>JAUBOD010000244.1:1336857-1374596 GCA_032353885.1 Nothura maculosa | reverse complement strand
CTGTTAATAGCTGTGTTCTGGGACACTGAGTTATGGTCTGTAAAATCACTTTTCTTTTTCCAAGATTTGAAACTGTCATTTGGTAGTAGTGTGAAAAAATATTTTAATGAATATTATTTGTTTAGATATATTCCAAATATATGTGCGTGTATATATATATTGACACATACAAGTCTTCATAGAGAAAAATACACAAGGTACTGCAGTAAACGACGAGGAGACATTGTATTTCAGGTACGAAATAGGTACGTATTTCAGCTGGTTAAAATGCTGAATAAAACCACCAAATCAAATGCTTCTCATTTTGGATAGCTTTAACACTGCATTCCACATTCCTCCTCCTAGATCTGCAGTCAAGCAAGCAGAAACATTACTCTAAAACCACATAAACTCTGAGAGGTTAAAAGTCTGGATTCGGGTCTCAGGTTTTCAGGACTCTGTGTGTAATTTAGCTCTGCATGTGCTTAGTTGTACATCAAAAGTATTTTTAACCTTCTGTTCTTTTCCTGTCATTTGTCCAGTAGGTGCTTTTATGAGAGTGATGCTTTCAGCCTTCATTCTAGTACTGTTACCACTCAGCATTTCTTTTTCTGATATTGAACTCAGTGTCTGTGAAAGGCAGACATAGCCTTGGCTGATAGGTGGTGAAGCAGACCAATATTGAATGATGAAATCGAAATAGTAAGGCTAGTTCTGGAAGAAAAAAAATACATATTTTTTTTTCCAAATGCTAGGGCAAGAAATAGTATTGCGTCTCAAAAGGAAGCACACGCAGGAGGAAAGCATCAAATCAGCATAGATGTGGGAGTAGAAATAGCTAAATGTTGATTGGGAGCAGTCCCAGGAACACAGTCAGAGTTTGCTTTTCTTAAGTTGTTTTCTTTCAAAAACCAGGTAAGAAATTTGGAGTAGAAAACCAGTGTATTTCTTATTGAAATTGCATTACAATCTGTTCTGCACATCTGTGAACGCAGATGGTCACTGTTTTTAATACTTAAGAAGTAACACACTTGGTTTCATGACTGAGGTACAAATCGTGCATTTATCTGTGTTATTCTTTCAGCTCTCCTAGCTATGTATTTAGTAAAATAGTAGGATGATTATTATCACAACTGAACCTACACATATTTTGTATACTTAGAATAAATCTTGTACCTTACATGAGATAGCAAAATCAATGCTATATCATGTAAGTTTGATTCATTGCTCTTCATAAGAAATGATGCTTTTCCCCCATGTTGCCAAGTTTCTTAGGTCATGTCTTTGTATTCTTTTTGCATGATATACATTTGCTGGAAAATAATTTATAAATGATATAGAAAACATAGTGCATTGTTTTATTTACTGATTTTTAATTTTATCATTTTCTTATCCTGGTTTTCATCCTTCAAATAATAATCTTCCTGTCACCTGAGGAAAACCATAGACATCACTATACTACAGGAGGCAGCTAGCCTCCTGAAAGGAGAAAATACTCTTGGACTAAATGATAAATGAAAGACTGACAATATATACTGATGTAAGATTTATAATGTGAACTATATATCTTATTTATCAATATGATCTCTTTGTTGATAGTGTAGAAGTTAAAGAACTAGAGTGGATTTTTTTGGTGCATTTATTTGAAAGGTAAGTAGGTGAACCCAAGTTCTTTCATGATGCTAGCAGGCTGTTATAGCACACTATAGCAGCATGGACTGGGTGCATACGAAGGTCCATGGTATTAACTGCTTGAATGTTTTGTCAGTGTTAAGAAATGTAATGGTCAATGGCAGAAAACTTTGTTTTTGTTTTGAAGGAGATGGGGGGGGGGGGGGAAATCTCCCAAAATTAATTCAAGATACTGAGCAACAGAAAAAAAAAAATCATGATGATTATAGCATAAAGTCATTAAAGTTCTCTTTGCTTACTGCAAATATCTTATTTCCTTAGAGTGTAGTATCAAAAGGTTCAAGAAAGATGGGAGAAGGTATTGAACTGGATGATGTATTAGTATAGTTGGTGGGTGTAGAGTTGTATATACCTGTATTTTATGTATATTACTATAAATTAGGAATAATACTGATGAAGTCAAGAAGGTTCTTGTGATATATACCTTATAACAGTGAGGATCTATCAGAGCCCCAGAGAAGTTCTTTCCAAATGCTTTTGTTGTATCCAGTGACTTTTCCTTCTTGTCAGCAACCATTTTCTGTATTTTTCTAAGCCTAAGAGTGTTTTTTATGTGTACCTTCACAGCAGCAATACCTCTAGAGGAAGATACGTGTTTGAATTGCCAGGCAATGTCTAATTAAACCGGCGGATAATCCTTACTTTGGCCTGAATATTTTCAGCAAATCTCTTAACCTGCTTCCACATACAATCTTAGAGCCTTGCTGAGTTACTGCTCTGTCAATAATGGCAAGAGAGCTCACTGGGAAGATAAAAAGTGAAATCCACATTCACTCTCCACATAACCACATAATTTCCTTTATTTACCTTTGAAAAGAAATTAACTGCTCTGTAAAGTGCTGATGTGATTAGTTTTATGCTAAATTAATTATCTTTATGCTAAACAGTGTCCAAAATTCTTATAAAAGTATATGGGCCTGGTACAACTTTTTTTTATGTCTCGAATTGCTAATATTGATACAAAAAATTGGAACTTTAGCATAGTTCCTCTGGATTACCACATCGTAATTGTACAGAAAAAAGGACATCTATATTGACTGGATTTTCAGTTGAATGCTATATATTGTTAGTCAAGCAAAAGAGAGCTTAAAATCCTGTGTCAATACTTCTCATACTCTTTCCAGTTTCTTGCTTTATTGATATTTATTTTTCTTAATTTCTTTAAGGAAGAAAGGATAAAAGATCAGCACAGGAGAAGCGAAGTTTTTGCTGTTTCACTGTTTTCCAACAAATCACATTAAAACAAAGCAAAACAAAAATGGGAAACAATGTTTGTGTTAAAAAGAATCATTAACACAAATTGCGACTTGATTTTGCAAGCAAATCTGACACAAAGGACTGAGAGTGACACAATTATTTATTTTTTTCCCTCTCAAGGAACATATTCATGTAGCAAGAAATGCAAACTCAGGATGGCTAAATGTATTTGGAAATCTCGTGAAAAATCAATTATTTTTATGTCTGTCTTGCTCAAAGCATTTAGGTAAATACCAAAGTTAAGAAGCCCAAGTCAATACTGCTTAATTTCTTAAGTTAAATACCTTGGTGAATTGGAACTTTGGGAATCTGACTTAGTGATGTGATAAATATTTCTTTGAAAGCATAAGAGACTATTGCTTTACTCTAGTTGTCTGAGTATTTTCCTGGAAAATATTGATTCAGTTTGCTGCCTAGGTACTTATTCATTCAAATATAATAGCTTCAAAAGAAGAGACTGCTTAGAAATATGTAATAGCGAGCCTTTTGATAATGAAAGGAAAAAAAATCTCAGTTGCTAAGACTGTCTTCCCTGGACCTTCCCTCTTCCATATTGTGGAAGGTCTGGAATCATGTGAAACCTTGCCTTATCTTGTTCCTTACTTAAAGGGTGTGCATTTGTCACAGATGCAAAGACTGGCTTCTCACCAGTGTAAACATTTTCCCTTGGAAGCAGCCTCTTTTAGTGCAGTTCTACTCTAGTGTACCCTAACATGTATTTTTTGCTCTCAGGTTTTCATAACTATTACTAATCAGTCACCTTCAATGCTCTGTTGTCTGCCGTAACTTTTTAAAAGATGACTTTGAAGATTATTTTGTCCTTTTACTTCACTGCCCTTTCCCCCAGAAAAGCCTTTGACCCATTCTGTGGATGGCCTGTGTGGTCCCTGGCAGGGGTGATTTTTAAGTGCTTTAGGGTCTCTGTAAAACGAAAAGTGAAAACAGAGTGACTGGGGAGTGGTAGTTAGACTAAACTTATCTTCTTAATAATAGGGTATCTTGTGATCTCCTAGACCTGAAATGTTAATCTCTAAATGAGTTTTTATTAGAAATGCATCTCTGAAATTCTAATTCAGATGTCAGAGGTTGACAGCAGCATGGCCTTTATTCGATACTCTGGTGCTGCAGTGTGACAAAAACAAGGATAGTTTTATAAGTTCTTTCTTTTGCCCAAAATACAGCTACATTAGTCTGAAAGACAGCTGATTTTTCAAGGTCAGAAGTGCCTACATATGAATTGATGAGCTATTATGCATGTCTGTGATTTCTTGGATGGTTCTCTGTTAATAATATGCATGCAGAACGGACCATAAAAATGCCATTTAAAGATATTAAAGCATACTGGGTTATTTAATCAGGTTGGAATTCCTGTCAGTTGGCCACAGGCACAATGTTGTTCAGTCAATGATTAAGAAAGTATGCAGAATATGAAGATGAATGTCTATTATATCAGTCCAGGTTTCACTAAAATTACCTTTTTTGTTTTAGGCATTTAGCTAATGGTTCAGTGGAATTGCATTCCACAACTGTGCTCACACTGCTGACTAGCAGAGTAGTCCTGCTGGTCCTACTGAAGAAGAAAGCTTACGTTGAAAGAGAGACAAAGGAAGAAAAGCTTTTCTAGTAGAAATAGTCACGTGATGCAATAATTTTTTTTTAAATGTTGCTTGGTTCAGCTTCCACAGGCAATCTTAAAGAATAGCTTTGCTAGGGGTGTAAGGCGCATGACTTTTCTTAGCAACCTTAGTAGTAGAATGAAGCTCTACTAGAGAATACTGTGGGTTAAAATAATAGTTTAGATGTCCTAAGACTTTTACCACACTAGCAAAAATATGATATTTGTAGCAGGACTAGATCCCATATGAAGTTGTTGTGATAACGTCATGTGCAAAGTTCCATTACACTAACTCCAAGTTGAACTGACTCAGTTCAAATCAAATATGAAATAGCTGCAAAAGTAAATGAGTCTGGGAGTGAAACTAAAGCCAGGCATTGGAATGAATGTTTCTTAATGTTCTTTACATTTTTACTTTACGTGTACTACTATACATGTAGCAAATGTTTAGTCATTTAAGAACAAAGCTTTTCTTAAAACAATGAATGCTGATTTGGAATAGGTTAGAAGATGAACATTTCTTTTTTCAAGAGATGATCTAGAATAAGCAAAACAAAATGCATTCATAGTGTAATGTCTGGATTATTTTGCATCAGTTTTTGCCTCAATTTTTGCCTCAGTTTTTAAAATAAGTTTGATCTACCATTTTTGTTATTTACTGTGACAACCTTGTACTAAAGTGCATTCACTTTATGTGGAACATAATGTGGAAGTTTAAATAACCAAAGTAAGATAAATATGATGAATATTTTACACTCTTGCTAAGAATTTTTGATTTTTTTGATATTTTAAGAAACCTGCCTTTGGTCTTTTTTGTGTATATTTTAAAATCTCCTCAAATCCCCTATATGTGGAATTGCTCGTATTTTCCTGATGTTTACTCCAAAAAGTGTCAGATCCTTTATTTTCCTCCATCTGTCATTCTGGTAATGCCCAGGAGAAATGTTAATTTACGCTTTAATGGTTCCTTTTCAAAAAATTGAGGTCACCCCTGTATGGTAAAAGGAAAGAAGAGATTGGACACTTCCTTGTGGTTAGCTCAGTGTCATTTTGCCATGGATGTTTTGTTCCCACGCACAAATCTTGAGATCTTTTTCTTTTGTGTTTTTGGCAGGGGATGGGTGAGTAGTACTGCAGCCTGTGACCCTGCCAAGAAACGCATGCCCATACTCCAGCCTACCTTGACTTCTGAAACTGCAGAGTGTTTGGCATCCAGGTAAGAGTTTGACAGAGGTAATTCTGAAATACTGGCTTTTTGGTGATGAAAACCTCTTATGTCAGCTCTTCTCTGGGCTGAGGCAGAGTGGATTCTTTCTAGCTGGCTCACATAAGTGGAAAGGCTGCATTACTTTCAAGGTGAAACACAGCCATTTGCTACTTTCCAAATACTTAAATAATTTGTATTAGAGAAGCCTAAAGAAAAGCCAAGATTTAACTTTACCCTCCTGCTCACGTCAAGCTTTTGTCACATGATGTTCAAAGTTCATCAAAACTTTGAAGGGAAAGATAAGAGTATTCAATGGTCTCTTGGGAGAGAAGTACAGTGCATAAATAGTGCCTTAAATCATGGACCCTTGTAAGGACACCCATACTTTATGTAACTCTAGATACACAATTCTCATGGTAAAGGCTATCTTAGAAGTGTATATAAAAACCCTGAAAGATGCCTAGTTTTGATTTCAGTATTTTTATTATTTATCCCTGCCTTCTCTATTTGTAGTGTAAAAGAGAGGAAATGTGGGAGATTTTAAATGTTTTGTCCTAGTTAAAGCTGCATAGTTCCAAATAATTACCATTAATTTAATAGAGCTAAAGCTATTTGGTGAATAAAATCCTGACCAAGTCAGCACTTTAGGAAAGCTCTTTTACTTCTGAATATCAGATATACTGATTTGATTGTATGATGGCCTCACAGAGGAAAATTTTTATCTTGAAAGATTCCTTAATAAACATCAGGAGGTATTTTGGAGAAATTTTACATTATTTTCCCCAATAAATGGTCCCTACAAATAACCAATGAATCTTCAAAATTGTAGCTTTCATGCAGGAGGTCAGCAGTACTGTTTCAATGGATAAGCAGTGTTCACTCATTCCATTTTATTGCTTTTTTTTGTAAACACTTGCTATTATCAACTAACCACTGATTGCTAATAATAGATTACCTTATTAAATTTTCACTCTATTTTTAATGGCTGCTAAGCGTTTAGTAGTAATATATTATGAACTGAATAAAATTTAACTCATTTTCTATACCAATCTTTAATGAACTTAATCTCTTTTCACTTATTTATTTTTTGACTGTTTTATATGAATAGCTCAGCCCATGCATTGTTTTCAGGCTCCTTACTATAGGAATTGCTTCAAATATTCTGTTCCTATAGTTTCACATGTGACTTGTTTTTAACGTTAGAAAAAATGAACTACTCTTCAGGATCTATTTTTAAATATTTTCATGAATATTTTTGTCTGTAAAGTTGTTTGCTCGAGTACACTTACAATGTAAGTTCCTTCAAAACAAGTGAGCTTGCAGTAACAACGTTTGTCAGAAACATGGAACAAAAACAGAAATAATCCTTTTGCAAGATTTGTCTAATTTAGAGTGAGGTGAGACCACTATCACCTGCTGTTCTGGTCTATTCTGACTTGGGAACTTGTCAAAAATTGTGATTTCCATACAGGCTAGTCTAAGTAATTTTGAAACTGCTTCCTTATATTGAATTGCCTCACCGTTGATGGAGGATTTAAATCTGAATGAGGAAATAAGCACCAAAGATGGAGTTATTACATACTTTCTAGCAGTTTAAGAGTAACCCAGAAACACATCCAATCCAGACTAGAGATTTCCTCATCATTAACTAGACTGTTGTTTAGATCTTGCACTTAAGCATCTATAGGTATGTGTGTGTACGCAGGTGAGAATGAAGCATATTTACAATGATCCTGAATGTGTTTGGGTTGTTTCATTGAATTGAAATGTTATTATTGTATGTAATGTCCTAAACTCCTCTTTTTTATAGCACTTATAAAGAACTATAAATTTCACTAGGATGTTTCTAGTTTCCTATAATATTATGATTTTCTGAATTATTTCTAAATTAATGATTATTTGACATAAGTAATTTTGTGGGGATTTACAAGTTTTCTAAAAATTAACAAATGCATCTTTCTAAGAAAAATCCAGAAGAATATTAAGTTAAATCTAATGACTTGAAATCTACTGATTGCAATGTGCAATTCCTGGTTTCAGAAGTCCCTGAACTAGAAATGACTAGCACCTAAAGTAGTGTTATATGGAATTCACCTTGTATACATTCTAGGTTCTTTTACTTCTCTAGATAGTTTTTACTTGTCATTATCCAAGACAGGGATCTGGTATGTCTCAGTATGCCTATTTTATAGTGAGTTTATTTTGTTTATATTGTGTATTAATAACTTGTTGCTTTCTCTTCCCGTTTTTTTTTGGGTCACTTAATTAGCTTAATGTCCTCTCTTATTTGATGTTAATCTTTCTTCATTGCTCTATGAGAGAATTACTGAAGGGTTAACAATTCATTAAATGTGAGAAACTGAAGTACTCTCTTACCTTATTTAATTACATTAGTGCTGGATTTTTCAAACTTCAGTCAAGAGAGCTTGAAACAATCCACTGCTGAGTGCCTGATTTGTTAGCTCACATCCGAGAGCCTTGGAGAGCTGCAGCGCCAGGATGGGACGTAATGACCCAGGACACACGATATCAAGCAAGTGATTCTGAATTGTTATTTGACAGTAAAATATCAGTCTAAAAACTGTTGAAACATCTCCCATGAAGGGCAGCAATATTAAGTACGTGGTGTGGCTTACTGGTCTTCTGCTTTATTTATCTGCTTAAAGATGCAATAATTTCTGCATCCTTCTAGTCTGTATTAGTGTATTTTGCATGTATTGCATTTTTTTGAAGTGATTCTTTTCTAATTGTGACTGACTGAAATCAATAGACACTTTCATGACAAAATGATTGTGGTTGAAATCCCTCACCATGTCAAAATAACAAAATTACTTTTCTGGAGATAGATGGAAACAGAAGGCAAAGTGTGTATTGCTCTAAAGTTATTAACTATGATAAAAGAAATTTATATATTATGAATATATTTTTATACTACAGTTAAGTCTTTAGTTGAGTGCCTTTTAAGACTAGCCAATTTTTGTTAGATCTCTATAAAGAACTTCATAACATACTGAATTCTTGACAATTTTAGCTTAACAAGAGTTTTGCATCATTTCTTTGAATGGCAATATACAAAATCAGCAGAAATTCTGTGAACACTAAAGACATTTTTGGTGTTTGAAACTGGAAAGAGTTAAAGATATTCAAATGCTGTGTGAAACTGTAGATGATCAATACGAAAACTGCTGCACAACGGTCAGCTAGTGAAAAACTAATAAAGGGCTGTCAATGCCAACAAAGGTGAGTTAAGCATACAATGATTAAGCAAAGGAAGATGAATTAAACATCTGATGATCTTTTATTGCTAATACAGTCAGTGCATATACAGTCTCGGTTATTTTTATAGCCTGGAAGCTTCTTTTTCCCTAAAGATGACAGGCAAATTTGACTATCTATTTAGAGTCCTGCCTGTTTAAAAGTGGAAAAAGTAGTTTTCTTTGTATTTTTCTCATCAGTCTAGTTATCTTCAAGAGTGCAGTTGAACTAGTGTTAAGTAAGATAATTTTCATAGATATGAAACTATGAAGTTTTAAGGGTAAAAAATTGTCAAGAATGATAACAAACTTTGAAAGTTCAGTATTTCAGTGGAAACAAATTACCATGGAAATATATTAAAAAAAAAAAAAAGGCAAATAGAGCAGCATAATTTTCATATTATTCAGTTCTGTACAAGATATTTAAAAATAGATATATTATTTAATATAAATATGTATTTCCTGTTGCAAAAGCTAGAGTTACTTTCAGCAATTAAACACATCAATTAGAAAATGCAATGTAAAATTTTATATAAAAGTGTATTTCTTATTGAGATGGAGCATATAATATCTTTAAATATCTAAAAACACATCCAGTATTTATTAATGGCTCTCATCTAAACAAAATTAGCTCAACAGCCTCAAAAATCTTATTAGGCTAATTCTTTAGAGTAAGAACCCTTAATTATGTTTGGCTCAGCACGGAGTCAGGAGATAGGCAAAAATGATTCAGCTGCAGGATCAGCTCGGCCTCTGATGGAGTGTAGACCTGGGACTTGGATGTAGCTTCCTGCAGGAAGGAAAGAGAAAAACAGAAAATGAGGACATGTTATCACTATCCTTTCTGTAAATTTAGGCATAAATTCACAATCTAAGGTCTTAACCTCATCAAACTAGGAGATGTATATTTAAATAGGCATTTAGCAATTTAACAGCAGAAATGTTTTTTTCTATCTAATATATTTATAATTGTAAAAGACTTCTCTTTTTTTTTTCCCCCTCTTTTCTCTTGACCTTTTATTAGAACACATGTTGAAACTGAGGTGGGGAATGTTGTAGAGCTTTGCTGGAGGCACATGAAGCTCATTGAAAGCATAAATGTTATTGCATAAAGTTCACAAACTGTCATCTAATTTCTGTCCAAAGATGAAAGGTTAAGTATAGCTTTTTTTTTTTGGAGGGGAACTTGGTCGATGACAAGTTGAGAGACTGCAAAATCCAAGTGGCTCTTGAAACCGTGCTTTGCCAGTGAATGACTATCAAACAGGTTAAGAGATGAAAACATTTAATTTCCATGCTGCAAAAGCTAATGATCAAATTATTCATTTTGCTTCTTCCTGTAAAGAAAGAAGAAAATCTCACTTCTGAGAAGCAGAATGCTGGAGGATGGGATGAATGTTTCCTAAGGGGTGAACTAGGGGGATTTTAGTCTATACTAGCTCTTGTCTTGTCTGGTGTCACAAAGAATGCTGGCTACCATCAGAAAACCTCTAAGTCCATTTGTGGAACATAAACTTTTGGCTTCATTTCACCCAAAAGAAATGCCAATCATCTCCTCCAAAGTAATCGCCACTGTGTAAGGGGACTCAAAGAGAAAAGTAGGGAAGACTGAGAGACATTTTTTGAAAGCACACTCCTAATCTGAACCACAAACTCCTGAGACATTCCTATTGTGTTTTGATTTTGAGAATTTGGAATTTGCTTTTATTGTTTCAAAAATTAGAGGAATTTGGGTCCAATTTTTTTTTTATTTGAGTCACAAGTAGTAATAAGTATTAAGTTATTTTTCTTTATTGCTCAGTCCTTAGACTGGTCTAATCAATAGTAATTCTTCTGAGTTTCTATTTATCAGTGTTGACAAAGAATTGATCCTTTCTTAGATGTGTATCTCTGCTGGTCATTTTAGATGAAAAGAATTTCATGAGAAATGGTTTCTTATATGGAAATTGAATCACCACAGTACTCTGAAGCAAGTCTTGCTGCACCATCACAGAAAGCACAGAACAGGCACATACTTCTCTTTCAGTGCAGCACTCTGAGATTTGTTATTTTCCTGCTTTATTCTCCAGCACTTCACAAATAGAGCATGAAGCACTCAGGCTGACTGAAGGAACCACAGAGTGTTTTTGTACTGTACTTTCTCTCTGTCCTTATCTTCTTTTTAGTGCTTGTCCTCCCTGGGTAGCAGGTCCAGATTCTGGACATTAGTTGTTATCTCTCAACACAGCTGCACTTTTAAGTTTCCCTTGTGAAGTATTATTTTGAACACATGTTAATAGTGACTGAAGATACAGCTTATGACTTGGCTACTGTAGTGGTTTTCAGGATTTGTGTTTCTGTATTAGGTTCAGTTTTTTTTTTGTTGGTCATTTGCTTTCATGCAAATGCTTTTGAAATACTGTAATTTTCTATTTCTTGTGTTGGTCAAGCTTAGAGGAAACTTTTTGTCAGCTGCATAATAATTTTAGTGTGGAGGCTGTCAGGATTCCTCCAGCAGTAAGTGTGTTTATCAAGCTGCTCTTTTTATATGAACAATTGGGCTTATTTGACTTCTAGATGCAGTAGTAGTTGTAATGAATTCATGAAATATGTATATGGTGGACTAGGGAAAACCATCAAGCCTCATGCATTTTGCATGGAAATCATTCACTTTTTTTCTCTTCTCGCATTTCTCCTCCCCCCAGATTATGTATCTTAGTTGGGCACATTCAACCAAGAGCCTTGTTCTTGAGATGCTTATTTGCTTTTTGTGAGGAAGTAAGGCTGGATTTATTCAAAAAACCTTAAGTTCTGAAAGGGTCAGAGCAAGTCTTCCAAAGTGGAAATAAGAGTATTAGAAATGATTCCATTTTGCTATATGCCGAGGCTTCTCAGTGCAGCTCAGATACTAGTAGGCAGAGTCTCAGGTGAGACTCGAAGCAGAACATTCTGCAGTGTTTTTCGTGCTCTAATCAAAGCCCTATTGCAGCCCTTGACCTGAAGCACATCTGGCAAGAGGTGCTGCTTTGTTCAGCCAGTGCTTCTGTGGCCTTTGGCTATCCTTCAAGTTCCCTGCTGTCCTTTTAGTTTCTTCTACTCTTTCCTCCAATCCTGAGGAAAAAGTTCTCTGCAGTGCCAAGAATGGGGTCACCTTCTCACATTGCAGTGTTTAACCCACCAAAGAAGATTTTCTCCTAGGGCATTGGAATTTTTTCCTTTGAATACCCTCATAGGATGGAGAATTTGTGGGGTGAGGATGCAAATGACATTACTTGTGTGTGAAACTAGAATGTGAGAGTCCAATGAAATTGAACTCTTAATACCCTTGCTGACTAAATAGGACTCCTTGTCTGGAAGTTGGGTGGGTTTTTTTTTTGTTTGTTTGTTTTTTTTTTTTTTTGTTTTTTAAATTAGATTTTGAAATAGGAGACCTCAGATGCATAAACAAGGAAGTTGCTTCCAAAACTAAACTGCTAGCAATATGGTATTTCTAGTTTAGGTTGAAAAAAAGATTCAACTTATGAACTTAACAATGATGACAAGAACAGTCTGTGGCATAAAAATTAAGAATGTGATTTAGGCTGTCTCCCATTGTATATTTGCACTGTGCTGTTTAAGTCCTGCTTATCCCTAGTAGGAATGTCTGGGGTACAGAAGTGGGAATGAGTCTGTTGTGGACAAGCTGAAAAACACCAGAGTGAGCTGGACTATTAGAATTTGGACTATTAATTTGCAGATATAATGGGGTAAAATATCGCTAGCAGCCAAACTGGGGAGCAAAGGTGCTGTCTTCTCCTGTGCATGTCATATATCTACACTTAGAATTTTGTAGTGATGCAAGACTTTGCTTGGGTATTGATCTAAGGCTTCTACTCAAAATGATTGATATGTTCAGAACTAATGCACAATGGTGACATATCTGTAATGATGACAACAGAAAACCTTGAGAGAGATACAGTATGATGAATTGCTTTTTTCCCCAAATATGGCTTGATCTATTGTGAATATTTCTAATTTGCTCTTAGTACTAATGGTGTTGATGGTATGAGTCAACACTTCTGAGAAGCTGGTTGCTTTGCTGAAAGATGTCTCTCCCCTTTTCCTGTCTTTTACTGTTAGCAAAAAGAAAGAAAAGCTGTTAAAATATTCTAAAGGAAAATTCCAATGGAGTTTTGTTGAGGAGAAAACTACCTTATTTTTCAAAATATTGTAGGTATTCATTCACCTTAAATGTGAACTTGGAAATGAAAGCTAGTCAAATGGGGTCATTAAAACTTAGATCAATTTTGATTTATAATTCTATTTTGAAAAAAAGACCATAGCTTATCCTGACTCCTTAGATCTTCTTAGTGCAAGATCTTCAGCTTGCTTTACCTCTATAGTGATTAATTTCTGCTTCTGTGGGTCTTACAGTTTTTAAAACCACTTAGAAGATTTGTCATTTGAATACCATAATGAAGATACAGATTGACATTCATCAACAGTGAACATTTTGAATCCATGTCATCTTATCATATGAAATGTAGAGCTTTAAGCAAAAATGAAGAGTCTTTAGAGCTGTATTGCAGCTATATGGGGGAAATGAGTATTCATGCCTACACTTTCTAAATTTGGTAAAGATTTAAGAAATATAATAAAGAAAATGGAGGCCAGATTTACTTTTCTTTGCTATTCTTTCTAGTTTTTCACATAGAAACATAAAAAAAAAATTCAAAAGTATAAGCACCAGCACTTCTCATGAAACAAACAGTAAATATCTGTGCAGATCCTAGAGTATTTTACTGGAGTCTTTGGAATAAAGATCTGATTTTCATAGTTGATGTTCAATGTGTATATATAAGGACCTCTTTGCTTATCTGTTTTTCCATTTGTAAAATAGGGAGAGCAATGCTTTCTTACAATTAAACTGTCTTCAGATTTTGAGAAGAAGACCTGCTGTGACAGCGTGGGCAGCAGGATGGCAATGAGCAAGGCTGAGATGAGGAGACCAGAGGGTTTCATTTGTGTTTGTATTTAAACTACAGCACTGCCAAATGCAGATTTGAACCTACTGTTCTAGGATGAAGTGTTGGACTCTGATGAAAGAAGTTTTGGACTAATGTTAACTTGGTAGGAATCACTTCACAGTAGTCTGAGAACAATCCTGATTGTTTATTTATTTCTTAACATTGCCTTTTGAACTCCTTTTTGCTTATCTTCAGAGCACATGTGATAGCAGGTACTTGCCTTTTATCCTCCTTCCCTGCTTTCTGAGCGTTTTTGACATCAAGATGGTGAGTTTTCCTATTCATGGTAATCTATGAGACTTTCCAAAGTTGATTTAGTAAAAGCAAAGCAAACCTTTTGTATTATAGATGTTAAATATTCTGTGGCATCCTCCCAAAACAGTAGACGTCAATGTCACAGCAGGTACATTCTATTTACAGGACTATATTTCATTTTTTCAATTCAACATTGTTTTTCTGTGCGTATGTTGCTGCACACATTGCCGTCCGTGAAATGCAGAATGGATTATTTGGTAATTAAAATATTTCACGTTTATGAGAGATTTGGAAATCAATAATTTTTTTTTCATTTCACTGAAATGGAGTTATATGTCTGTAATCACAGAATCCTTCAAGTTACAGATGAGTAGAACTAATAGCTATTTTCCATCTCCTTTGGCACTGTTCTCTACAATTTTGGTGGGTTTATTAATAGATTTTTTTTTCTCAATCCTTTAAATAGTCCCTTTCAATATACCTATTACTTTTAATATACAGTTTTAAAAAGTGGATCTCACGTAGAATTGTTTTGTATTACAATCATGATTAGCAACAAGTCTTAGTATTTGAAATAAGTGGCATAACACATCTTAAAACTTGGGTTTTTTTGACAGTCTGACCAAGGGCAGCAAGAGAGTTCAGTAGGACTCAAGGAAATTGAATAAAAATATTCATTTTTTAGTGCTCTGATACAATCCATTCCAAAAGGAAAAGAAGGAAAAAAATATATAGAGAAATAATGATAGCAATAATACAGAAATCCTTTCTTTTTTAATGTATATTCTTGCTAAAATAGTAATTTTTGTCATTCATTTTAGATAACTGCCACTCACCGGAAGTACAGAAACTCTCACTTTGGAGAGAAAAATCCTTTCAGGTGTATAATTTTATCAATGATAGTGTTTGCATTTATCATGGTCAGGTCTCTGTATTTGATAAATATACTTCTGTTTCTATTTTTTTCAGTTTTACCGACTGACATTTTAAAACCGTTATTCTGCAAATGTCAGTATTGTTAATTTTACATCTTAAAAAGGGAAGGATTAAAGAGTTATATTTTTGGATGCCCAAATGTAATAGAATTTGAAATTTAATGAGTATTTGAGTAGACCACTTTTAAGGCTGGCTTTTTTGATGTGAATATAATTTTTTATGTATATTGTATATGTATATTCTTTATTATGCTCACAAAACCTTCCTGTTGCCTAGTTTCCTGGTTTCAATTATTTTAATAAGAAAGTATGTCTTTAAAACCATGAAACTGGCAATCAACTGAAATAACATTTTAAAATTAGATTTAAAGCTGATGGAAAAATCATAAAAAAGAAGTAAACTCATTTGAACATGGCTCTGGGCATGTAAAGCTCTCATTATGGTGTGGTAAAATATAAGCACTGAGAAAAATCAGTTTTATTACATTTACTAGAGAAGTAGTCTAAAGGAGAAGTCTATAGGGAAAAAAAAAACCCTGATAATTAGAGGGAATGGCATTCATGAGTAAAATTGACTATGTTGTGTGTTAATCATATGCAGTGATATACACCCCAGGCAATAGTGACGTTGCCTTTCCTGAATGGAGAGAAGTACTTTCTTTTTTATCCGTCTTCCTTCTTTCATGTCAAAGCCTTATTTGTTTCCATGTTAGATTAACAACAAATCAAGTGGCTTTGTGAAAGGTGACTGATATCAAGTCATCTGATGCTGAATGTGAAAGTTCAAGAAGATAAAGTAGGCCAACACCTTTAGTGCTAAACTGTCGCAATTAGATTTGGCAACGTAGTTATTGTTTTGTGAAATCCAACTTTAATGAAAAAAGGCCTAATCTCTTTCCTAGAGAAGCTTCTAACACTCATTAGAATAATTTCTGTTTGTCTTCAGTGCTAAAAATGCAGCAAAGAGTAACTGTTTATCACAACATAAAAACATTGAAGAACTTGAATTTAAATTTGAACTTAATACAGCAAAAAATGAGCAATTTAAGCAATTTTTGAAGTACTTTGCCCTAAATAGGATCATGTGGAGAGATATAAAGCTACAGATGCTGCAAATACTGCAAGACAGGGACTACTAATGAACAAAAAGAATTAACAACATTAATGCAGCATTAATGTGGTAACTCATTACATATGACAGAGCTTACAACCTCTACAGGGGAAAAGTTGATAGCAGTTTGTGCTACTGATTCTGCATCTGAAAATAAAATCAAAGAAAACTTCATATCAATAAAATCTAAGGAGCAGAGAGTTGCCTGCATAGATACACAAAGCATGAATGTACAGCCGATGGTCCAACATGCAACACCAGAATGCAGTTGTAAGCTCTGAAACTGCTTCTGCAATTTAACTGAATGTTTATCCCTTATGCTAAGAAACATTGCATTATAAGAAAATTATAAAATTATAAGAAACATTATCCCTTATGCTAAGAAACAATATACTTTGTCCATTCTTGGCTAAGAAAAAAAAATGTGCAAAATATTCAATTTCTTTTCATAAGACTCTGTAGGACTTCTTGGTGAATTTTTCTTTATATATATATATATATATATATGTATATATGAAGCTTTAAACATACGTGGTTGTTCCACTTTTTTTTTTTTTTCCACAGATGTAAAACTTCAATGCACTTTCTTTTTTCTTAAATGCTAATACTCTTATTGAGATTTAAAATGAAAGCTTTTAGTTATGGGTGTTGGAGATGGATGAGTTTTAAATCATTTAATTAATATAGTTTATAACAGTTATAAGTGCCTGAAATAGTGCCTGACAACATTGCAAGATACCTGTCTCTTCCCTTCTTGTGAGCTCAGTCAATGAGGTGAGGCAAAGAAACCCAGAACAGCTGAAATCTGGTGTTTCCCAGTAGCTTGCCAATCTATTAACCTTTGATTAATAGATACTGAACAGTGAGTAAATGCAGCTCTTCTGCCTTGATTTTTGAACTAATAAAAATATTTCAAGGTGGTGAACTATAGTTATCCTCTTCAGAATAATAGAAAAATCAAAATAATTTGGAATCAGACTTGTTCTGTCAATTTTTTAATGGTCCCATTCCTATCCTTACTGAAGTCCATAACACTACACTTTCATGTATGAAATCTTTCATATTTAAACTTATAGAAATGTTTGCCTTGCTTAGTCTTGAATTTATGCATAAGAAAGCAAAATTCTTCCTTTAATATCATGAAAATGAGCTTGATTCATTCTTCCCTCTCCATTTCACATTTCTTACATTGTAGAAGTTGCCAAAAAAGCCTAGAGAAATTTTTCCAACTTCTAGTGCATACTAAGAATATTCCAGATGTCTCAGTGATCTGAATCTGTATGAAACAAGAGTCAGTGATTTCTTGTTGAGAATCCTCTTTCTGATTTGCAAAAAGGTTTATTGCTGATTAACTTAGAAATTTATCTGGCTCTTCCACTTAAAATGCTATCTCAAATGAAATCTGTTCACTCAGTTATATTGCAAGTTATCAGTATTTTAGGAAGATCTGAGTCTGCACTTGGTATCTTCACACACATCTGTATCAACTTATCTTCATGCCCCCTCCTGTTTTTAAGCCACCTGCTTCTTTCTTGTGGTCATTGTTTTCCTTATTAATTAGTCCAGAGTGTCTGTGGACTAAATAAAGATTTAAAGACTTAATTCCTATGTGCATAACTATCTGGGAAGAAGAAAATAGAAAAAAATGCTGCAATGTTGCTTGTCCTTTGTTGTATGAAGCTGTGAGGACGCTTCTGGATATTTGGGCAGCCTGAATAATTTAGGGCCTTTATAGATGACTTATCTGATTTGTCTGCTTCACACAAGATTGTTTAATGTTTGTAGGTTTTTTATTATTGCTGCTGTCTCTTAGATTCATAATGTGGGTGGGAGCACATAAGCAGATAGAGGGACAGGGCAGGATTCCCTTATCAGTTGATTTAGCAGTAAGTGATATATAAGTACATAGAGCACATACAGGCTTTTCTGTCAAGTCTGACAGTCAAGCTCCAACTTTGACTCCTCATAGTAAGAACTTTAAAAGGAGAAGCAATGGGTCTGGGAAATTATCTTATTTATTTTTCATTACAACAGGCAGTACTAGTAACATGTTCTTAGCAGTTCTGGGGTAGAAGGATAATTCTCTTGGGGAAAAAAAAAAGAAATAATATATCAATGAATAGAGAATAGAGACCTCATGAGGTAAAGCTGAGAGAATGGACCTAGATTCCGACATCAGCAGGGTCAGCAGGTTGATTCTGCTATCCTGTGTCTTATAAATTCTCACCGGAGAGGCTGAATAATTTGCCTGAAAAAAGACTGTGGAGTGGAACATACTGAGAATACATAAAATAAAAAGTAATGTAAAAAGTAATATGTCACGAACCTTGGAAACTCCATTTCTTTCCTTAGAACAAAATATGAATATACAGCATGGACACACAGTCAAAAAAAAAAAAAAAGTTTAAGAACCTGAATTGGTGCATTTTCTCTTTTGTGAATCATCTGAGTGAGGAAATAAAGCCAGTTTCAGCATTAAAATCCACTTTAGTATTTTCTGCTATGCTTTTCTAGAAAGCATTGTACTACATTCTCTATTATTCTGTCTAAAGCACAACTAAAGACATATGGATTGCTATTAAAAGAAAGCCTCTGCCTTCTTAAATAGACATTTTAACTGCGTTGTGTACAACTATATGAACATATATATCTATGTTTATATTTAGTTGTTCCTGACAAATGCTTTTCCAGTCTCAAAAGAGCTCTCATTGCAAAGATTCTGGGAAATCTGCTTTTGTTTCAGCAGTGTCGACTCACAATGATCCTCTTTCAAATTAGAGTTCTTCCATTCACTTAACAATTGTGAGATTTTGGTGACAAAGCGATCATCATGATTGTAATTAAAAATTTATCACACAGTTCTCTTTTGTCATCTGTATGTTACAAGGCAGGCAAAGATATACTTTAAAGGCTGAGTAGTAAGCTATATTATGATAGTGTATCAGGCAAATGAGCGCTTGATGGACTGTGCTAATGTGAGCTAAAAATAAAATCCCATCTGTTCACCTTTCAAACTGAATCAAGGCATTGCATATGGGTTGCAGAATAACTTAATGAAACGCAAATGAAAATATGTTTATTTCCATCTTGCTGAAACAAGTAAAACAGGCAACTTGTTAGTGAAGATGTTTTAAACAAGCAATGAATTGTGTGCTTATGGTTCTTCTGCTATACAGTAGCACCACGTTCATTTAGGAGCATAAGTGAACAGAAATGGAAGCAGAGATGTTCACTGATAATTCTCTCTCCAGTACTCATATAAAGCTCAAAATCTTGATTACCAGTGCTGAGTGTTTGAATTATTGGAACAATTAATGGTGTGCCCGTTAGCATTAATTCTAGAGAATATACTGCATCTTGAAACCTTCAGTAATAATATTTTTTCAGTTTTCATCTTTTTCTCATAATTTAAGGAGTTAATTTTTTGGTAGAATAAAAAAGAACTTCAGAACCACATGCTGAATTATCTCTGTGAAGATCTAGTCCGTAAAAAGAGACTATTTATTTCAAGAAAGATGCAATGCATACTCTGTAACATGACTAGGTATTAAACAATGGAGAAGAAAGTAAAGGGAGATTTTGTTTTCTCTGAGTAGCTCTTAATGCTGGTGTGAGCTGAAACTACTGGATCTACAATAATGAGGATTGCTGAGTTTGTTTCCGTATACTGAAAGCAACATGAGTACTTTTGTTGAATGATTCTTTTCACATTTCAGCTAATTGTACCTACCACATTTCAGCTAATTATAATCATGTAAAAATACATGATATTTACCTGACTGCTCTTTTCTACAGTAGTACCCTGAAAAATTCATCTATGATTTTTAATAATAATGTCTTGTTGATTCTGTTTTGTGTTTAGCTAAAGCTGAACTGTATCTAGTGAGCTGCTAGACCACCTTCTTTTGAAAGTCATAGTGAAATAAGCCTAAAAGACACCAATAATATGTTAATCATGGTTCAAAGCCACAGGCAAAGTTTGGTGTGTCTTTGAAACAATTCTTTTACAACCTGAAATAAAGAGTTAATTCCTGCAAAGGTCTCTTACAGGAGAGGAAGTATTTAGCAAGGCATAGATAGGTATGAAGGGTTCATATACTTCCTAGGAAAAGATGAATATGCAATTCCAGAAAGAGAAGACTTTGGGAGAGAAAATGGCTTTGTTTAGTTAAAATGTTCCTTATGGTTCAGGCTCTTGGGACACATCTTGCTGCAGGCAGCTTCATGATGGAAGAAGCCTGGAGTATATGCCATCCCCTTGAGAAATTCTATTGCTTCCTAGAAGGAAAACTGGCTGCAAGTTTACACTGTGCTCCGATAGGGTCCCAAGAGAAAAGAATGACTGCAAATGAACTTCAGACTAATCCATCTGCTCGTTTTCCTGACTTCAGCGGTAGCGGTTGCTGTCATTTTTTTTTAGAAAGATATGCTAGTCTTTCCAGTTGGAAGGTGCGTATGTGTGTATATTGCTATATATACATCGTGTATACATATATATTTGTATACACATATATATAATATCATAGTGTTTGCTTTGATTAAACAGATTGGTTTCTGAAATGGCTGAGTGCTCTGAAAATGAAAGCCACTTGCAAAAGCCGAATGTTGACTTTCTGATTTGTCATCTTTGCCTGTCTCAATATATTTTGAACAATATATTTCTATCAATTTTCAGTGTGATTTTTGAATTGTTTTTCTTAAAAATAATTCAGTCAGACATTACTTCTAGATGTGTGCAGTCAATCTTCCTCCAGAAATCCTTCTGTCCCTTTTTTTTTGTTTCCTTCCAAGATTAATGTGATAGGGTTCCAATATCTTTGGCTATCATATACCTAAAATGCAGTTTCTTTGTAGCCTTCTTGATTTTCCTCAAATGAAAAGCAGGAAGAAAGGTCCTATAAAAATTTCCCTTCAGGTAAGTCTTTCCACAGAAGAAGCTGAGTGCGTGTATTAAAGAGCTGCATTAAGAAAAACAGGTACTATTGAAGGAAGTACTGAATGGTTGTGAATGTGGTTTCAAGACATCTGTTTATCCTTTTAGTCGTTTAGATGATAGAATTTCTAAGCACTGGCCCTGCTTCAGTACGTAAACAGGTCCATTCACATTAACAGTGAAAGTGTAAAAGGGGAAATGTTGGGTTAATAGGTTTTAGATGACACAAATACAATATGTCACTATTTCTTGCATTAGTGCCTTACATTTCTTTCTCAGTTTCATTAAAATGTTTCTCAGCTATCATGCTCTCAGAAGGACCGGGCTCTTCCAATTGCTGGAACTATATACTAGAGGATTCTATTAAGTCCTTTATTCTTTGTGCATTGTGTACGTAAAGGGGCTTGGTGTTCCGTTTTTAAGCACAACAAGCAGTAATATAAGTGGCAATATTCTGTGCCGGATGTTCCTCTGTATGAGTCTCTGTGGTTGCTCTTAACTCATTACTCTGGTCTGCTGCTACTATTCAGGAGTCGATTGAATACACTGTACCCTAAAGAAGGAGGAGTCATTGTACCACAGTGGTGTAGCACAGGAGGAGAAGTGAGTAAATCCTGTTTTATGTGTGTGAAAAGGGAAAATCTCTACTGACAAACTAGAAATGTGAAAATTCTGTTTGAGAATAAAACAGAAATGTGCAAATGTGTAAATCCATACCTGAAAAGTAATTCTTAGAATGCGCTTCCATTAGAGGTACCTTATAAATACGCCACAGTATTTTTGGAACAGGTAGCTAGTTTTATTTTGCAATTTGCTGCCTGCTGTGGGTGACCCTGCTTGAGCAGGGATTGGGCTAGGTGATCTCCAAAGGCCCCTTCCAGTGTCAGATGTGCTGCGATCATGGCATAAAAAGAGAGAGAGAGGAATAATAAAAAAGGAAACTACTGAGTGCTGTTTCTGAGGCAAAACTGCCAGATTAATTTTGTGATTAATATATTATTTGCTGAATACGTGATCTCTTCTATCAATACACTAAAATCTATTCTAAAGCAAATGAAAACCAGATTAAGTTAGCCAAACACCACTATCCATTTGTCTCTCCTCCTTCTCCCTTTCATACCACATTATGGTGGTGATTTTTTTTCACACTTAGTAAAGGATTTAATTTCGGTGGATATTACTGTTGTAAAATGAGAACCTTTATTCACTATACTACTTTTCTTCTGCAGTTGTATAGATAACACTCAACTTTGTGAGGTGTTGCCTTGCTCTAAAACCCCTCTCCAACAGCTTTTATGTTTTTCTCCAATTCTTCTTTTCTTGGTGGATGTATTTTCACTTGTTCTGTCTTCAAATACTCTGATTCCAGTTTGGTCTCTTGCTTATTTTTCAATGTTTATTCATAGTTTAAAATGCATAACCTATAGGTACTACCTCTAACCCCGAGAAATATGCAGTGTCATGTAAATGCAATTGAACTGTTCAGCTTTATGTTTTAGATTGTTTGATACATCTGAAGAATAGGTTTTAGTGTGTAAAATTTTCCTATTTTCTTGAACCCATAATTTATGGGAAATGTATACTTACTTGATAGTAGCTGTGAGGAGCAAAAGAGAAATATAAGCAGTGAAAGTAATAAATAGTTCTTGGATAGGCTTAACAGAAGATACTTATTATTTTGCAAATGAACTCTTCCCCCCAAAATTTAAAAACTGTTATTTTAGGCATATATTTATAGTCTTAATCTTTCTTCAAGTAGAACATTGTGCACTAGTACAGCATAACTGAGATATGAAGAAAACAGATAAATGAATGCAAACTGTTCTGAAAGAAGCCTCCTTTCAGAGTTGTCTTGAAGTCCTTATCTGCAGTCATTTGGCTCCAGGGATCCTATTTGTGTGGAAATGGGACTCTGGAGAGTGTCAAGAAGAAAGAGGGGAGGAGGATCATGTGGGCCCAGTTCTCATTTGAATTAAATTTGAGATCTAGTATCTTGAAAGTTCTCTCTATTTCCATTTCTTATATAGATCAAGCACAGCTTTAAAATAGCAAACATAGGCAATTATTGCTTTCATGTGAAGATTTATAGCTAAGTATAATTTTCTTATTCACAAGGAAAAAGGACTCCAAGAAATGAAATTCCAAAATGACTTTTTAAGCAGTCATATTTAAATAAGTCATCTTTATTTAGATCAACTTTGTATGCTTGCTCTCACTTGTCATGTCCAGGATAGGGGAAAATAGTTCTTACTTTTCTAATCAGATGAAAATTACAGGTAAAATAAAAATGCTGCTTGCTTTTCTTATGACAGGCATCTGATGCAAAGCCTTTTCCAAGTCTAGCCTCAAAGCATCATGTCCCACACAAAACAAATATTTCAAAAGTCTATTCTGCAATTCAACAATTAAAAAAAATTGAACTGCAGAGTGGAAGTAATGGTTAAAAAAAAGTCAACTGTTTTCAAAAGATATGGGTAAGGAGTTGATTAGACACTCTTTTGCATATGACAAGTGCAGTTGTACCTTTTCTTGTTTTGACCATAAAATTGCATTAGAGAAACTCTTTTTGGTGGTTCTGCAGTATAAAAGTCACATCAGAAATAAGGGCTTCAAAAGCGATGCACAGCTCAAATTAAGATGAGAATTACAAATGCTTCTCTGAATCCAGAGCACATGTAGAAGTCTCTGGCTGCTGGTTTACATGTAAAAAGTACTTGAGTCAAAATAAGCAGTTCATAAACAACTCTGCTGTAAGAATTGTCCTAAGGGGCCTCAATAGGATCTATGAAATCCATGTGGAGCTCCATGTAGATGTAAAAAGAATTTATTGCCCACAGCGATCTTGTGTGATGCCAGTTATAAAGTAAGAAAGTATCTGTAGTTCAATCTGTAAATGACTAGAAAGTGGACACGTGGAATTGTGTTTGATACTAGGCATGCAAATGTACGAGTCACTACCAAAGGAAAACCCTTAAATACGTCTTCTACATCCCTTTTTAGTCTGAAGTCTGTAGTGTGTAGGCTGCCAAAAGATGCAAAGCTTTGCCTGCAGTACACGCTGGGAACAAAGCAAGTGGATTTGCTGAACTCAGGCGAATAGTAATAGCCATGAGGATGGGACCTGAATATGTAAGTACATGTGGCACATTCCTCCCTCAAATACATAAACTCTCTGAAAAGGAGCTAATCTTGGAAAGAGTGTGGTATCCTAACATATCTTTTATTCCTTTTATTTTCAGTGATTCCCTCCATGTTTTTTCTTCACTAACTGGAGTATACTATTTATAGAAAGTACTTCAGATAGAATTAGACTGAAGAAAGTTTAGGACAACTGTTAGAGAATTTCCCTTTGGTAAAACTGTTCTAGATAGTATGTAAACAAATGTATAAAGGAACAAACACCACTGTGTAGATTTGAAGGTAATGTCCAGAACCCTAAAATGTATGAAAGAAAGAACATGTAACAAAATATGTACATATTTTCTCATCATCTAATTCTAATTCTCCTCATCTATTTAAATTTAGATACTTAAGAAGATGGGGTTAAGGATTTTAGAAGTTCCAGAGACTAAAGCGCTTTTGTTCTTGAGTTTTAAAATTCACACACACACAAATATATTCCTATGTAGAAATTAGATTTAAGCTGGAACAAATGTATAACTCTAAATGATTTATATATTTATATAACCCCTAATGATTTCTATATACATACACATATATTTTTTGAAGATGTGATACTTCCAGGTTGGCTGAAATGGAAGTACCCTGTAAAATTATGTGCACACTCATCAGAAGTGGATTTTGTTATTGGAGTAAGGGGTTGGGTTCAGTGCTCTGGTCAATCAGATCTTAAAACTGATATCCGTTGGGATGCTAAAGGAAGTCAGATGTTAGAAATTTTTACTCTTACCATTTAAGAAGAAAGTACTTGAATATACTGGAAACCTTCATCCTAGGCAGCTGTTATATGTTACTGAAATACTAAACTTAAGTGGTAGATTTGGTCCATTTTTAGACTCTGAAATAATATAGTTGCTTAGAAGGCTTAATCTCTAAATATTCTTGATAAGCTTTCTAATTTTCTAACTGTCTAAAACTCTTATTTAAGACCAGAATTTGTGGTAGCCAGTTCTATAGAGAATATGTATTTTTTTTTAAAGCTATAATTTTAAACTGTAGAAATATCATATTCTATTCCTATTATTTATTATTCTCTTAATTCTGTTGCTCTGAAAGGATTGTCAGAAAGGATTTTGCCTGAGATGCTAAGCCACTGCAACTGGGAGCGGCTGTTGTGTGCTTCTGGTGCAGCAATGCTGACCTGCTCTAATTGCTTTCTCTTCAATGTACAGCTTTGAAATCCACCAGTTGAATTCCTGAGACCTCCTAGGATTTCACATCTACAAGCCTTTTGGAGAAATACTTTTATATTATATTCATGGAATGATTTCACAACTAGCTGTCTCTTTAGGGATAGTGATACGTCTGCCCCAAAACTTAGCTTTATGAAGGCTGCGGAAATAGATTAATTTTGTCACACTCAAAAGAAAAAAAGACATTTTTGAATTTGGTTGGGCTAGGAAAAAAAAGTAGTATTTGAATCAAAGCTGTAATGAGAAGTATCTTAATAACAGCGATGATCTGTGCCATATGGAAAAAGATGGTCTCTGAAGTGGGAGCTTCATGCAAAGCTCTACTGACAAGCAATTCAAAAAGCCCTTAAAGATGTGAACATAGGCACACAGATAGGGAATGTAACATTTTTAATACCTACTAATACATTTAAGTCGCATAGAATGGACTTACTGTTAAGCATTTGTTTGTTGTATTGAATTTATAGTGACAGAATTTTAGAGTTTTAGACAATAAGAGGTATTTTGATGTTCCCTGTGTCATCTTTAAGTCCTTGACAAAGACAAAAATGATACACAGCAGATTTTATTAACTTTGTAATTCTTGTATTTCAGGTTATACTGTAATCACTTGTGAATAAGAGTAGAGGAAAGAGATAGAAAGAGTAGAGGAAAGGGTAGCGAAAAATCCATGTCCAGCAGAGATTGTCTTGCTTCATCTGTAGCCAAGGTCAGTCTCTGAAGTTTTCAGAAAAATGGAAACATTTTACAGCTTTTCTGTTTATTTTAAAAAAAAGTCTTTGAGGTACTATGGCAAATTGAGGTGGGGACCATAGCTCTGCTGTCTTCAGACAGAAAGGTCTGAGGAAAGTACAATATAAAGGAGTTGGATTTTTAGTTATAGACCAACCATGTCAAGAACGAAACAGCAATGTGCATGGTTTTTCTTGTTTATTTTTTTGGTTTTTTTTTTGCAATTGTTGCTGTCAATATGGTTTGAATTATATTTTGAAAGTGAAAAAAGCTGTGGAGAATGGAAGGCTGGAAGATATTTGGTAGAGGAAAGACAAGATAAGGCTTGCTGCCTTTGCATTTACTCTTCTACAATTCATCAATCCTATATCTGCAAGCCCAAATCCTCCTCCTCCCACTTCATTTAATCTTTATATGTTTTCCTAATATCTGTTTTGGAAACACTGCACAGCAGATCCATCCCATAAAACTGCCAAGGTGTGTTGCAGTTGTGAGTGGTCCTGTACCATGTTGATAATAGTTGTCACAGCTGAACTTACTACTTTGATTAAAGAAATCTTAACAATGTACTACACATCCTTACCAAATCTTAAAACAGTTGCAAGTATCAAATATATTAGTCAAATGTAAAACAAATTGCAGTGTGTGCACTGACTTTCTAAATTTTGAATAATTTGTTCAATTTTACACATCAAATAATGAAGGCAAACAATTGCTTAAGTGCTTATTGCTAAATCCTAATCAAAAATCTCCTACAAAAGCAGAGATTTCATTTTTTGGAGAAAGAGAATCCTGCTTTTCTAAGTCTCAGATAACCTACTACTTCCTAGACCAGTTTCAAGAATGGGGGAATGACATGAAGGGCTTTATTTGAAAAAAGTATACCGTAAACTTTCAAAAAAGAAAGAAAGAAAAGAAAAAACACACTAAACAGCAAGAGAACTTGAGTATCTTTTCTTCTGGAATACCTTCCCTTATCGGGTCCAAAGTGTCTCTTGTAATCACCAAATCCCTTACTTGGGAAAAGCAACTAAAACGGATGACAGGCAAATAGGAGCAGCTACATTTCCATGTACCTATCACATAAATTTAATTTTGTAAATGCATAGGTTTTAAGAACATCCAGATATTGATTATAGCGTGTAGGAACTTACTGTGCACTTTAGATAGAATTAGATGCTGTAATATGTGACTGTCTCAAAAATTGGAACGTATTAGGCTGCTGTATTCAAGCTTCTCACATATCTTGGGGCTATGCTTTTTTTTCCCAGAAAATTCTTTTATGCATTAATATAAGCATCCTAATGCAGAATATGGAATTAGGGAATATTTAATTCCATGTCTGGAAAAAAGTACAAGATTATATTTGAATTATTCAGTAATGGCCAATCAAATTTGGAAAACAGGCAAAACCCTGACTATCAAGGGTTTTTTAAATTTATTTTTGAAAAATAAAAGCAGTTTCACAGGAGCATATGCTTTGGATTGTCTTTTTTTTTATTTCGGGGAAGGAAATAAAACTTAATTTCTGTTTGTCTCTACTATGGATACTTGGCCATTTTCAAGAAGAGCAATACAGGACAGATTATATTACAAGAAATTGGAAAATAAATTTTCCAAAAAACTTTCCAGAGGAAATGAGCAAATTGCATTTCCTAGTGATTTTGCATTTGTACAAAGAATTTTATAGTCAGTTCTGAATAGATCTGAATTCTATCAACATTACTATTATTGCTGATATCTTAGCTGTAATAATTGATTAATACAAAAACATTTATGATTGTAGAGGGGATGATGGCTCACATCCACAAAAAATATTATATCCAAACATTCTGGTTAAAATGAACAAATTTTTCTTAATTTGCTGCTGCTGCTTTGTTGTTGATAAATCAATCTTAAAAGAGGTACTGGTTTAATTTGGTAAAGAATACATCTGTCTGCCTTCTTTTCAGCTTTCTAGTGTCGTATTAACAATTTTCTTGTCAAAGGCAATGTAAGTAATGGAGAAAGAGTTAGAAAACTTCCAATAATGGGTAAATACTTTCATTACAATACTAGCTAATGTAAAAGAAATCAAATATTACTGTCTAAAGAGGTAAGACAAACACTGACTTTCCATTTGAAAATATCTAAGCCTGAATGGATTGAAATCCCAAATTAAAGTTAGTTATAGAATCATGGTGTAAAGCTCAGTCCAACTTGTTTTCCAGCGTGGTTTGTAGAAAGGGATGTAGCTGAAATGCTCCTGCCTTCAAAATGCTCTCCTGGGACTTAGGACAGTGGGACAGTAAGTAGGAGCTGCCTGGGACTACGCAAATTGCTGACTTCTGTGCTAACAAGAAGTAGAAACTTCTATTAGACATTTACAGATTACTGTAATCAACCTGGAGAAATTGTCCTCAAAGGTTTCTACGTCTAACACAAACCAAAGAAAGCTTCATTGTCCAAAGTATCCACCCTTCCCCACCCCAAGAAAGTCATTAAAATTATTACGTTTTCCTCCAAGCAGTGCCTCATTTATATCTTTAGGTCATTGTGACTACAAAACAATTGGTGTTTTTGATGTATAAATGGCTAGTTCCAAGCACTGCCTGGTGAGGAACTGGGCATTTGTTTAAAGTCTAGGATATATGATGTGTGTAGAGGCTGTAAATACATATCTAGATCAATGCTACAGCTTAGAATCCGGGTAAGTACATGATTTCTTACTGTAATTATATATCAGACAGGACTTTTCTTGCAGCTATTGGACATCTCCAAGGTAAAACAAATTCTCTTATGAAAGTTGCAGCTTTAAATGTTTATTTTTTAAAAAAAAAGTACAAGAGAAAGTACTTTTTTTGCCAAGTACTTGGGCAATATTTGGTGAGATGGAAAATGTGGTCTTCTGTGGCCATTAGACCTGGAGAATACCTATGGCATTAATCTGAGCAGCTCTTGGCAAGCTGTAAAGAAGATATATTTTAGTTCTTAGGTAGCATGCTGGCTTGATAGGGTTGAATTTTCACTTACAGATGTCTTTCATACTCAGGTACAGCAAATGCAAGGATTCAGACTAAAAGGTAGAATCAAATTGAATTTGCCACTTGGATTTTTCTTTCAGAAAAACTTGGAAACTTGGAAACCAATTACACATTTCATAATGCAGAAGCACATGATAGCTGAAATATAATTTTCTTTCTTTACTTTTGTAGTTCTTTTGTAAAGGTTACAATATCATCTTTTGAAACACGTTCAGGAACTTTGGGTTTTTTACATTTACTTTAAGAGCAAATATTGAAAGTATGGTAATGGTTATTTGCTTTAAATTTATGGTGGCAGAAACCTGGTTTTTAGTATCAGAAGGAAAAACATTGGAACCTATGTGCTAGTTATTTCTGGTACTGTATACATGTTTTTAAAAAAAAAGAAAAACAGATCTATTTCATACTTTTAAAAAATATTTTGATTATGAATTAGCTTTGTTTTCATCTCATTTACACAACTCCGATCTGGTCGACTTCTTCCCAAAGAAAGGCAGGACAGATAAGAAAATAGAAGTCAAGAAAGAGATAAGAGAGAGAGAGAAAAAAAAAAGGAGGATGAGTGAAAAAGAATTTCAAGTGCCAGTCCAGTCAGAAGTAGCTGTGTCATACTGTTAATGTAGTAATTTAACATTGGTGGCTCTTTTGTCCTAACAGGTCTCGAGTGCAGGCTAAGTAGATCCCAAGTGATCCATAAAACTTCATACACGTTTGGTGTTGTGTAATCTAGTTCTGAGACTGTTAAATAAAATGTTTTTGACTACATAAACCTATCATATTGATTTTTGATAGTCATTCTGGAAATTATTTGCTTTTCAGCTTTAAGATGAAAATTAGAGGTTAATTACGCTGAGTCTGCACAAAACGAGACCTGTTTCTTCAAGCATGGAGAATAATTTTGACCTCCAGGTCCCATTAAAATATGTCACTTTAGAATACATGATTAATATTCAATGAATACCCTGTGATTCAAAGTTGCTGGGGCTATAACCATCTGTTTCTTCTATATTTTTTACAATATTGTCTTATTCTATGGTTGTGTGCTCAATTTTATTCTTTATACATCAATTATTTCTTAAAATTAATCTGAAAATAATTGTGATTAATGAATACAAGGAAATCATGGTGATATTTCAAATACTCCATCAGTTGAAAAAGATGACAAAAAATTAACAATGTTTTGTTTCTAATTTTTTTTACCTACACAAATTCTCACTAATTTTTGGGAGTGGCTTCTGAAACCTCATTGCCAAAGTGATCAAATCTATACGTGATATAACAGCATCAGTTGGTATGTGAGAAATCAGACGATCCTTTCCACTCAGTCCTTGTTACCTTCTGCTTTTGAATTCTCTGTGGACGAAAAGATTTGAATTACTCTACTATGAATAGTGTGCAGCAGCAGAAGCCATAAGAAGGTGTCAGTTGTGGGTAGAGAAAATGTGGAGCAAGGGAAAACCTTATATATAATGTATATTTTATAAAGTTTATATATTTAATATATATGACATATGCAATGTATAAGTATGAGATATACATATCATATATCTCTGGTAGGTACAAACTACGGAACTGGAGGCCTGGAGTAATGGCTGAGCTGTCTACTGCCAGAGCAAAGATGTTAGAGCCTTTAAATTGACTGGTATGGAAGTGTTTCATATAGCACTGATGAAAAGTATGTTATTGCATTGCGTCAAAAAATCATGACTCTTCAGGTATTTATTCCATATACCTCTCTCTAACTTTTATATGGCTCTCTCTGTTTCTAAAATTTGACTTCTGACAGAGTATTTTCCTGATATTTTTCTTTTACCTTTTTTGATTGTTCAGTTCAAAAATTTGCATGAAAATACTTTCAAATATATAGTAGGAGCTATGGTATCCTTGGTGAACCAAGGAGAGATTAGTTTAATTGGGCAATTTTCCTGTTTACTATGCATCTTTTTAGCCTCCATCATTTCTGAGAAGTCAGTGTTGAACAAGGATTGTTTCCTTTGATTCTTATTACTTTTATTTTTATTATTTTATTTTATATTCTTTTCTGCTTGCAAACTTTTCATAAAGTGATATATAGTCAATTGGGACTAGTTGATTCAAGAGGCAACTGTTTACAGACAACTGAGATGATGTGATTCCCTTACCTGTAAAATCATAAACCTGATGTGAAGGTTGGCTCTGAGGCCTGAGTAGAAGCCTTCGGTACTGATCGTGGTGTCATAAAATCTTCAGGGAGCTGTAGATGAGTCTGCTGCTGTACCATTTTCTTTCCTTCATAAATATTTAAATGTTTTGCCTTGCAAACAACCATTCTCGGTGTATTTTGTTATATAGCCCCTCTTTTGGGTGGTTAAATCTGGTAAATCACCTTTGCACCTGCAGAGAGAACTTTTTAAACTTGGAATAATTTAGCAGAATTAATATACACATCACTTACCCCAGGGCAGTATGCTAGACATGAGGAAGGAAAGTGGTCGTAGAAGCAACTTTCAGCTTCCCTTGGAAGAAACTTCCCCTTCCATTCCATCATCACTACGTATCAGGTGGACAAAGTGGTGGCATAGAATGGGGATGCTGTGACATTCTTGTGCTGAAGTCAAGCTATAGGACTGATCCAGATCAGGTACCTGGATAGGACAGTCCAAGACATAAAGTGACTCATGTTTGCAATTTTTTTCTTCTGCTTTAAGATGTATTTTTCTAAGCTAGTTTCTTGTCAAAAGCCTCAACAATTCTCTACCTCTTGTTTCTCTTTTTTTTTCTGAATTTAAAAAAGTCTGTTATATTTACTAATCATATTAAATTCTACATATCATATTAAATTCTAAATATTTAGAAGTCTTTGTTTTTGAGTTTTTTACTCCAAAATGATGTTTCCTCATAGGAGTACCATTTAGACATAAATAAAAAAGAAAAGAAAATGAACCTTTCCTGACTTGACTATCACCTTGGAAATAGATGGACAAATGACAAATATAACAGTTTTTTTTTCCTTTAGCTCCTTTTTGCATTTGTTAGAATAACAAATTGTAAATAAGATGAAGAACTGGACTGTTTGCAGAGACTTCCAGCTCTGTTTCTACAACACAGTTCTCAGTACATTTGGACAGTTGAACTTTTGGATGCTTCTTTGGATTAATTCTTTCTGGATTTCCCCATTGGCAAATGTATAGTACTGTGTAAAATTGATGGCAATGCCCAAAATGTAATGCAAAAAAGGAAAGAAAAAGAAAAAGCAGTGAAACTAATGTAAGCTGATGTAAGCTGCCAAGGAAATGACAAAGAAGTAAAAAATGGAATAATTTTTTCTGACAAAAAATAAAAGACAAATAAAAGGAACATAGCTGTGCAAGGACCCTTTACACTCTCTTCTGGATCTGCTTTGTCCTTATGCTTGTAGGAACATTTCCCCTGGCAGAGTTCATGAAGAATATTTTTTGTGAAAAGCATGTTTAAGAAATGAAGCAGTAGGGAAAGTGGGAATACCATGAATTATTTCTCTTTCACACTCTCATCTGAATCCATTTCTCTCTTTGGCAATCCTGTCAGCTGCGGACCGAAGCAGACACTTTTAATTTGAAGATGCTGATCTTTTTTCTGGTGAAATTCACCTTAAATGTTCCTCTTTAGAAGATTCCAATCAATAAAGATTACAGATAGCAACACGGTAATCAACCACCCAGTGTTCCATTGCCATTCTTGTCCTGTTCTGCCTTATCCTGTAAAACCATTTATCAGCAGTGCGTTTTGCAAGATGCGTGCAGCACTATGAATACAGTGATAATTTATAAGAAAAAAAAATCTTGCTAACTCTTAAATTACCTTCCCTGAGGTATTAGTTGCCTTTTTTTTTTTGTTAATCCCACATTTCCTGCTTTGATTAACAGGAACCATTGCTTAATAGCTAAACTGTAGCTAGATACATGAGCTGATGTTTCTGGGGTAAATATTATGGCACTGTTTAAGAATTACATATAGAAATGACTCAGTACAAATTAAGATATTTGAAGCAAAGTTCATGAACTTAACTGGAATATAGTGGCTTCATACTACATCATACATCAAGAGTAGGTGTCACTGGAGATGGTTTCTGATTTATAAATAGTCTCCTATTTCAGTGTTATGACTCTACATGTGCTGGATTATTTTGACTCCACTGACATCCCCATCTGTCTTTCCTGTCCAGATTAAAAGCTAAGGTACTTAACACCCTTCGGCACTTTAATCTGATTTAGGCTTTTAGTGAGGCTTAAATATTGGGCAATTTCACTCTGACAATTTGAAAAATGCAGTAAAACTTTTCTAAGTATTTCACCTGGTTTGTAGCTTTCCTTTCTTTCAAAAGAAAAAAAAATTAGGTCATTTGCTAGCTCTGGATTTTGTTTTCCATTACTAAATGTTTAACTGGATAGCTTACATTGTTGCCACATGTAATTTTCAAAATACTTCTTGAATTTTTCAATATTTTTCCCTGTTTCTGTAATCTCAAACCATTTTATGGTTTTGATCTGTCTCAGATGAGCCAGAACACACAAGCTTAACTTCACATGTTTGCAAAGTCTCACTGAAGTCAATGAAACTCTTTACCTGCACAGTTAGGTTAGGTGTTAAACACTGGACTGTGAAGTGATTTGTGCTTGCAATGCATTTTGCTTCAGTTAAACTTTATGTATTGGAGTGTAAGACATTAAAAGCATTTTAGCCACATTATTTGGCCCATACTGACAGAAGTTGGAGATCCAGTTAGAGGTTAGCTAGGCCCAGCTCCCCTGCACCCACCAGTAGTCTTGCAATACTTGTAGTCCATCATTGTCCAGACTTTCTCTTTTGCATCATAACTGGCAAATTACTAACTGTGTTGCAGCGAAAAGCCCTTGCAAGCACAGGTAACTTCTCATGCATCTGGGCATCAGCTATAACATCTGTTATGTTATCAGCTCTTAACACAGCTAACCCAACGTGAACATATTGTGCTGACAACAATCTATTTGCTAAATAATGTGACAGCCAAGGCATAGCTACATATGTGCACTTAAGGGTCTGTTTTACCAGTTTACTGGCTGCTTCGGCAATGGTAGGTGCCACTGGAGAGCTCACCAGCTGTTTGAGGGGATCCTGCACTGTTCCTGTCTACTGTAGGGTAATCATAATTTTGCTATAAAAACGTATGCTAGGTAAATGGGACGTGCTGATGTGTGGTTTAGAGCTGAGTGAAAATAATTATTCAAATAATTATTGATCACCACTCTGAAGTATTGATCATTCCCCAGTTAGAACCATCACGGTTTCCTGCCAGATCTTCAGCTCTCTACCACTAATTGTTTTGGTCTACAGATCGATCATGTTGAGAAGTCATATGCAGAATGCTAAAATCAGAAATGCTACTTTATTTACCATAAATTTGTTGCAAACGATCACTGTAAGATAGTTCAGGGAAACAGGTAGTGCCCTGGAAGGGCAGAAGGTGGGTAACTGGAAGATCGAATTTTGATCAAAACTTTTCCTTTCCTGTGTGTGGGAGAGCTGAGAAGTAACGTGGCGGCTCAATAGAGAAATGTGTAGTAGAACAAAGGCAGAAACATTAAAAGAGTGAAAAATAGGAAGAACTGAGAAGAGATGGTGGAACCAGATGCTCATGCTTATGTTAGGATTGAACTTTTCTAATTTTAAGGGAGATCTGGAGGACTGTGAAACTTAACTGACAAAAACAGAGCAGTGTAGAGAGCTGTGGCTGGACAGCAACTTGGTAAAGAAAGAAATCAGGAACTTGGAAAAAATTGAGAAAATTAATAGGAAGAAGCTATATCCCATTGAGAAGAACTGATGCAAACATTAGAGCTGGTTAGAATTGCAAGTTAACCAATTTACTCATATTTCTTTCATCGCTTTTGAATAGGACCCACTCCTTGCTTCTCCAGTTTTTCTCTAACTTACTGGAATTGAAATGATTTCTGTGCACAAGTGAGTGCTAATTTGCCACATATGCTGGATAGAAAATAGGAATATCATAACAGATGAACCAGAAAATGGCACATTTTTTTCAGCCTATTTCATTTTGTTTCATTTCAACATCATTTCAGTGATGTGCAGTCCTAAGAAAATTTGTTCTAAAACTGTTAATATGCTCTTTTGGGAAAAAAAGTGAATTTATTAGTGCTATTTAAAGTACGAGTATAATTCACATACATCTCTGATCACTTACAGTCATTTTTCAGTAGGCGTTTCTATCTCTTATTTTCAATACTGTAGCGTGTTACACAGATATATCAGACAGTAATCAAAAGCAGAGACTTGTAAGTAGTGTAATAATAAAGAAACATCTTCAGGAACAAGCTGCATGATGATGAACATTCTGGTAGAAACAAATCAGTCCAGTCTGAAGATCTTAAATCTGCCACCTATTATTTGCTTGTGTGTATGCTGGTGTTGCATTGGAGGTGAAATGCAGAGCTGTGAGCTGATCTGTCGTAATCTGATGGTATTTATTTCTAAATGTTTCACTATGTGGAATACATAACCTTGCTGCAAGGTTCTGAGCTTTGGTCTCACAGAGGATGTATTGTAGGAGGAAATCATTATTATCCGTGAGACATCTCCTGAACATGTGTTGGAAGTGTTTACTGAAATAGTAATTAGCCCTGGAAAATGGTAAATAGTTGTCTTTTCTCATGTGGCTGCAGCAATTTCTTCTCTCCTTTTTCTCTTCTCTCCCCTCAGTAGATTAATGCAGTGAAAGACTGAAGAAGCTTTATAGACAGGGAGCCTGAATTCAGTGCTACATGTTTGATCACTGAAGGAAAGTAGCTTTCAGGGAAGGAATGGGCAAGCTGTGCTCTAGCTATTGGTTTTTAACCCTATGGTTGGAACTGTTTGAATTTTATCTTGAAAGATACTCTGCAGATCTCTATCTAGGAAGTGTGCCAGAGTCTTGTAAGAAATCAAACTTGTAAGAAACAGGAATTTTCTTCCTGAAGGTAGTATTTCTTTCAGAATCATAGTGCCTCAGCAAGTTGATTGTGGTTTACCCTTAACAGTGTTTTGATAGTGTGGTAGGATAGAGCAATTTCCTTGCTATGTTTTCATCTGCACATCACTGCTACAGATGAAACCATTTTTCAGCTCAAAAGTAGGTTATGGTTCCCCCTCATATACCTTTAGTTCCCAGTAATGAAAATTGTGATGTGAAGAATCTAGAATTCTCTAAATGCCTGTTTTGAGCTTAAATTTGTGAAATTGCATTCAGAACAAGATGCAAGAAGTGAATAACATTTTTTTATATATATACTGCCCTGAGCAAAAACAAAGGTACTCAGGAAATTTTTGCCCACAGTTACTGAGAGTAACTGCAGGTTCGTGTTTACAAAGCCAGTATTGAAACAGTAACAACTGTATTTTTTGAATTTTGTTGTATTTGTTGCTTCATTAAATGAATTGAACAAAAAAAGGGAATAAAGCACACAACAACTGTTACAATTAGAAGACCAAATTCTGCATAAAGTTCACAGTAATGTCAATGTGTGTTGGTACTATTTTTCTACTATTTTTTGGGGATTAGCTGCGAATCACTGTAAGTAAATGCAGGCTTTTGTTCTGGGTACTATGTTGAATGCCACATTCTCACATAAGTGCCGACTCGCATGCCTTGCAGATTCCATTAGCATCAGCATCCTTAGGGGACTTCCTCCTTATTCTCATATTTCCACTGCTTCATTTATTCACTAAATGATTTTTTTGTCATATAGCTGGGATAGCAGATTTGAGTACTGTGCAGTTCTTCATGCAGCTGGGTCTTCTGATCCATTCACTGATTCCATCCTACAGCAGTAACTCTTCTGTCCTTCCTCAGTAATAGACAGGATTCACAGGCTTTTAGAGAACATCTTTAAGATTTACATTTAAAGAAAAAAAAAGTTGGCCTTTCTTTTCTTTCCATATCAATTATAATAATAGTAGTAGTGTCTGAGGTAAAACAGCAAAAGAAAGAAACAGTGGGAATTCTTTTAAGGAATGTTTTTAATACTACTTTTACTGCAGATGCTTTCTGTCTCACAGCTAGGTGCAAATATGATGACTATTCTGATGACATTTGTACAGAGGAAGTAATTTTTGTGATGAAGGCAGACATTTTAATTATAGATAAATGCATACTAGTTTACTCAGGGATTTGTTGGAATTTCCCATTATTATTTTTTAGTATGTCTTTTATACAGTTTTTATATGGATTGAACAGTAATTTAGAATAAAGTTTCCCTCATCATAAACATTAAGACAAAAGAACTAGCTCGACAAGCATATGAAGTATGCTTGAAGTATTTGGAGAGAGTCCAGCGCAGGGCTACCAGGATGATCAGGGGCCTGGAACATCTGCCCTATGAGCAAAGGCTGAGGGAG
>JAUBOD010000244.1:1314068-1336757 GCA_032353885.1 Nothura maculosa | reverse complement strand
GTTGGACTAGATGACCTCTAAGGTCCCTTCCAACCTTACACATTCTATGATTCTATGATTCTATGATTCTATGAAGTAGTGCTATCATGAAACTACATGATGTAGTTTCAGCTGTAGCTGAAATATGATAATTTCAGCTATATCCTCTTTTAGCTAAGTGAGAGAAAATGATTCCTTATTTTGTTTAGAGTAGATCTTGCCAATTTATGGCTGGACAGTTAATGTAAACCCCAAGGTTTTAATAACCTGGTATGTCCCAACTTGCATCATTTAATGCTCGGGATTGTAGCTGAGTGGGTTACCCAGCTCTGCCTTCAGAGGGTTGATTCAGAGACTGGCAAATATCTCTGTTGAGAATATTTCTTGATGTTTAGCCTGCATATTCCTTTCAAGAACATTTCTTGATGTTCAGCCATGTATTCACCCTTTCTTAAATTCCTTGTATATTCTTGAGTAGTCAGGAATATCTCCTTATAAATAGGCTTATATAAAGCTTCCTCCTTGATGCTTTTATAGTTCTTACTTTCTCTGACTATCAGTAGGTCCTATTTCTAGTTTAACATGTTAATAAATATCACTTTTTCATCCCTAACAGATTTATTTGTTTTTGGAGAGGGACCATATTAAACATGAAATATATATATCAATTAGCTGTAATACTCTCTGCAAGTGAGTCATTTAAGTGAGTCAGTGAGACATAGTATGATGGTATCTGGTAGGAAATTCTTGCAGAGGTCAAATGCTGTCTGTCAAATGTAGCTTGTATGTTAGTTGCAAATTCAATTGTTTCTAACCTATAATTAATATGTCACCTTGGTCGTAAGGTACTCCAACGTGTGGAGATAAATTTTGATGCAAAATCCTCTAAGCAAGAACCTATCCTCATGACCAGTTTCAGTGGAAAGTACAGGTAGTTTTCATTTCAAGTACTTTCTGGGTTGGTAACTGTTGATTATAGTGGATAATGTTTTATTCTTTTGAAGGATTCCATTCAAATGTCTCAGGCCAGCTAAAGTAAATACTTGCTTTTGGAGGTATGTCCTGTTCTTCTTTCTGTTTCATGTTGTCTGTCTACTCTTGCTACCAAGGTTTATCAGTTTAAGTTTACATGTTCATTTAGCAAGCCTTCTGTGATCTTCACTGAGCAGGATTGCACTTGAAAGATACTGAACCTTTCTGTCCTTCCTTGCCTCACAATTACACATGTACTTAATACCAAAAGCCAAATGTTTCCATAAGGCAAGCTCTGGCACTCTGAAGGGACCTAGCTAGCATAGTTTAAAAAAATACACGGAGAGAATTGACCTTCTGCTGAATTAACTGGGATTTAAACCATTGCAAACTTTATGCAGTATTATGATGCGACAGTCTGGCATATGGTCTATTTAATTTTATTGCCAGTTTTTGGTTGGCCTATTTTTTTCCGCCAGTAGCAAATTATAGCTATAATGCAGCAAAAATCGCATTTTGTAAAAATTGAAATTTAAAAAGATAAGAGCCAACCTATAAGCTAATGTATGTCTAAATGAGGAATATGCTTAAAGTACATCTAGGACATTCTGTGCTTATATCTTTAAAGGAGCAGGCAATTGTTGCTCTGGCTGTTTGTGTTTGCCTAACCTTCCATTATCAAATAAAATCAAGAAGAAAATAAAATTTCTGCCAGAGACAAATATGACTGGAATCCCCAGAAAGACTCTAAAGGTCATATCACCTGTTTTGAAATATTGCTCCCCAGTATCTACAGAATTTTAGTGACATTAAACAGTAGAATGTGTAGTTTGCTAGAAGTTACCCCAGTGCCTCTGTGTTTTAAGCACAAGATGAAACCAATAAGTCAAAAAACTTCTGTGGTGAAAATTTCCTTCTCTGACTGACATTCATGGAATAAGAATGATCTTGAAGAGTATTTCTTCCATGTCAACTGATGAACCCTGCATTGCTGATGCTACAAGCCTGTTGTCTGCTTTTTTATTGGGTCCAGAGAGTCTTGCTTGTGACGACTTCCAGTTATCATTTATTTTGCAAAGAAAAATGCGGATCATAATATGCATAAATGGATAAATGTTTGTATTTCACAATTGTTTACACAGATTAGGAACACTGAATCATAACGAGGTGCTTCTGTCCCTTTGAAAGAGGTTAGAATTTTAATTAGTCTTGTTTCTCTTATTTAGTGAATATAGCAATACATGAGTCTTCATTTTGTGCTTCTTATTATATTTTTTCTTTTGAAGTGAGATTTGTCAACTTCTTAAGTACTTAAATACTTAAATTTTGCCATTTAACTAGGTGGAATTAAAAGGTATTTTAAAGCAAAAGATATTTTGTTCCTTCTTTAAATTTGTATAGAAAGGTTAAGTGTTGTCTAAAAAGATTAATTGGAAAGCAATGTTACATAGAGATTTATGGCATAGGAAAAATCGTGATTTTTTTGTTAACCTAATGCATGCAGTTATGTAACACATCTACCCATGTACGCATGTGGAGACTGTGCAGTGGTATGATTGTGTACAGTATTATATGGTGTATGAGTGTATATGATTGCTAGGACCAAAAACTCAGCAAAACTTTTGGTGATGGTGCCAAAGCTTTTTACATGTGCAATTGTTAACTTGACAAATAATTCCTACCAAAGATGCATACTTCTGGAAATCAAAGTTGGGCATCTGTCTCCAGCCTTTAAAAATATCCTTCCTGGAGATAAAGGAAAACATAAAGGAGAAATAGGCTGATTAAGGATTCTTGCTATTGTAAGTAAGTACAATCTTACATAGATATAGGTTTGATCACTTTGATCATCCAGCAAGCAAGAGTGACATACAAAAAGGGAGACATTTTGGACCTTTTTCGGAAAACAGTTGGGTGTTAGGAAGGAATCCAAAAAGCAGACAGCGCTTTTAAATAAATAGTCAAACAATCCTGAACTGCTACTGGGAGGAAGTAAGACTGAATCAAGAGAAGTTTTCTCTGACTTCTTCACACTAAGATTATGCTTAGTTTCTCAAGAGAAAATTTCTGTGATTAAATTTTACTCCTGAACCACCCTGGATTTAGTACATTGTGGAATTATCTTGTGGTCAAAGATCATTTAAAAGAAAAAACATCACATTTAATACTAAAATAGTCCTTTTTTGCTCTGTGTAGTTAGTTTATAACTTGTCTTTCTCTCTTAACACGTTGCTGTCAGGAACATTTTCTAGTAAATAGAAAATATAGAGAAATTAATGTGTAAATGAGAATAAACTCATGTTAACCTCCTTTTCCGTCACGGTACATCAAGTTGACTGAAGCCTATCTCTGAGGAGATATTTCAAAACACAGAGAAAATCTGAGCGACAAAATTTTGATCTCAATATCCTGTGTTAAAGGAAGCATTTAATTGCACCTATTCAGTACATCTGTATTGCTTGTTATGAGTCTGAACATTCAATAAGGCATAATTTTACCTCCAATGAGTGGATTATTATAGCTTGGCAGCACACAGACATCTTATTTACAGCATTTCTCATAGAAAGCATCAAACAAGCTATTCTCAGGTGCTCAAGATCACCAGGGTGGAGAATTAGCTTTAGCTGTTGAGTTCCAACTCTATCCCATGTTATCTTCTATGAAACCTCTGAAAACAGCAAAAGTTTAGCCTGTAAAACTCCTATTAAACTGCTACAGTGAAACATTTTCCTGCTGTTGATCTCATGCTTGCAGAATTAGGTTGTCACCATAGTAGAGTTAGTATTGCTCTTCATAAGATTAAGTTCCATGTTTATATACACACATATCTTAACCTAATTGAGTTATGTTCTAAGCCTAGACCTTGCTTAACAGCAACAACAAAATAAGCCTGGAAAATCTCAAGGCTTATCATAGTTTTATCACTAGTGGGAGCAGCATGAAACACAATTAAGCTGTTACCTGTATCAGGTTTTATTTATCCTGGGGCTCGAAACATTGATGTTATTGATCTACTTCAGGTCTAATCGCTCCACTGTGTAATCTAGGAGGTTGTTACACTACTGCTTTTCATGGCAATGATGTTTTTCAAACTTTAGTTTAGGAGCAATGTTGCGCAGACACCAGTAATTCCTGAGGTGAGACTAGGGAGAACAGGGTATGTGTGTGAAGCAACCAGCCCCTGTTCTATAGCTCTTTCTGGCCTTGTAGGATTTATTCCCATTTCTACTCCTCATACTAAATTAAAAGAAGAAGGGTTAAAAGGTTGTCCTAATGGGATTTCAGCATCACTGTAAAAATGTCACCTGATATCTCTGAGGTTTAATGCAAGGGAAATATAGAACGTTGAGCCCCTTGTTCAGAGTAGAAGGCTAGAAGGAAAGCTGTTTAATCATTCTTTCAGGCAAAGGATAGAAATGAGTGTATTCTGTGACACTTTTTCGACACATTTTATTAGAGTCTTCAACAGGTAAAACATCTACTGAAATACTTAAAAACCTTGGAATCAGTCAGTGTTGATTATTGGCAGCTGAAAATGAGATCTCTGGCAAAAGAAAGGCTGAGAGAGATAATTATGCAGAGTACTTCCTGAAATGGTCTTGCAGTGGCTATAGGCACCCATGAGAAACTTTTTCAATCAAAGTTGAACATTCATTTTGCATTGAAGATTTTTTTTGTAATTGTACAATTTGCTTATCAAACATTTATAATCAAATACTCTCTCCTATATACTCAGTTGAAGAATTATATCTAAGATCATAGACATGTGAGAACATGGTCATAGATGCACGCTAGTGCATCTATGCACTATAAAGGCAAATCAAAATATAACACTTAAAATATTCACAAGAGGCAAATGTGGTAAAAGACCGAGACACATTCTTGAGCAACTTTGAATTGAGGTGATATCATGTGAAACCTGAGATATTGATTTTATATGAATAGACATTCACAGGATGGTCAGTTGTTTGGCCTCTGTGTGTAGTGATAATAATATTAATGAAGTAATGATTTGGGTAGTATGAAAGAGATACATGATTATTATCCCTAGACAATAGTTAATCTGTGACAAAGGTTTGTAGCCACTTGAGTTTCCATGGAATAGTAGCCATTTAAACATATTCCTACCTAAAAAACAAATAGCCTTTACACTCAAGGCATTATAAAAGGATTGCTGTGTTGTTTGCAAATGATTCAGCAGTAAAAAAAAGAAGCAGTTGCTTATTTTTGGCTGCAATGTTGTTCTTTACTGTTGCTGAAACTGTGGCCTGAATGCAAAAGTAGCTGCTAGTGTTTGTTTGTTCTGTCTTAAAATTATATTTGCTCCTGAAGTCCTAAATTTCTCAACGGAGTGTTTTTTTGTTTGTTTGTTTTTGTTTTTTTCAACTTTATGACCAAATTCCAGACTCTACAATTAGAAGTAGCAAGGGTCTGCACAAACTGCACTAACCATTTATTCTCAGTTATTTGTTTTCATTTTCATTCATTTGTTTTCATTAAGTTTTGTAGTGATGTTTTAGCAATAGAGAACACAGCCATTTTCGAATATAATGCAAAGATCGAAGGGCCAATGGTTAATTGCAAAAGTAAGTGGGCATTAGGATATCGTACTAGTTTGAGCTGAAAGAAAATGAATTTGTTGGTGTTCATTGGGAAAAAAAAAGCTTGAAATGACATTTATCTTACTGGTTGCATTTGGTGTTGTAAAGTACTGTGATGGCACCAAAGGATTTCCTGTTTTCCTTCATCCTATGGACATTTTAGTATAAATCTATTATGCTTGATTGTTAGAATTTAGAAAAAAAGTCCATTTTCTTGTAGAATAAAAAGTTGGTCAGTTTGAAGATATGTGGCCATTTTATCCGAAGAAGAATTTTAAAGTAAATAACTGTAGAACTAGTGCAAAATTACTTCAAGAGAAAGGTGTGTGAACAGCAGAAAATACAGAATATTAACTATTTGGCTTCAGTTTTCGAATAAAGGTTAATTATTTTTAATAGAACTCGAGCAAACAGCAAGGGACTGAAACAGAGTAAGGAAGAACAGGTCAAAGCACTCTTAGCTCAATTAGATGCTTTCAACTAAGCAGGAACTCCTAGATCAATTAGATGCTGTCAGCTAAACTGGATCTGATGAATTTGACTTTAGGCCATTTCAGAACTGACTGCACTTAAGAAAATTGAGTAAAAGCCCAGAGAACTTGAGAAAACCCAAATTAGGCCTTTTTTTCTAAAGACAGTACAGAGAGATTCAGGAAATACTAAGCAGGCAGACTAATTTCAAAGTGCAAGGAAGATGCTGTAAAATTATAAAATGATAAATATGAATATGTGCAGAAAATGAGAGAACAGTGCAGTGGTAAGAAACAACTATAATAGATTGTTAAGAAAAAAATCACACATCTTTGAAGACCCATATGGTTGGTTAAGATGAAAAGGGTGTGAGGTAGGGTAGCGGAGAAAATGCATCTTGGGTAAAGCTTTGAACCTCATCCTCTAAGGCATTCTCATGAGCAAACAACAAACACTCATTTTATTTTAGCGAATTTTATGGTCTTTAATGGTCTAATTCTCTTTAATTATTTATACTGAGGACAAACTTAGTATATTAGCATCAGAAAGCAGATTGGCTTAGAGTAGCATATTAAAACATTGCCAAGATAACTTGGAGAAATTATCTGATATCAGCAAAGCAAATGTCCAAAAAAGGTAGGTATAAACCATTGAAGTCAAATATGTAAATTCAAAATGGAACTGAGAAGAAAGCAAATTTAGAACATTTACTTTCTTTTCTCAGTAGAAATGTTTTTGTTAGAGGACAAGCTCCATTGAGAAGGTAAATGAAACCGGGATTTGAACTCCAAATTTACAGGTTTATCATTCTCTGTGAAAAAAATGAGTCGAGGCAAGCATGCTTTTCTGTATCCAATAGAGTAGTGAATTTAGTAATCAGCATTTCTATGATTATATATCTGTTTCATTTCAGAAATTTATTATATACAAAACCTGGTACCTCAATGATTATGAATAGTTGAATTTGCAGATCAGCAGAATACAAATGGACCTCTGCACAACTCAAAATTATATTCAAAATAATAAATAATAATAAACTGATGCAGTTTTTGCTGATGTAATGCACATCTCTATGGGTTTTTTATTTATTTTGTTTTTTTGAGAAGGCTCTATATTTACTAGAGATTAGCAGTACTGATATTTGCAGTCTTTATTTTTCCTTTCTTTCTCAATGAGGGAAGATTAAAGCTGAATGGAGATTGAGCTCAATGGAGACTGGAAAATCTGAGTGCTAATTGGAGTTTTGGGCAGCTTTCTGTTTTTCAGACTTTTTGGACTGACATGTATACCTAGTTTGTCATTCCAACTAACTTCTTGTTTCCTACTGTGTCCTAACACAACAGCCAAAAATCTCTCAATTTTAAAATAAATGTAATTTTTTTTGAGACCTACAACATTCTCTCTAGTTGAACTTTTAAAGCTTGAAGATGAGTGTTTGTGAGAGATTTATGAGTGGCAAATAAAAATCTTAAAAGCTGTTTCTTAGCATATTGAATATACATTGGTTTTCTGAAGACCTAATGGTTCCCATTCTATATCACAAATAATTGCATCACTTTTTGGCATTACATTATATAACTTTTTTTTTTTTCAAGCGAATGATGATGAGTAAGACAAAATGACACTTATTTTTAATTGCTTTGAATCAAAGCTTGTAGGCTGCCACGGAGTGAGTGAGGAGGTGTATGTTGCATTCCTTAAGTGGGGCGCACTGAAATAATTACCTAAAATGCGCAGAGACATTCAAAGACAACTTTGGTATTTAAATTATCTTCTGTTCATTGAGAGATGTGAATATCATCTTTATCTGGACAAAATATAAGCTCCTTTAAAATGGTTTTCAAGAATGCTTGCAAAATGCTTGGAATCTCACACCTGTGAGATTTTTCCAAACTTTGCCTTGAATCCCAACTTGAATGCAGTGGTGCCAAAGCCTGTCAGCACCCATGTTACTGAAATTATCTGTAAATTGAGATATAAAAATCCGAATAAAGTGAGCAAATGCATAACTGAATAATAGGTTATTATATTTATTGAAAGACAATAGGTGTTCAAATTAAGTGGGCATCAAAACAGTATATAAAAATGTTTAGCACAAAGACTTTGATATCTAACAGGATGAAAGAAGCAAGAATTCATCTGTAGAGGGTGACTCTAATTGAACTGGCTCAGCAAGAAATGCAAGGAAAACTGACTTTTCACCCTCTTTTTTTTTAGGGAAGGAAATTCATCAGGAAAACTAGAAGTTTCATTCCACTGTTTACTGCTCTATCATCAAGGTAACAGTACAAAATGTGTTAAAAGAAAAAGGCATCAAAAATTTCAGTAAAAAGAAATAGCAGTCTGAGATAAATGGAGGTGCTCTCTCCGAGTCAAATCATGCCTTAGAGAAGAATAATACTTTCTTACTTGTTATCTTCATTAGTGACTATTCTGCATCCTATTTAACAAGTATTTGTGTGAGTGGCAGAATGTATGACGCTTGATTTTCTCCCATACCATCTGTTGTGTGGAATCTCTGATAATGGTTGAATCTGTTCTGTAAACAGCTCTTCAGTGAGAGCATTAATCTGATCATGTTCCCACTTGTAACTAGTGTGGGAGCTTAATGTCTTTGATAAGATGGTGCCTGGTCAGATGGAGCTGACCTAGACCTAGGTGTGGATTTATTAGACCTAAGTGTTATTTGAAAAAATTCAGGATGAAGGATGGACTGTGTGAACTCATAAACTGTTTTCTCAGGAAGCAGGAAGGCCTCAGCCAGGTTTAAGGAAAAAAAACTTAAAAGTTGCCTCTGGAAATAGGCATCTTTTGCTGTAAACAATTATTTGAATAGTAATGCGGAGTTACTAAACCACGTTCAAGATGCACTGTTTGATAATTTGATCCTAACTGGCTGATCACATATCTGTGCTCATGACAGTAGTTGACTCTGATTAGTACCAAGAGCCTATGCTGATAGTTAATGAGATGTTAGGCATTTGCATGTCTAGTTTTTGCAACAAATAAGTAATTTCAAACCTTACCCAGAAAAATCTCTTGCTGGAGAGCCTAGTTCTTTTGTCCCATACAACAGCGTCATTCCATTATTTTAGCTGCTATGGAGTTAATTTCCATGAAAGTCAGTGACAAGAGGAGCAGCGTTTCAGTACCTCATCTGAAAAATGTAGCTGCTCTGTGTGATAGAGATTGATCAGATCTTCCTGGAGTCAAGCAAGAGACTCGCACCAATTTCTTTTGGGTCTTTGGGTCCTTATTAAAGAACTCCAATTCATTTTTAGGTACAAATAGTCCTAACGCTGATGATCAATACTAGCCAAGTTTAGAAGATGAATTAATCGGTCTAGAGAGATGAAAGATTATAAGAAGTACTGCAATTTAATGGATAAACTATTGTTTTATTAACGGCAGTGGCTATTTGAGTAGACTGCACTTTTATCACTGAACAGAAAATCATACTTAAATCTACTCAGAAAGTTTTATACTGCTAAACTAGCAGTAATGTTTTGAGCATATAGAAAAACATTGCCATTAAGGTCAAGGCTCCCTTTGCTAGGGAAATCTTCATCATGTGCATATGTGTCCATTATGATAAAATAAAGAGGTAAACCAGAAGGAGGTCATTGACAGTAAGAAGCAATTTTCTAGCTTTTACTGGTTCTGATACTGCTCAGTGTAAGTCCCTCCCCAAAAAAAGAAAAAGGCATAAATGAGCAGCATCCTTTTCCAGCAGGTTTATGGAGAAATTGGAGAGATTAACTGACCTAACACAGGATATTAAATTGTCATGACCAATCTCCTCTAATCATTCTTGAAAGAAAGAAAAATTCCTTCTTGTAATTTGCAGAGATGCTTTGTAGAAACCTGCATATTTTAGAAGTGTTTCAGAGCATCCAATATGAGTCAGTCTGCTGTAAAAATGCAAGCTAGCAGACAAATAAATGTAAGTGATCGTATACATTACTGAGCTATGCTGTGAATTTTCCTATCACATGCATGACTGCTCCCTATTCTGGCACTTGCTTTATCACAATATTTACAACAAGCTTCTAGGCCACAGACAAGTAGTTTCAAGAGAGGTATGTGGAGCCTGCCGTGTCTCACAAATACAATCCATTTCGTTTCACTTCTTGATAGTTTATGTTCTGTCCTAACATTTCTGCAGACTCAGCAACCAGGAACATTTATAAATTAAAGGGGTTTATATTTCCCAACATCTCTCAAAGATTAAAAATGATCAGTTAAATATTTTGATGCATTTTCAGTGAGCAGTGCTGCATACAGTCCTCACAGGCATGTACACTTTAGAATTAAGGTAAACACAATAGATGAATGATTTTAATTTTGAGATTTTTAGTTTGAAAATTGTTGGCTTATTTCAGTTTTTGAAAAATACAAAACCTGTTAATACAAAAAGCTAAAGTTTACACAGAAAAGATGACTGGTATTAAGTGGAGATGTTTTAGTATTAGAAGCGTTTCAGTATTGCACCTGAAAACAGACCAGTTTCACTTGCAACACAAGTTCTGTATGTAGGGTAGTTTTGGGAAGGATTGGAGATGGAATGAGTGCGTTGATCCCTGCAGGATTCAGCTATGCAGAAACCTCCTCAGCCCTTTATAGCTGAGATGCTCTGCAGTAGTCGAGCTTCAAGCAGCAATAGCCAAAAGAATGTTATAGGATGCAATGTTCTGTGAAGTCAGTAGCACCTCAGAAAAATGTCTGTTGATACAGTGCTAGTTGTTAACAAAGAATATTTTACATTATGGAGATAAAGCAGAAAACAGTCTGAAGCAACTTGTATATGCTAATTGGTGAATTCATTTCAGCACTTACATTCCTTTTGACACAGAAGGCATGGAAATGATAAGGCTCAGGCATCCATCTTCTTACAGCCTCTACCTGAAAATGCCAGAGTTTCCTTTATTTGGCATGGACTCTGAATGTTTGTTTTATTCTACCCCTATGGTACTCACATTTTCTCCATTTACTTGCATCCTAATTTAAATTACAATTAAGATTCAAAATTAAGAATCATACAGAGTGAAATAGCTAAACAGTAGCAACTTTACCATACTGCTACCTCCTAGCACTTAAAATTGGAAACAGTAGTACACCACAAAATAAGTAAACTAAAAAATAACTAAATGCTTCTTTCATGTTTTAGAATTCTGCATTTTTCCTGACATCTTACATTTGTTCTATTTACTAGGTAAAATTTTGAGAAGTAGCTTCTGCATTTTCTGCAAGAGACTGAATGGATCTATTTTCACAAGATCACCATTTTAAAGGATTCTTTAAAAATTTATATCTATACAACGAACGAGACCAAGGCATTTCACTTTTCAAATTAAAAATTGAAATGAAAAATTCACCTTTTTCAGTAAAAAAATAATATCATCAAAATATTGTGACAAAGTTATTGTTTGGCTGAATAGGACAGGAGAAAAGCAAAAAGTTTCACACAAGCTCTTGTTTCTTTGACATTGTAAGATAGAAACTGTAAAACACAAACTTTGAGAGAATATTTGATCATTTTACTTGTTTGGATGGATCCTCTTCTTATGTGCATATTAATCTGTTATACTATCTGTGTATTTTTAACATATGTTGTTATATGATCTTTAGAATTTCTTAAAACTGCATTTTACCTCTTGCTACATGATATTGTTTTACTGCTCTATCTGTGGTTAAAAAATAAAAAAGGCAAGATAGTATTAAAATGCCACTGGTTATCTTCCAAAACCTGGTGCATAATCACTGCATTTGTTGTGGGTCAACGCGAGGTGCACCTTTAATGATTTAGAAGTTACATTTCTTAAATAGTTTTGAAATTGTATTTCCTACTGTATAAACAGAAGGACGTTGCCAGCAGGACCCCTGATTTCGGAAAAGGATCCTGTCTCATAAATTATCACAAGCCTGCATAGTAATGAGGCCATTTATATGGAAATAGATGCACTACTATTCTTTTTGTGGCTCTCAAGCAATTCATGAACTGCTTTTCACATTATGAGAAGTGCTTCATGAATCAGATGAAAAACAAAATTGAGACACTGGTAATTTTCAACTTCCTTTGATAAATACTGCTCTAAACATGAAAATGGTGAAAGAGCCAAGAGGTGTAAGACAGAGGAGGTATAAGTGATAATAATGTCAGTGGAATTGAATGCTGTTGCAGATAATGGTCTCCTCCTTCTTGGATGATAAATACAAAAGGAAAGCAGAGACATTTATCAAGAGATAAGCAATGAGCCTAAGTGAAGGTGTTTATTTTCATAAAGAGACATTCATTTTATCTTGGGCGATAGTGATGTATTAGTGACTGCTACCAATTAAAATCAATAGTGTCTGCAGTACATTAGCAGAGCAGATACTTACCCAAGTAAGAAGGCTACTTGTTCTAATTTCGTTAGATAATGAAGATTTCTGAGAAATAGGCAATGTGCTTTTTCATAAAAAGCCAGTTTAAGCGGGAATTTCTAGCAGTGGAGACCAGAGGGGAATGTGACCTCTTGTTGCTTTCCAAAGAAGCAACTTTCCAAGCAAATGCAGGCAAATTCAGGCAAAAGTAGTGATCATTTCTGGTGTATTACTGCAAGCAAATGGCAAAAGTTTCAATAGAACTTTTACTTTGAATTGATTCATTTTGAAGTTCACTATGTAGTGAGGCTAGAAATGGATAGAGATGCTCTGAGAGAGTTATTAGTAATATTACTGATGGACTTTTGAAAAAGCGTTTACCTTTGTTAAAAGTGTTGGGACACCTACCTCAGTTAATTAAGATCCAGTAAAAAATTACCAAGACCAATATAACTTGAAGTCCTGTTACCCTTTACAGTTAAAGTTCCCTGGATAAGATACATGATTTATTCTCTACAACATTTTGTATTTTTCTTGGCTGATGAAGGAGGAGACTGAACTCTCACACTAAACATTCTCAAAAGAAACGCTTAATTGAAAATTGCAGGAAGCAAGAGGGGAAAAAATAAGAAAGGGAGAGATTCTGGTCCTTTTTCAGTAGAGTAAACAATGCATTGGTCTAATGGAGGCCCCGTGCTTCATAGAGGACTTTCTCCCTAGCCCTAGCGAGGAACAGGCATGCTATTTCTGCTTGCAATGCAATCTATCTGTAAGAGGATATAGAGACAGCAAAACTTTTAATTTGTGAGACAGGCTGCTTGATTAGCCAGTCTTAGCAGATTTGGAGTGAAGGAAAAGCAAGCTATTTACTCCAGTAAATATAGTTGGTGAACTTGAGAATAAACTTGATGAATACTTAAGAATACATAAGAATGTGAAATGGAACTATGTATTTCATGAAAAATACTCCAACCTACTGTGCTCCCATTGACTCCTGCAGAGGCAAGCTGCTCAGCTTTCTCAAAAATATATACTTGAAGACATGAATATAATTTGAGGAGCTTAGAAGATAAAACACACTTGTGTTGCTGTAAAACAAAATGATCCAGTCCAGCATAGAGGATTTTCTATAATTTTTTTATGTACATGTGTGTATCAGTATATTGGTATGCAGAGATGTGCCAAGGATATAAACCTCAAACTTTGTCCCCTAGATTATTATTGTATCAAGATGAAATACTGGGCACTATTTTTCCTTCTAAAGAAAGGAAAAAGAAAACAGGAAGGCAAGAAAAGAAATGGAATAAAAGTGGAGATTTTTCTTGCTGTATCAAACTTGGTCTTTTCTTGACATCTCCCATTTCTATTCAAGAAAACATGACTCATGGTGGAATGTATAGAAAAGACACTTTAAAAAAGTCTCTGTAAATTGGCAGTGTAATTATTTATATACATTTCACCCTGACCCTTTACATATCATCCTGAGGCTCCCTAGGCTACATATAAAATAAAGAAAAAGCATAAATCAAGCTGGATACATCCCTTCCATTTCTTCGCTGATTTTCAGATTTTTCTCTTCCAGTAATATGCTTAGAGAACAAACATTCTTCTCTGTTCAGGGAAAAAGGGAATACCAGTCTTTATATTAATCACCTCCCTTTCTGTCCTGTAGTAATGATGATAAGTTCAATACTAATTGCACATACGTTTTAAAGTGTGATATTATTTTATAGAGATATGAGAACATTATTTTTGCCATTTTTCATCTGACCTCTTGAGGACTTAGCTTCTTTCTTGCAAGTAGTTGACCTTCTTGACAAAGCTTTCTTTTAACTACAATGATCAGAAATTTCTTCTAAATGACTCTTATGTAGGTACCTTGTCTTTAATTTTTATTCTATATTTGAAATAAAAATTTCCAACCTTCAGAATGATATTTTTTCTTCTTCTTTTTTATATTGAGATAGTACAACTAAAGTAAATTCATTTGTATTTTCCTGAGAGCAGAATTGAATTCAGCATTTTCTGAGCAGTTTTTAGTAATCTGTATCTCTAGAAATTAGGACAATTTCCCTATGAGTAATCTTTCTGCCTCATTTTGGCCAGATTATATTCAGCTCGCCCAAGCTTAGCTTAGTTCCTCATGAATCTAAGAGTGTCCTTTTAGAAGGATAACCAATGTTATATCTGAGCAAAATTTCAGATTAGTTTATGAAAAGTGACAAAATAAATAGTGAGAACGTGAGAAGGAAGTTTATAGAAACATCAAGAAAGGTCAGTCTTTTATTGAAAGGACTGTTCGGCTGCCTACTAATCTACCAACACTTCAGTTAGGAGATGTTTTCTTCTGCAGATTATGCCAGAATTTGGCCACCATATATCTTAAGTGTCAATAGAAATGATAACTGAATCTTACTGATGTTCAGGTTGGTAAAGATCTGTCAAAGTGGTAAATATTAATTGCCAGTGTTCTTCCCGGAATGGATCTTCAGCCTGTGTAGGTTAGGGGGAATTTCCAAAGAGTATTACAAGAAAGGTCCTTTTTGGCACAATTTATTGTACATTTGAGTAATTATTCATATTCCAAATGGCCAATACTGTCCTTAATAATGAATGTTTTACATTTTTCCATTAGCTTTTGGAAGGAAAAATAGCCACACATTTTTTTTTTCAAAGAAAATAGGAGCTCAGTGGACATTCAGACTCTCCAGATCAGAAGTCATTAGTTTGCATGTTTATAAATCTGTACATTTCTACATTTAGATTAGAGTTTTAGAGTAAATTTAAGAGGTATAAATAATGAATTTAGCAATTTAAAATATTACAGCAGAATATAAAATATTAAGAGATGATAAAATACAGTAATAGTTAAGACTTTCATTTTCAAATGTATAATCTAGTTTAGCTACAATAACCTGCCTAGCTGATGATAAAAAACAGTTTTTCTTCATTTTTGCAGTATCTTTTTATTATTTTTGATAGAATTATTTTTTACATGTGTATTGTAAATGAAGTTAAATGGCATCACATAGCTGGGCGATTCTGTGGTGTTAGATAACATAAATGATTTTGGAGGAGGATACAAATATGAGACTTTTGCTCTTGATTGCTACTTTCCTGCATATTAGGGGAGTTACTTCCATTTGTGGTACTGTAATATAATGGCCATCTCTTGGGTGAATTCCTTTAGAGACTAAATGCAATCCTCAAGGAATTTTTGTCTAGATTATTCTGATAAGAATCTGTCTAATTTTTGTATATTTGTTGCTAGAAGAAATAAAAAAGCAAAGCTTATAAAGAATTGAACCTGTCTAGATGGAGTTCATACTAGTTTTGATGAAGAGGCCTTTTGAAAATGCTATTGTTCACTGTAAAAATCAGTTACAGTATGTAGTTCTTCTCTTATGTTAAATCAAATCCTAACGCCTTTAATTATCATTAAAATTATTTATTATAGGACCCAATGCTACCATCACTGGAAAAGTTACACTGTAAGATCTCAGTGTATCTTTTATGCTCAGTTAAAAGCAAAGCAACCCCTCTAGCCCTAATACTTTGAAGTTAGTTTAGCATATTCAAGAATAAATTAACATACTTTTGTATGATAAAAATAGAATTATTTTCATCATAAAAATGCTCTTTCTGAAGATCAGTATTCATATAAATAATAATTGAGTTATTTTAAATGATGAAGTCAGATACTATTGATCTCTTGGTCTTGAATTTAACAAGCTGTCCCCAGCTGCAAGTGCGGGTGAACTTAGGCTACTTGTGTTGAAGTTGCAAGCGTGTAATAATGCTATTGCGATGACAAGATAGAATCTATTTATGTATTATATCTACCACAAGACTATTTGTTGTCATAATCATACCCTTTTCTCGGTATCGTTTAATACCAAATCTTAACTACAGGATACCAGAGTCTGTAACTTGCTTTGTGCCAGTCTTTGTGTAAAGTTGTAACCGTTCTGAGGTCTAACCTTCCTTTGAAAACCAATGTCCCATTCATGCAAGAAAAAAATCAGTTTACAAATAGACGCCTTTGTAGGAGCAGTTGTTGCATGTCTTTAGACTTTAAGGATGAGGGTGAAGTGCATTATCTTTTCCTCAGTTCAATGGCAGCAGGAACAGTATACTCCTGTTTTTACACAGTTTCCAGTTAACTTTGGGTAAATAAGTTCTTTCAGCAATATATAGACCTTATTTTATGCCATGATATGACCACTCACAAGAGACTGCAACTGCAGGATCTACTGCAGGAGTGCAGAGCATCCTTTGTGTTCTTAGCAAATGCCATTGGCAAGAAAAGAGAGTGTTTTAGGTTACATTTTTTTTTCCAGCTCTTTTCCAATTCTTTTTTGTTTTATTGTTCCTTGCAATGGGTAGAACATGTTTATTGATAATCTTTTGGAGTAGCTTGCACCAAGTTTAGTTTGATAACTTACGAAGGAGAGGAGAAAATGGTGTTTGAAAAGCATGAGCTTGGGAGCAGAGATTTAATTGCACTTGCTTCTATGGCTTTCAAAGCCTAGCTTTTACAACCCATCATTTCTCTAAGTAATAGGCCCTGGAAGTGATTTACTGTTTTCTCTCCATCAGTAACTGCCAACATGACTGCTGTACAGCTGAAAGTTACAAAACCAGTGTTTAGTAGTGTGGGTTTAAATGACGAAGAGCTGTATTTCAAGCATGCTCCTATCCATTTTTTCTTCTCTGAAGCAGATTATATTTAAAGGAGAGATTGGAATGAGTATCTCAGTGTATGGAAATGATATGCTTGCAGACAAAAAAATATTTTTTCAATTACATCACATAAGAAATAACCAATATTCTCAAAATTCATATTATAAAGTACTACTAGGAATGAAAATATTTGCCAATGAAATGGTATTCTTGAGCTGGACTTAGTCTAAAGGTATGTCATCGATATTATATATTCTTTAATTTTCTCTTCTAAAACTTCTCATTCAATCTAAGAACAGAAACAGTGTTATATTAATAAAATTGTAGTCAAGAAACCATCAATAAATGAATGTTATAAATTGCAGAAGGTTGAAAATAGTACCAATCCAAGTTATTAGCTATATTTAAAAATAGCAAACATCAGTAAAACCAATTGTAGGACAAAATCTTGTTTTGTTTATCCATGCCTATAATACTGCAGTAATTACATAGGATGTAAAAAATAAGTTTAAGGGAAAAAAAAAAAAAAAGCTCATATATGCAGCCAGGGAAACAAGCAATATGTGCTCCAGCAGCTTTTACGAGGACAGACCCCAAAAGCAACATGATGGTTTTTCTTTAATTGAATTCCACTTCCAATCTGGTTGGTGTTTTGAACTGCTATTTAAAAGACTCGTCTCCAGGGAAACAAAATCTATGTGGGACTGAGAGACTCTGACTGACAAACTGAAGTGTGGTTATAGTCAGAAAAGTGACTCCGGTTAAATGACATTGTGGGGTTCCATATTTTTCTTTCTTTGTGACTTCCAGATCAAGTTTGCTAAGCTAACAAGTCAATCTATGATTTTCTGAATGTTGTCATTTCAACTCAACGTGGGGGCTGAAAATCAAGCTGTGGTCTTTCTTCCTCTTATTTCGGTGCTAGTGATAAAAGAGGTAGTCTGAAGACCTAGGTGGCTTGATTACCTGCAATGCAGAAGCCAAATCCAGCTGCATCCTACACAGCTGAAATACTCCATAGTGCTCTCAGTTCAGAATTAATAAGAAATGCTGGGGCATCCTGGATGGTAGGGGGTCAGCTCTCAAAGACTGATCTGCTGTGCTTCAATCAATATATATTTCTTATTTTATTACCTTCAATTTTCTTATTTTTTCAACTGAGAAATGATACCTGCTTCTTTGTGGGAAGAGCACTTACAGGCTCTATGCAGTGTAGGCCAGTCAAAGCTTATGAGTCTATGCTTACTTCTTTAATCTACCTTCTCTAATTTATACTAGTCCTTGTTTAAAATAATTGTTTTCATTTTATGAGAGGATAAGGTTGTAATTTCAAACTTAGAATCACATTAAGTTGGTAACATTAAAATCTTTCTTGTCATAATTCAGCTGCTTTTGCTTTTGTCAAACTTCTGCTTTTGTCACTTGCTGCTCTTTCACTCTTTTCCATACTTCCCTGTTAGAAAGGTGAAAGGGAACTAGGAGTGGGGCAGTCAGTAAGGTGTAGGGAGCAGGAACTTGCTGAGAAACCTTTGTGAGGTCCTGGCTAGAGAGTAGAATAGGTCGTCTGAATGTCAACCAAGGATAAGTCTTGTTAATGAGCTAGTTTAGTAAGCCAAGAAGAAAACCCGCTTAGAATATGCGGAGGATTTGGGGAGGAAATTTGGCACAGGCCCAGAGGAGGAGTGAGCTCGCAGGTTAATGTCGTGGTCTGTGGTTCAAGGTCAGAAGGAAGAGAACAGAGGTTCCTCCTCAGTGCCGGTTCTGCACTGCTACCCTTCTTGCAGAAGTCAACTCTGTTGACTTTAAACCCATTTTTATTTCCTGCAGAAGCAATGGAAGGGTGTGCTGGAAGCCATGTCCTGTCCCTGATGCCTCTGATGCTCGTACATGGTAGGAATGGTGGAAAGCTCTTAAAATACCTTGGTGGTGACAGTCTCCTGGTAGAAATTTTTCATAAATTTATACAAACTCGTTTGATTGAGGGAATTGGAGGAAGTAAAATTGCACTTAGCCATTTGAAACCACAAAACATATCTTTATAAAGTCTGCCAATTTTCTTATATTGAAACTAGTAATATCATTTTAATGATTGCAAGTTCTTTTTTGTTGTTTTTTTTTTTCTTCCACTTCTGTGGTATACTCTAGCTAATAAAATAAGAGCACTTTTTCATACAGTTTTTAACCAACCATTGCCAGGCATTTTATGTTTTAAATTTCTTTGCCTAAGTATGTCATTATTCCAAAATAACCCATCCCACAGATGAGTGTTGCACTAAAATTTCCTTCTATTACTACTTCTGTCATCAATACTTTATTGAATTAGCTGTTTCCAATTTAATTATATTTGCTTCATTGTCTAGGTCACCTTTTAAAATTCATATCAGTATGAAATTGATGGTTTTACTGAATTAGATTATGATAGCTCTGGTCTCATGAAAATCATTTTTCTTTTTTGCTCATGTTTAGGATAGCTGAGTTAACATTAATTTACCACAAGAGTTTAGAAAAATATTTTGATTTATTTTTAGTGGTAGCAAAGATGGACATAAATAATGTTTGTTTGATTCATTTTTCAAAAAACATATGGAATACATTATTCTAATTAATCCATGGTTTAATTACTGTTCCTTCAGAAAGTGATGATGAAGTCATATTCATTTTTATCTACTTTTCATTTCCGAGAGGCTTCACAGAAACAAGCAAAACCTCTGTTTCCTCTGAAGAGGTAGGTTATTAAGCATCTCTCCAGGATGCTTTTTACCCCCAAACCATCCTACAGAACATGCTTGAAAATACTTCCATCCATATTTGTTTTAAAAAGGTTTTAAACTAAGATTCAACACAACAAATAATCGTTACAAATAAATGAACCCGCATGTACAAGGCCAGGCTCACTAATAGAATAAATATAGCTAAAATGATAGAATAAGTTATTACTATAATAAGCTCATGTTGGTACTGCAAATTCCTTATAAATTTCTATGCAGTCTCATTATCTTTTCCTGCTGAGACTTGTTTTTAATAAGATTGTATCAAGGATAGTTTTAACTGCTGCATTAAGAAAACTGATGCTAAGTTGTTCACCTGCTACTGCTAGTCCTTATACTACATGAACTTTTCCACTGCAGGTGTCATATTGGCACAGTTAGGTAGAAAATCTAGATTTGCATAATTTGGGGGTTTTGGCTTACATGAATTTGAATAAATAATATTGTTTATATCTGAAAACAGTCTTGCCTGTATTAATTTTATAGTCAATCTTAAAATTTTAAAGGTTTGGCTTTTTTAGTGACATAAACACATAGGAGCGTGCCTATTTGTGCACATGCTTATGTGGTGCATATATAATATATTATCAGCTTTCAAAATGCAAAAGTCAGGTAAGTTGTCTTTTAGCCTAGCTGCTTAATGTAGTAGTAATACAGTCAGAGAGATAAAATTGTTAAAAAATTTATTAATGCTGGGAAGAAACCTAAGCCAACCTGGAAGTGGTGGAGTTTCTTCTGCACATCCTTATCCAACTTAGAATTTTTGGGCATTGTTCATAACCATAGAGGTATGTGATTTTGAACCTGTGCTATCCCTTGTAATATTCCTTGGCTTCATGGAGGTGCAGATAAAGGCTCCTGCAAAATGATCACCTATTAATAAACAAAATCAGCACTCCTATACAGCTCAAGTTCTAATTTTTGAGACACCATCCCTCAGACTTATTATTGCATTAATTCATATATCGAGAGAGAGCAAACAAGATCAAATTTGACTTTTAGCATCTCAGTCAAAATGATAAAATAGAGAATTCCATCCTATACCAATCTTCCCAATGATGAGCGATTTTGTTAAGTAAACATAATGCTTATTCTAGGTCGCTGGACATGTAGCAAACAAATCAGATTCGAGCAAGAGTTTCTGGACAATTTGTTTGTCCCTCTGAGATATATGGAATAATCTGTTTGCATTATACTGACCTTCTGTCAAAGCGGGTAAGTGCTTATTCTTGCTTACCTCCAGTTATACTTATTGTAGTAGAAATTTTGCTACCAGTAGTATTAAAAAAAAAATACCATGAAACTCATGAGTTTGTCATTGCTCACTTTTTCTTCAGTATTTGCTGTAGATAAATTGAGCTAGAGATATACTTGTTTTTTATGTAGCCATTTTACACACTGTCAGAGAAATGAATTTGAAATGATAGAATTAGGAGCTCAGGAATACATTTTCTGCTAAGTTTAAAAAAAAAAAAGAAAGATTGAGAAAATTGGAGTTTGTCTCACAGAAACCTGACATTTCAGAAACATTAACAGCTGTGTATTTGAATAATATCTTCATGGAAAAATTTGAAGAGAGTGGAATTTTCTTTTAAGGAAAAATGCCAGGATGTAAAAACAATATTCCATTTACATTGTTTAACCTAGTTCATTTGACAATTCACCTGTGATAATAGTGCACAGTGTGCTGTTATATCATGTATACCAATTCATATTTGATAGAATAGATCCCTTAAACATATTTTTATGCATTTCAGACCACCATAACTGGGCAGCACTAGCACCTCCCCAATTAAAAAGGTTACCAGCTGTATTACGGTGGATTCTCTATGTTTGTTTGCTGTAATGCTGTAATTTCACTAATGAAAATATTTGATAAAACACAACCTCAACTGGATGCTTAATGTTTTTAGTCTTAGGAGGGATTTAATAAATGAGGCCCCACGTCTTTTATTTAGTGTCTTTAGGTGGTAAATTAATGACAAGAGGGCTTCCCTATTGTTCCCTGAAAGCAATAAAAGCATGGTAAGAAATAAAAGCAAAACACTCAACAAGCGTAGAAAATTCAAAGAAAACTTCTTTGATGTGCACTTATAGTAATGTGAAGGCAAAACTTCATAGAAATTAAGTTGTAATATAGAGCATTTAACTATATGAACAAACCCAGTGTTAAAATCCATCTTAAATTCAAAGCACTGGGAATGATGGACATTAATATAGTGATTTTCTGGAGCTAAAAAGTAGCACAGGTTCAATGTCCTACTTTTAAAATATTCTTTGCAGCTGAAACTCACGAAGTTTTTGATGGCTACACCTCTTGCTACCAGGTCCTCAGCTGGTGCAAAAAAGTGCCTGTCCACTGAAGTCAGTGGCTGGCTATCAACTCGAAGCAATGAGATAATTATTTTTTGTGCTTTTTTTCATGATACAATCTTGGACATGATGAAAAAGAAGAGAGTTCTCTACACTCTTTGCATCATGCTACATCATATGTATCAATGCTTTGCATCATGTATCATGCTTTGCATCATACATTTCCCTACGTAGCTGTTGCTCGTTTTGGGGTGGCTTTCAATTTAATGTCATATTGAAAAGCAAAAGTAGATTATAACCAAAAGTGGGCCTTTGCTATGTAACCATGTCCTTTTGGCTCGTGCTCTTTTTCTGTTCCTATTCAGGCATTATGAGAGCTGGAATTCTTTTATTGATGGTTCCTATTCCTGAGTACTGATGGTGTGGGAGATGGAAGGTATCTTTGCCTTGATTTTACTTTTCTTTTGCCTTCAAATACTTGAATATTTGCTGTTATTATAAAGTCAAGTTAGCAGTTTTTGTCATATTGTGTTATCTAT
>JAUBOD010000244.1:1273566-1303625 GCA_032353885.1 Nothura maculosa | reverse complement strand
CAGCTATGTAGCTGCAATAGAAAAAAATACCTATGATGTGTGGAGGAAGGGTTTGCAGGCCAGATAGTGTTATTAAACAATGGAGAGCTTTGTAGATAGTCTTATATTGGCAAGTAGTTCTCTAATGTAAGACTGAAAGTATTCTTTTTTGTGTGTTTGTGTGTGTGTGTGTGTGTGTGTGTGTGTGTGTGTGTGTGTGTGTGTGTTTGTGTGTGTGTTTTTGTGTGTGTGTGTATTTTCTTTCCCCACTTTGGGAGTGAGTTTTGTTTATGTCTGCGTCACTGGTGAGTTTTGGAGCAGGATGGTAGTGTTGTGTTACTTCAGTTAAAAACCTAATGTGAAGAAAATTGAACTTCCTTCATTCTTGGCGAAAGGATCCCATTAAGTTTATTCAGATTATCATTTCTATCATGAAATGCAATCTAATTTTTGGCTTAATATGTGTGGCTTAATACGGCAAATAACTAGGGCTGCATCTGACTTCACATTTGTTGACTTCATGTTTCTTAACAGTGCTGTGTATATGATTTCAGTAAGTAACGTAGTATTAAAGTATTTCTCTCCTATTTCTTTAGTCATTCACAAGTCTGTGATGATTTCCAGAGCGTTTGTATTGCTTAGAAAGGAATGTAGGTCCAAAGCAACTACTTGGGCAGTAAACACATGTGGAAGTAGTCCTCAGTGCATGATGAGTAATAGACCAAGTCTTATCTTGTGAAAAACACCGTCTGCTATGATATCTATCTGCGGAACAATTGAACAATTTTGGATGTGTGACCCTGTTTCAGGTACAGCTGTAACAAATTCTGCAGGACCAGGGTTGAGGTTGGTGAGAGGAGGTCTGCATCTGGTCTGGACTTTTATGCATGACAAAATAAGGAGGAAACAATCCAAGTATGAGGAAAAACCTTATGATACCATTTATTGACATCTATCTTCTAATTGAAATTTATAAGCTTTACCTGAAAGAGTAGCCAACTGTGTTTTTTTTTTTTTTTTTCCTGACCTTAATTGCTAATTTTGGCTGGGTGTTGAAATGCCTGGGAACTTTTGCTATTTCAGCTGTGTGTCTGTGCACCACTTATGTTTCATCTTGTGCTGTGAAAAAAGCTGTAGGAATGGCTTCCTACAGGTGTTGAATAATTTAGGTGCAAAATGAAACTTACTGAATGCCACCATTAGTTTTACATACAGAGAAGAATTGCTGCTAAGAATGACCTTTTGGAGAAGGGTTTTCAGGTAGTTTCTCTTCATCCATGCACTGTTTTAGAGGCTTATTAGAAAGAGTTTATTATCACTGAAAATAATACAGATTGATAATATTTTATTAATACACTAATTAATACACTATAACTGCAATCCTAATTTCAAAAACATTTTTATTTTACTTCTGTAGAGAGCCTTTTTGCCATGTTCTCCACTTAGAGCATAATAAGGATATTAATCTGAGGGAGAAGCTTTTTTGGGGGGAACACATAAGCTTCCATAGCAGCTTATGAATTTTTGGAAGGTACTTATTTTATGGCTGCATTAAAAAAAATTAAAATCCTGCTTCTGAAGTAGAAGAGGAGGGGGGAAATGTTCTTTTAATAGTGTTGTGTTTACACTCAAATTCACTTCTAATGGTAATCATATTTTTCTAATATGCTGCCTCATGAAATTCCAGTGAAGTTAAAGTCCCATTGAAATGAAAAGGTAAAAGTGCTGCTGAATGTGACTGTGCTCTGAGTCACATGTTTGATGTTAGAAACCAAACGTCTCCATCAGACTTCTCATCAATATTTGTAATAAAATGAAAAGATCAACATATACCCAGGAAATCCACAGTTCCCTCCTCTTCTGTGTCAAAATGTTGAACTGTGGCTAGATAGTGTTAAGGAGATATCTTAGCCTTGTTTCTAGTTCACCCTTTAAGCTTTTGGTAGGTCACTTTCGGACTGTACTATAGCCTTTCTGATAGATGTAATATGAAAAGTATTGCTGAACTCCTTTGGAAGTGCTTTGAGGTCTAAATAAAAATCTGAAGTTACTATCCTTCTGTATATACAGACACTGTAGTAATATCCTCCATGTGAAATTTTGACGTTCTCTGAAATATATAGAAAAATATCCTTAAAACTAGAAAGCTGAATGTATTATTTTTAATCTAGGGTAGCAATCTAGGGAGACAGATGCAACAGTGAGTGTTTACACTACCATGGCCATATGTTTGGCTTTGAGGAACTCACAGTTTTACCTCTCAAAGTTGAAATGCAGCTACAAGACTGTAGAGTAAAAACATGTAGGATCATCAAAGAAAAAATGAGCTTTCATTAATGGATAAAGGCCTACAAAATTATAGCTGTTACTAAATCAACATACTGACCCATGAGTCAGAGAAACAGAAAAAGAAAGTGGGAGGGTTTGTTGCTGTGATGGGAAGGAATGACCTTCTACCTTGCTGTTCTGGAGAAAGTTATGAATATAAAGCACAATTTTTAGTGCTTAAAGATTGCTTTTTGCACTTCAATTAGAGTTGAATATGAGCAAACAAACATCTACCATTGAAAGGTATTTCATCTATTCACAATCTGGGATTAGGTACTTAACCTGTGAAAGGTTAAGGTCCTTCTGAAGGGCTCGGGGAAGCAGCCCTCATGGAGAACACTAGCAAACCAGCTATTTGTGTATTAAATATTTGTTAGGCTATTTTAATAATATTTTACCTTCATTTATCAATATAGTATGTCTAAATGCCTTGTGGCTTCATTCTCCTGGGTCACCTTACTTTATAGATGACTTGTGACAAGTAGTTAAGCATGCTGGAGAGGTGGCTTTTACAGCAGCTTTTTTGCCCTTAGGGACTCACCAAAGCATTTTGGTCATCAGTACAAGCAACGTAGAAGAAGAGGCTTCGTTTACACAAAACCCCCTTAATTTACACAAAAACCTCACTTAAAAGCATTGTTCTGGATTATGAGTAGCGTAATTAATTTGTTCCCCTCTCGCCTTTCCTCACTTTCAAGCAATACTTTTTAAAAAGAAGATTCATCTTGCTGTCTTATGTCTCTGACCCGGCCAGGCTATTCGTTCCCACTGAAGTAAATTAGTGTCTTCAATGAAAGCCAATCTTAAAATCTTTTCTCTGAAGCTACACATGGCAATGATATTTCCATGTGCCATTTGGGAGCTACATCAAAGCTATCCCGAGATGGCTAAGACCAGAGAGGAAGATTAGTTGTAAGAATGTGGGAATGTTGCTCAAAACTGCAGCAGCTTTAGTAAGGCTGTGGTGCATTCCTGCTCTCCATGTGTAGTAATGCCAATAAATGGCTGGCCCAGCTGGTGCACTGGGATGAACTGCCAAGCGCCTCTAAGATTTTTTGGGGTTTGGGTGGTGCTAATGTTAGACTGGGAAAAGCAGCTGGCAAATTTGGCAGAAGTCCTTGGCACTCACAACTGGAGGATGCATCTGCTGTGGTTGATTGCAGCGCGAGGATGGCTGTGCTACTCGTGTGTCCTCAGGTGCAGCGTTAGCCAGCAGTGCTTGTTGCTATTTGAGGCTGGCTGGAAGCATGCAGCCCTCCTTGCCTTTCCATGCAGAGCTGGAGGCGTCTTTGGCTGGCCTGGGCCCTGCTTTTGTAGCGTGGGATATGGCCAGAGGGCTCTTGCTGGAGGTGACCGCTCACCTACCTATAGAGCTCTCTGGACATAGGCCTTGTCCTGGCTACCACGTGCTCATTGAACCTCCAAACCTGAAGAGCCTAGTCTATGGAAGAGCCAACACCATCCTCTGCTCTTCCTGCAGAGGATGAATTGTGATAGGATCCTAGGCACCACGGCTTGGGAATTAACTCCAGTGCTGTTTGATCCCATTAGAAATTAAGCTTTGTCTATCTAGAGTGATAGCCAAAGTTTGGATGGCAGCTCTGTGACTGTTCCTAGTGTGCCCCTCATGCAGAAACCTGCCTGCTGTCAGTTTGTTTCCTTTCCCACTGGGACTCATCTCCTATCACAAGTGGACATAAAGTAAAACCCTCTAGTTAGTCCTAAAGAGATATTTTTCATTTTTTTTCTCAATTGCTGTTTAATACCATAGCATTATGACCATGATAGTAATCTAACAGGAGGGACCCTGGGCCCAGCTTGTTAGCATACAGTATTAGAAAAAGAGTAATCTTATTAAACTTCAATATAATACAAAATAAATTGCAAATACAGTTTGTTAAGACTATTCCTGGCCTGGTACTGTTCAATTGTAGCATTTGTCACAATGGATCTTTATGTGCAGCTTTATTTAATCAATAACATGATTGGAATAAAAGAAACAGTAATGGAAAAGTATCTGTGATTGTAACTGTACATCTCTGTGAATGTTACTTTTATAGATTTATTTATCTTTGCTGTTGAGCAAAAATAAATACCCTTGACTTCATGACTGCCATTTTCACAGTGTTTTAGATCTTAGAGTCATCAGGACTAGTAACAAAGAATCACCCTGAGCTGAGTATCAAGTGGAAAAGTACTGGCTGGAACTTCATCTGTCCACATTGGTCTATACAATATGCTTTATCAATGGCTTTATTAAGAGGGTGTTTTCAGGAAACATCTTTCATTTTGATTAAAGTTCAAAAGGTAGTTTCCCCCAAAAGAATTTCCCAGATGATTGTCATTTCTAAGACTGCTAAATTGGAAATCACAATATCCAAATTATCCTTTTTACTGAGATTTATGCAACTTATACAAATTCTAAGTAATGAGGTGAAATGAGAGTTTCAAGATAGGCAAAACACATAAATTGTCAACAGAGTATGTATATAAAGCCCTAACAGAATTGATATGTAAATACCCAGCATCCTCTTTCTGCATTGCTGAAGTGTAGGTCTGGACTCTTTGGCAGTTCCCCTGGCCAGCACTGAAAATGGAAAAAAATTATTGTATCAACAGCATTGACATATCTGTTGAAAAATACCACTTTTTTACCTAAGGCCAGATGTTGTGCTATTTAAAAGACTTTGCACTAACCTGGAAGGAAACCTGGTTTTAGGGCTTGGTTATTAGAGAACTCAAAACTTTTCTGAACGTTCAGTTTAATGTATTTTTTTTTGACTTTTACCCATATGTTGTACAAAGGAAACAATGATGAGGATGGCTGGATTTGGAGAATAACAGTCATAACTAAATCTAATTGTAAATCTTGAAACTCTCTCAGCAGCCACAAATTAGTTTAGCTCATAAGGCTGAGAGATCTATCAATGCAAGTTTTTTGAAGGGCAGAGTCTTTTTGAAGGTTTGTATTGAACAATATCCTTTTTATCGTGATCTTAATATTTTTCAAGATACACATTTTGTCAGCTCCATCGCACCCTGTTTATCTGAGCTTAACATACCTCAGGTTAGCTCCCCCATATCAGCTACAGTGATGAAAACATCTAGTGCCTAAAGCAAATAATGAACGCCAGTGTGACAAAATTGTCACCATTGCTTATTCAAGGTGAGGGAAAGAAAGCTGACTTGAGATGTGCTACTCTGACAGTCTGATTTGTTGTTTGAGTTAGATTAGGGTAATTCTTTTTTAGCCTTAAACTACTGATTTTTTAATGATAAAAATGCCCATTAGAAAAACCTCTCACATCAGAGTATGAAAACCAGTCTACTTTTGTACTATATCTGAGTATGAAAGTGAGCCTACATATTCTTCATTCCAATAAATAAAAAACATCTATGAAGTAGAGCAGCTGAATATTCAGGTAAAGACCTATCACTTATTTCTTGAACTTTAGGTGACAAATTATGCTTAAGAAAAAACAAAAGCCCTTGGCTACTTATGTTAACCATCGGTACGGAAATTTCAAACCTACTGTATCCTTCAATAATCTTTTACAAAAGCTTTTATAAAATACTTAGCATTAAATCTTTCAATACTACTAAGTATTGATGTGACTGGAAAAATCTCTTTATGTTCTCTACCACAGCTTCATCCATATCTGAGTCAAAAATAGTTTATGCCTATAAAATTCCATATGAATATTTATTCCATGTGTTATCTAAATGTTTTCATTTGGGAGTAATGGATGGTTAGCAGCATTGCAAGGCACAGCAATTGCATTTTGCTTAGTTTAGATTAAAATATGAGCAATGAAAGTTCTGAGGAATTTAACAATTTGAGGGAGGAAGCCTCAATGTCTTCATATGAAATTTGGTTGATAAGACTTCACACCTTATTTCCTTTCTGAATTTTTTTTTCCACTGAAGTAACTTTCTAAAATGAAAATTGACCACCATAAGTACCTATCTGTGTTTTAATATGAGAAATGCCTAGTTTCACCTGGTATTTAGCATCTTGTTTCTAAACATAAAACCTACAGACAGAAAACACAGGAGCCTGACTTGATATCTGACTTTCTTAAGAGATGGCATTATATTTTGAGTGTAATTATAGATATTTGTCAGTGCTCCAATTTTATCGTATAAAAAATTACTTTTGCTGGGTCACCTTTTATATTTCAGTCTGTTGGATTTACACAAAATAAAATCTTAAATGACAATGTCAAACTATTTTGTGGTGCTAGCACGTAGATTTGTAATATAAGCACCTGTTACTTTGTGCACCAACTATGAGAGTTAAATTCTACTTGATAGTATGGAAACCTATATCCATAGGTTTACTTTGAGAAATGAAGGGCTATTCTTATATACTGATGCAATCAGTTAAATAACTGTGCAAATAGTCCCTCAATTTGAGTGCTCGCTTTTTTAGTCCCTAGCTGTATGGAGCTACCTATGATTCTGATCATTTGTTACAAATTCTTGTTGCTGAATCTGTAATATCATGTTCCAGTTCTCTCTAGATTCTCAGATTTATCGTGCTCTGCAAGTTGTTTATGCTTCAGTTGAAATAATAACCTTTTCCATTCCGTATTTCTATTATTTTATCTGTTCCTGCTCCTGAGGTCGTCATCATCTTCATGCTATCTGAAATCGGAAGCGAATTACTTGTATTTTCAAGGCATGATTTATCCCATGCCTAGTAAGCAGAAAAAGTTTGTTCTCTCCTTCATGTCTGTCTTTTATAAATATTTATCCCTAAAGCCTCCCCGCTCTGTGTTCCCTCCCTCTCCTTTGTTTTTACTACTTTACAGTGTCTAGCTCAGTGTGACTCTGGGCATTTGTCACTTATCTGTATATGGCATGACATCTCTGACTAATGCTCCACTTCTGATGACTAATGTTATTTTCTATTCCTAGATGTCTCTTATTTATTCTTTATTTCTTTCTTGACATGGTTATTCATTCAATTATGTCTGTAGCATCTTCCCACAAACTATTTTCAGAAGCTTTGGAATAGAGATTCCAGACAGTTCCTTCAAATTTACCTCTTCTAAGGCAAATCTTTAAGTGCTCTTGTCCAGTTTAATTTGTAGACTAATAATCTTCATTGAGAAGCTACTTTTCTCTTGAAATAAGAGCCCCTTACCCAAACCTCAGTTGCATTTAAACTCTGTATGGTGCTACTGCCTATCAGGTAAGCTATACTGATATGAAGGTCCTGGTTTCTACTCCTCTCCATGCTGAATATCCGTACCCCCCTGGCTCTAATCTGGACACTGTATGTGTAGTTTCTGTTATGATGCACCAAATTAAAAACTGAAGAAGAAAAGTTCTGCAGATTTAGTTAGTTTACATATAACGTTGCTTGCATGTGGTTTGATTTCCCTTGGTCCCAGACTGATGAACCTACATGTGGATTTTATTGTCTTTGAGGAGACTCTGTGCATCGCTCCTTAGTGGACAGAAATATTTATAGGCGAAGTACAGCACTTAAAATTCCTGTCAATATTTAATTTGTACAGTACATCTAACAAAAAATGTGCCACTTGTGTCAGTGGAGATGGGCTGTGAATTTACCAAAAAGATCACAGCAGATACATACAGTGCAGCATCTAACTATAATAGAAAAATAAGCTGGCAATGGGATGGGAATGCTTGAATAAGAGTAGGAGGGCTATGGGAAAAGATAAATCAAATACTGATTTTAATTAATCCACTGATTTCTTAAACAACTGTATGAATGTTTTAAGGAGAAAGTGTATTCTGAGTGAACTTAATTAAATCCTGTCGTGCTCTAGAAGCACTGGTTTATTTGCAAATTTAGATTGTTTACCTGGTATCATCAAACATAATATTTGAAATTTATCAGAATTCTTGCTTTCAAAATCAACATATACTTCTTGAGGATGAACTATAATGACAACCAGAATTCTTGTTGAACATAAACATTTTGAAATTGCATGAGATGATGTCCAGAGGTGCTTTCCAACATCAATGATTCTGTGAAACACAACTTAGAAAAAATATTATGTTCAAGCTTGCATGAATACTTTCTTTCCTTTCCATCCCTTCCCTTTTAAAGTTATTTTGGTCAATTCCTCAACTCTATTGAGGTGTTAATCAGACTGACTAAGGAATTAATTATTTAACAAAATGTTATAGAATAAGTGAAGAATATAAAAGTCCATCAGTTTTGATTTTAAATTATATAGAAGTACTCTGACTTCTTTAAGATTTGTTTTGCTGTACATCTTGATTAGCTACTGTCCCAATATATGATATTGTGAATAGGAAGAAGGGCATTGTTTTAAGGAAGAATCTGCTGATGACCTAAAATAAATCAAAACTGATTTTTTTTTCTCCAGTAAAAAATTTTTTGGTTTCTATATCTTGAAAAAAAATCTTTTCTATTTGCTTAGTTGTATTCTTCTATTTAGGTACAATTCAAGTGTTGCTATTTAGTGTTCAAAGTTTGCAGATATCAAATAGTCTTATTGAAATCTTTGGCTTTTTATCTGACTTAGGAGAGAGAAAGAGAGATTTATCTCCTGACATGACACGTTAAAAAACCATTGAAATTTTATTGACTGAAGTTGTCTTGCAAAATAGCCTGATAGCTTTTCCTGTGAAAACACAGTAAGAAATAGATATTATCAAACTGTTCAGTGGAATAACTCATTAATAAAAAAGAATGTTTAAAATGGAATGCGCCCTTAGGTGCCTTCGTAAAGAAAGAATTGTAGCTATTTGGGAAAGCTGGGTGACAATGACTGTGGTTCCTGAGGAAAGAAAAGATTGAAACTATTATTTCCATTGAACCTTCTTTCTTCTTTCTTCTGCCAGTGTTGATAATTGTAATTTATTTTTATACTCTAGAACATAGTCTTTTGGTCTCTAACACAGTCATGCGAAGCTTTTATTTCCTTTTGGATGGGTTATTACATTTAAAACATTTTTTTCCCCCTTGGTTGCTTGTAACTCCTGTTTTTTGCTTTTCTGGATGTGTGTGATTGTACTGGAGGAGAATGAGGCAATCTTTCTGCATTTACAAGCTCTTCACTATGAATAAGTTCTAGCAGAGAACTGACAGCTTTGAATTGGAGTAGTATCTGGAGAGACCCTCTGCCTCCTGATGGTTATTAAAACACATATATCAACCGTATTTGTTGATTTTCTAGCACTATGAGCTTTGGAGGGTACTGAGCTTACAGGGACAGTGAGAGGGGACCTCTCTAGAAAGGTATATTCTCTATGTTTGCCAATATCAACTGATATTGCTGTTATTGGAATACAAAATCAGCACTTCTACAAAAAACACTTGCAAAGATGACTTTTCCTGACTGAACCATTGAGACCTGATTGCTTATTGTCTTAGACATTGGTCTTTTCCCTATTTCAAACTATATACATATAAAAATATCTAATGTGTATATATAATGCACATATAATATATATACACTCACATATATATATATTTCTAAATCTTCTTGGTCAAAAAGAATTTAGGGCATAAAAGCTGTTCTGTAGTACTGAGAGATTTTTTTTTTCATCGTAATTACCATAACTTTTCTTCTGCTAAATTTAGTGAGAAAGTCCCCAGAGTTGTTCCCATACTGAATACTTTTCACATTTCCTACTGCCACCTGTATTTTCTGAGTTAGGAAAAAGTCAAACAATGCATGTTTCTCTCCAAAATGTTTTACTGACCATTTTCATTCTGGTTTATTTCTTTTAATGATCCTACTGTAGACTTGTTATTGACTGAATGGTATGACCTTGTTTTTTGAGTGAATTTAAACAATGTGATCGCATTAGTTTGTGGCAGTAATTTGAATTTTTATTTTACTATATAGATAATAGAAGTGTTGAAGGGTTTTTTGTTTTTCCCTGAGGAAGTTAAAATTAAACTTTTTTCGTAATAAGAAAGTCTGCTGAAGTGCAAAACCAGACAAATTTAAAATTGCAAAAATTCTGAAGTCTAAAATAGGATGGCAAAGTAAAGAAAGCAAATGTTGGAAACTATTAGCAAATTATAGCTACAAATTAAACTGATTTGACTGCAAATAAGATATATTAATGCTAATTTGCCCTAATTCTTAAGTCTTGCATAAAAAAGTATAATACACAATAAGAAACTTCTGTTCACGCAGTGTTTGTTATCTTTTTCCTTAATGCTCACTAGTGCTACAGCATAAATGAGGTACCTGCTATGCGTAGAGAATAGTCACCTTATGATGATATCAGGAACTGTTAGGTCTGTTTTATACAGCAAAGTGATCACTAAAACAATCAGACTTCTGTAGAATTATGCATTCTATCCCCATGGATAACATGCTCTGTTAACTTCGTCTGATACATACAAATGAATTTGTTGCCTCCAGATTTTTTTCCACTTTCTGTGCACATTTTACTTCCAATTTCCTGATTGCTAAAGGTCCTGGGATACTCATGAACTATACTCTTTAGGATAACTGTCTTGAAAGCATGGGAAGCATAAAAACATTGGCGAGAAAAAAATCTGTCAGTGATTTTGTGTAGAAGTATAGGGAGCAGAATATGGCTATGTGACTGTGGGGAAAAGAAATGTATATTTTATATCAGCATAACCGCTGTATTCTCTGTTATGAACTCACGCTGTTGGCAGAGACAGAGCAGTTGTGGAGGATACCTTCTTACGTGTATAATATCCAAACCCAATTGTTTCTTACCATGGGAATACAGTATTGGAATATGTGCACTTTGTCCTGCTAATGGCTACAGAAAGAGCTAAAGAGGTTGCAAGGTGTGCAGAGCTGCTTCCTGTTCTGGTATTTCAATATAGAAGAGTATTAATCTAGACAGTTTGTCAACTTTGGAAGCAGCTAGATCATAAAGCAGCTAAGCCATAAACTGTATTTTAAAACCCACTCTCTGAGAATCTATTAATATGAAACTTTTCCTGGCATTTGCAACAAAATTTTACTTTCATAAAGACACTGCAACACTGAAAACTAGAGCTTTGCCATATGGTCACACAATGACATTTAACAGCAGGCTAGGATGAGAGGGGAATGAATAAAGGTCATTTAATATTTTGGGGAATAAATGTCTTTGTAAATGGATAATAACTACTCTGCATTTTAAGTATATAAGTAATTTGTTTGGGGTTTTGATCAAGAGAGTGAAATTTATTGAAAAAGTGAAAGTTACTGGATAGAATGTTTCATAATAAGGAGTTTCTTCCTTGAACATGCAGTGTGCTCAGACTGGTGCATTAATATAAAAACATCATAGGTAAACTATACAATGCTGAAACTAGCTCTATTATCCCCATAACAATGGTGCATAATGACACTTTGTATTAGGATTACAAGCACCGAATAAGCTACAATGCATAGTCTCAAATACTTTTTTTTTTATGCAAGAGAAAAGGAGGGAAGAGACCCAGAAAACTTTCACACGAGAGGTAAGGAGGAGAATACCTATTAATACAAATGCTATGGAATTTGGATCAGTGTGGCTTGATACTCCAGGTTTTCTCCCTTTTTGATAGAAGAAGCCAAGAAATGCTAAGTAATGTATCAAAGATGCCTGGCAAATCAACAGCAAAGACCAGCAGTTATTATAATACCGGCTCCCACACTCTCTTAATAGTGCAGCCTAATCCAGTCTATTCTGTGGAAGTGGAAGGGGAAGATAAGGAAGCAGTTCAAGAAAACTGTTGTGTTCTCAGTGTGACCATTTTGAATCCAGAGGATATTAAGGCCTGTATACCCTTTTTCAGACAAAAATCCATTCTGTTACCGTGTCAAGTTAATTAGGATGCTGTCATTTGCTTGAGACACCATGACATGACGTATTGATCAGATTTCTAAGTCATTGGTCAGATGATGAGTGCAGAAGAGGGAGCTGCAGGAGACCCAAGCAGAAGTCTTCAGTTGCTGCCTTGTGTGGGCACAACTTAACGCCCATGTCCTCCAACAGCGCCCAGAGGTGGAATTGCTTGGAAATAGCTATCCTGGCACCACAGGAATGGCGATGGAAGGGAAATATTTTGCATGGCAGAGTGAAGATCAGGATATTCAGCCTGATAAGTAGGAATAGGTGTACCCCATGGATGTGTCTTCTGGAGCTCAGTCTTTCTGTGCCAAGTTATCTGAAAGTCAAGTAATGAACCAAAAATGTGCTCTGAAATACTTTTATTCTGAACTGTGTGTTGCCACCTTAAATCAAAAATGCAAAGAATAAAAAAAATCTAAATATTAATCACAATAAAACTGTTTTACTGATGTTCAGGATGTAACGAAAACAATGTGAAATTTAAGTCAGAAGAAAAAATAATTCTTTTTTTTCCCCTCTTTCCTCCTTATGTCTGTAATTATATCTACCTTTACCTGTAAAGGAGTATGTCAAGCATAGTGATATTATGCAAGTGTTACGCAAATGAGTAAAGGTTACTGGAAAGGCTTACTTATTAAGAAAATTTTCAATTTCTTTTCCTTCTCCTTCCTCACAAGGTAGGCCAAAATCCCCTTCAGAAATGTGTGTGTATATATATTTATTTTATATATATATTTTATATTTTATATTTATTTTGTATTTATTTATATATAAATATATACACACATACATATATATATATATGTAAAGTATATATTGGGCTAAAATGTCCTTTGTGATTTTTTTTTAGTGTTTCTATCCAGTTTTCATTGCTACTACATTTTTTTTAGGATAAAAAAATATATGTGAAGACTAATTCCACTACAGTTAACGTGAACAACTTCTTGTAATTGTTGAAGTAAACCAAAGTGCTGATTGTCATGAGCATGCCCAGATGACCAAAATTCTTAAAATATTATTGGCTGTTTGCCTATTGTGGTTAATATTGCTGAGCTGCAGGAAAATACCACCGTATTTAATGTGTGAATTTTATGTTGTTGGTTAATACAAGACTCTGCAAGGTATTTTGTAAGACCTTTTTCTCTTTGTTTTTATTTAGAGGTGTGAGATACTTAAGTCTTTCTCTACCTCTATCCAGGGAGAAAATGATCATAGCTTATGCTATACAATTTCTGCCATTATTTCCTATATCATGTATAAGTTTGTCTCTTTAGTCTGGCTCGGATTCATTGGATGATATTCCTATGTGATATGTAAATTATTTCGAATGCCAGTGCAGACGTATAGACACTTCTCATTTTCTAGTAAATGTTTTTAAGGACTTTCATGTGTTTGCTTTATTATAGGCTTGCTATCTTTCCAAAAAAAGTAAATCAAGGAATATTTTCACTAGAACAAGAGTTTTTCTGTTGCACACAGAGACAAATACCCAAATACAAGGAGGAAATGTTACAATTTTTATCTTTCTTATATAGATACTTACTAAATACTAATATTTTTGAAGTGAATACATGAATATGTCCCCAGACATTGAATTGACTTAATGATTTTGTTGCTGAAATGTCTTGAGTTTACAGCATTGAGGTAATTATGTTCAAGTCTGCAGGGAAATGGATTTGTAGTAATGTGGGAAAGAGAAAGTTAATTTGATTATCAAGCAGAAGATCAAAAGACTTTTGCTAACAGAGAAGACAACCATTTTGCTGCTTGGCAATATCTTAAACTATATAGCTGGGAGATACAGAAATTTTAGAACGAAGCACATTCTAAAATGGCTGTTAATAACACTGCTTATTATTGTTTTCTAATATTTTCTAAACTGCCCTTGCACTTCATGTCCATGAAACATGCACATGAAGAAACTTTATTAATGCATTGAGTTGCTGTTTATTTTGTTTTTTCATTTTCAAAGCCCATAGGCAGAGACAGGAGTCTGTCAGTGGAAATAACAAGAGGGCAAAAGGTCCAAGTAATTTTGCATTCTAAAATTGGAAGAGCTGCATTGTCTAGCCCAAATGCTGGTGTCATGTGAGATTACCCTATTCCTCGGCAATTCCAGATAGATGGTTATCTTTTCTAACTTAAAAATCTCATAGAAATGATTCTGTAAACTCTCAGTAACCTTTTCTAGTGTATGTCTATTCTAAATAAATGCAAAAGGGTTTTTACTTTAAACCATGCAGTTTCTTCACTGGAGGAGTACATATTTTTATTTATTTTTTTTCTTTTTTGTGAGTTATAAAATACTGAGTTTTTAGATGGTATTTTTTTACCCATACCCTACCAATTTGATATATATCTTTGTCTCAGATTCATTGTTGGCAAAACTGCTGTGGAAAAATTGATTTGAAAAGTTTATCTTTGGTGACAAAAACACCTGAATATTAAGATTCTTGTTCTTTTCCCCCCCAATGGAAATGCTTTGATATTTTTAACATTGACTTTCTTTGGATTTATTGTGATAAATGCTATTAAAACTCAGAGCTGCTTTGCTGTGGCTAGGAGAGTTTGTAACTAAGTCTGACTTTGCAACCAAGTTCATTGGTTAAATATTTTACCATATGATATCTTAATACAGGTTAAATATATCATCAGTCAAGAAAAAAATGAAATGTGTGTGTCTTTGATGAAGAGATTAAGACTTTCTTACGTAATATATTAAATCTAACGGCAGTCTTAGCTTAGTTTGAGACTTGAAATTTACAATGGCTCTGCTCTCATTATAAATTGCTTTTCTAAAAATACTTTTTCTTTTCATTTTCAAGTTGTATCAGTCCCTGTTTTTCTTCCTGCATTTAATGACAGGCCTCATTTTTAGAAGATATTAATAAAATGGCAGCATCTGTCTTCTTCCAGACTTGTGGTGCATTTGTGTTGGCAGCTTTTGAGTTGTCTTAGGATAGTCACTTGTTTAGGCTGCTGAGGACTGCCTGGTCCACCATTGCAATCTGGAGTCTGATATTCTTTTCCAGTGTAATATTTGTTAAAGGCTTTTTAAATAAGCAAATTATACAGAAAGAGAAATTAATTAATTGTGCATCATTTGAACATGAAAGGACAGAAAGTCTTGGACAGTAAAAGAAAATAATTATAAGCAGCAACAGTGCCTATTTCATGGAGAATTCTTGAGGAGGGATGGCAAATAACAGGAATGTTAATTCCAGCAGTGCCCTGGTGGAAAGTCACATGTCTTTCAAAGAGTGGTGAATTCCAAGGGCATGTTAAGAGATCAGAGACATCTTGTTACCTAGTGTTCTTTCCTAGACCTATATCAGTGACTGTGATAGAGAACAACGTGCTCTCCTGGTCCCCAAATCTCCCTCTATACAAGGGGGAAAAGAATTGTTTGTTTAAGTGACACTGTGTAAAGAATGTAGCAGGGAGTCGTATGGCACTTTAGTATCATCTAAGAAAAAGAAGAAAAAGAAGCCCCTCAGCTGCAGGAAATACTGCACATAACAGAAATAGGTAAAGAGGATTAAAAGACCAACATTTCTAAGGTTTCCACTGCTACTTGAAAACTGCCAGAAAAGCCCACTATGCCTGTTAATATTAACCGGCTATCACTCTGATCTGTGGCAAGATGATGTGCACAAACTGTTGGGAGTCGTTTACCACTTCAATCCACAAATACAATTTCTTTCCCATTACATGGCTTGCTCTGAAGATTTGAACTGAAGAATCTCAAATGTAAACCTCACTTGTGCAGACTGTCATTCAGCTGTGACCAGTATTGAGGCTAAATTGCTTTAATTAAAGGCTAGACTAGAGTAAATTGCCAGTAGTATTAATTGCTGCAAGATTAAAGTTGGTTTATTAGGTTGTTATTGATAGAATTAAGGAGACTGATTTGGAGCACTTTAGAACTGAAAGAATTCAAATAACCATTTAATATAAAGAATTAAAAGAAATCATTTTCTGGTAATATAAAAGAATTTAGGGATTGAAATGATAAGCTAATATCAATTTAACTAAAAGTAGGCAGCAAAAATGTATTACAAAGTTCAAAGTTTTCGTCTGATGTTATCTAGCAGCATCTCTAGACAGGTGGATGGAGACCTATTAAATCAAAAGTTAGTTGTGTACAGAGAACACTCAGAAATCTCATCATGGTTTTATAAATCCATTAAAGGTAATTTGAGGAATCAGCTCTGCCATGCATCTTTTGAGCCAATTCCTTTTCCCTGAAATGTTTCCACTTGTGTTAGTGGAAGGAGATTTTTGAGTAGAGCAGGGCACTAAAACCTGTGTCAGGCTTTCAGAACATGGCTCGTGTGCCAGGACCTGCCCCAGCCCTGCTGGGATGGGAGCAGAGCTCTTCCCTGCAGACCGAGCGTGTCCGGGTGCGACACCAGCAGCTCGGGATCTGGGCCCAGTGCCAGTGCCACCCAAACCTGTGGGGCTACTTTAATTGGCCTCTCGTTTGGTCTCTGTTATCTGCTGCCGTTCCTCACTCTGCCTTCTGAGATCATAGAAAATTAGAATCAAGCCTATCTTTTTTTACTGTTTTGCTATTCTTTGCAGAGACCTCATGCTGTCTATCTGAAGGTGATCTATAATTAAAATGTCATTTTTTGAAGCTGCCTGGCTGTTTTGTCCAGAAGAAAGAAGGTAAGGCTGGACCGATGGAGGAGGGAAGGGGCTCTCTGGAGGGTTGTTATTTGATTGCACCTAAGTCAAGATATTTGCTACATGAGCTGATATAAGCATGGTGAATGCTTACAAAGATTTACCGAAAAGCCTTTGCATGTTCTGCCTGAGTTACTCTGGCTGCAGTGAGAGATAGATAAAGTGAAAAAAAAGCCAAAGAAATGTGCTTTCTTTTAGCATTCACAATGATTAATGTGAGTGGCTTTCCACAATCCATTTCCAAATGATGTTAGGAAAGAGAGCCCTGCTGGCCCTGTATGTGAACTAAATTTCACATTCAAAGATTATTTAAGTGATCTTAGGCCAAAGATTGAATCCAGAGCCCAAGCTGCAAACTAGCCATCATGTGAGTCACCAGATCCTACAATTCTTCCTCAGCATGAGTCATTTCAGTGATACGCTCTGAGCTCCTGCAGTTCTGTGCCTTGGGCAGAGTCTGCTTCTCTTCTACAAACCCTGTTGGCTTCCTCCTGGTCCCATGGCCCTGGATTCCACTGACCACCTTGGTCTGGAGCTCTCGGGAAAAGAACAGGGGAGATTCTTTAGCAAAATGAATTTCTAGGTGCAAAGTGACTTGGCCAGAGGAAAACTGGTTGCTTTAGTATCTTCCCTTTCCACAGGTGAGACTGGGTTAACAGCAGTCATGCTCGAAACCCTGGCTGATTCCCAAAAGTCAGGCTTTTTCTCCTATTAAGGAGGAAGGAGAAAGAAATGCTTCACTCCCCCTTTCCTCAGGCTTCCTTGATACTACAGTACAACTGCATACTGATATTAGTAGGGAAAATAAAACTGTTAATGCTTATGAGAACAATGTTGTTTGGTCTGTGTCCTTGCTATCACAGATCTATTATTCTTTCCTCTCATCTATGAGCTATAATGTGATCTTCAAATACTATTGATGTTAAAGAGCATGAAGAGCAAGAATACTTTTTTATAAGTATTTTGATAATACTATGGGAAATTCCTTGAATGTCAGGATAAAATAAAAAGAATCAATAGGCACAACTTTAAAAGATAAATTGAGAAACTGAAAAAGGAAGAACATATTTTTCCCATATAGCTTTATTCTCTTAAATGGCAAAGTATAATATAATGTTAAAACAGCTGATTCATTCTTCCACCTTTATTCTTGGCATCATGTTCTGCAACTGTCAGCACATCCTCAGTGCTGCTGCTTGTCCTGAATGCAAACGGGCTGCAAGGAGTCATTATGATGCTGCTGACTCCAGTCCAGGGAGCAGGGGATGGAAAGGGAAGTACAGATGCATCAGAGCTGACCCACAGCTTCTGTGTTTCAACAGCCACGTGAAGGGATGGGGACAATTTGGTCTGAGGAGGGATTCCAGCTTATTGTGTGAATACTTTCTCCTACCTTATCTACACCATACATGAGACTCTTTTATGCTGAGAGATGACAGTAGCATAAAAATGAGAAAACATTATTAGCAGCATTACTTCCATTTTTTTTACAATTCATTCACTGAACAGAAGGAAAATCTGTTATGTTCAACATGAAATATACTGTGCCTGCTTTAAATGCAAATAAAAAGCAGAAGCGTTGACATTACTAAAATTATATTTTCAATTTGATTTCAATCTTGAGGTGCTTCGCAGAGGAGCAGCGCTGCTGGGTGGTATCAGAGCATTGCAAAATTCGGACATTGTAGGTGCACACATAGTATCTAGCAGTTCTTTTTCCAAGTACTTGAAATACTCTGGACAAGCAAAGTGAACAACTGAAGTACTTTCTCCTCCATAACACAGAAGTCTGTCATAGTGTTAGGAATTAAATGTATGTGCTCAAGTCTTGGAGAAGTTTGACAATAACCGCTTTAGATTCTCTCCAGTTGGAATATGGAGTGACCACCATCGAAAATGGAATTCTCCCCATGGAATTTGTCACTCTCAGATAATTTATTATTGGCCTAAGATCAATGCAGGAGAATCTCTCTTTGTAAAAGAGGCGAATTTTGATTTCTTTTTTTTGTTTTGTTTTTCTTTTTTTATACAACCGAAATGGGAAGAGGAAAGTGTTATTGGCTTTTGATGTTAGAAATTGCGTGTATAGTAGAAATGATTCTTTTATAATGCCATTCTTTGTAAGATAATACTGAATATTATTCTATTTAACATCAAAGACTTGATCAGCTGAGCAAAATACAGATACGGACAAAGGATAAGGATGCTAAGATCTAATCCATTAAGGAGAAAAGTAGGTTTTATACAAATTCACGTGGCCATCAATTGACTAATAGCTTAGATGCTACATGGGCCCCAGGGTGGACAAGTTTAAGCTGAACATGTTGATCCTCACTCCATCTTCTTAAGAGATATAATAAGTTAATCTGTTTATGCAAATCAACTAACTGATAGCAAGAACTAACTATATTGTAGGATTTCCAATATAGTTATCTATATAACAGCTGTCTGGATTTCAAAACTTTTATCGAATGTTTTAGTGTTACTCAGATTTCCCTACTGAAATGGAAGCCTAGAAATCTCTCAGTAAAAGGTCTATGTCACAGCTTTCAAAGTCAGAGTTTTGAACCTTGATTGCTTTCAGTGCCTATGTAACTGCTTTATGTGGCACTAATTCTTGCCAAAAAAAGTCTTCTCTGATTCTATACCCTATTTTCAAATTTGGTTATCCATTCTTGATGCAGATGATTTTTCCTGTGAAATTACTGGAATTAAATGAAGGCAGATTTGAAAATGAATTGCCTGGAAAAAAATGTACATTTGGGCTCTGCTCTTACAGCTGCCTTTTTTTAAAGTGTTCACCTGGATATGAAACAAACAAAATCCAATTAAACCCAGCTTTACTCAAACTTTGCATCAGATCACATGTGCAGCAATTTTTTTACAGCAGTAATTTCATCCAGTTTATATGAAATCAGGTCAAAGACTGCACTTTTACCCCTACAGCTATCTCTGTTCTGTCATAAATACCTCCTCCTTATAGGCAAATGTGCTGTGCATATGTTCAATTCTGTTTTGCCATGTATAGGCCAGAGAAGGATGAAGTACAGCAGTTGTATGAGTGAGAAAAAATTTTTATGTTAGAAGTAAGAGAGAAAGGTGTTATGTTAATACAACATAACATAAAAAGCAAAGAAAAAAAAGTTGTACATCTGTATCTGCATAAAATTTTACAACTTTCTACAAAAAAATTTATAACTTTCTAGGAAGATGCAAAGGTTATTTTTAGCTTTTAGCATTTTTGGTTGTTGTTACATTGCCCCAACAGCACTCTGCATAAAAAATGTGACCATCTGGGTGATATTTTTGGTAAATGCATTTTAATACCATAAGTGCATTTTTTATAGTGCGCTTTTTAGATGTCCACTGAGGTACTGTTTATTCATTCCTCATTAGGTCTAGATATTAACTATCAGCAAACTTTGCTATCTCCAACTTCAACATTAGGAGATTGTGTGGTATTGCTTGTTTAAAAGTACTTGGGGAAAAGGTACTTCTGAGTATTGACTAACCCATCTATTTAGTTCTATTCACGGAAAATAACCTCTTGATACGTAAGAAGATTCTTCACTTTTTTTTCTTCATTTTTTTAATGAAGTGACTACTAAAAATGGTTTACTCAAAAGATGTCAAAGTTGAAGGCCTGTTTAAGATAGGCGTAAGTTGGTCCTGATCACATGTGAACAATAAACTAAAAAAAAGTTGTCAAGGGATGCATTAGAATTACTCAACCTCAGTGGCAATCTATTTGCCTTTCTTTTTACTTTATTTTACTTTGTTTTCATTTAATTTTGGTAATATATAAGGAAGACTCCTCCTTTATCCCACAGCTGCTAATCTATGACCTTGTGTAGTTTAAGTTGAGATAGCTCCAAGTTGTGTCGTTGAGGCTTCCAGTTTGCACAATCTGGCACTGTTTGCCATTAAAAAAACAATTTATGCCAATAATGACTGCTTTTATTTAGATGAAAAGTGTGATTCTTAAATGGGTCCTGCCACTATGAGGAATAAGATGACAACCTGTATTTGTGGCCCTAGTAATACTGCTGTTTGGCTCATTTTATCATTTGAGTTCAAAGATTTACTTCAAAGCAATGTCATAACTTGCATGATTCTATTTTATTGCTATATATCTCTGTTGTGTATGCCTGTATATTTGTTTACATAACCCAGCATATGAGGCCTTTGAAATAAATGATTTCCTATTTACCATATTCTATCAATAGAGCAGATTTTCTTAGACTACCTTTGAATTAATTTTAAAGCAGTCAATAGAATTGTTTGGCTCTCCAGTTTCTGATTTTGTTTACTACTAGTGCATTTGCATTTATGAATCTCAGTTTCAGCAAACCACTTTTCAAGACTAGGACTAAATGCAATTTTATTGATGGTCTCACTGACTGCATTGAGGATGCTTTTCCAGGAGCATGATCTCAGCATCTTGATTGATCATTAAAAGCACAACTTAATGAAAGCCAAACAAGCAACAGCAAAACTATGTCCAGTGTAATACTCAAAATGTTGTAGAAGCTTTACAAGAAATGTTGAAATTTTGAACCCCTATTAGAGTTTATAGGATCCAAAAAAATCCCACTTTCTGTAATAAGAAACTGCATCAAAATTACAATGAAACAGTAAAGGAAAGATAAAGACTACAAAAAAAAAATCCAGTGGAAAGATCCCTTCTGTTGTGGAGCTCTGTTGTAATAGGTGTATGTTGCACTGGACCTGTTTGTTCAACCCTTGCTGAACCCTTGATACCGGTGGGTATCAAGAAATGCTGCATATTGCTTATTTTAGCTTGATTTAGTTTTTAGTTCTGTTGTTTAAAGAACTCGAGAAAATCCATGACTGTTGATTGTCATTGTTAAAATATAGGATTGAAAAAGGATTTTAAATTAGAATAAACATATATGCTAAATACTGTTTTCTACATTGGCTGTTAGGACAGATGTTCTTGCAAAGCTGAGCAAGATAAGGGCTTTATTGTATATGTTAGAGGTTAAGTAACTTTTTATTTACTTTTTTATTTTAATTTAGTATCCATTTGAGCTGAAGCACTGTTACTTTGGCATTCCTAGGGGGAAATGAGATATATTTACCATAGTTTAACTATAGCTTAATTTCCTTAGGTACACAGTAAACCTATGATCTCTGGAGATTGTGCTGCTATTGAATATAGGAAGGCATTAAATTGTCTCATAACTTTCAAATATTTATGATCAGCAGGGAGACTGCCCGACATTCAGGTGTTTTTTAAGTGCTTATTCTCCTCCCCTCCAAATCAAAGATTTGCATAAGGCTATATGACAAAGAAAAACTATGATTTTCTACCCCAAATGCAGACTATACTGTGGCTGCAGTTTAGCGCTGGTTTGCCTTGCAGAGCACTTAGGCTGTTGACACCATGTATTCACTTTTCTAGACTTGGCAATACAATTGTGGCTAATAGTGCATGGAATAGATTTTTTTGGCTGTTGCACATTAGTGAACAGAAGTTACTCTCCTCTAGGTATAAATATAACTCTATATCTTCCTAATGTTATCATGGAAGTTTATTATGTTTTCACTGGTGTTCTTGATGTTGATGTTTTTTGGAATGTTATGTAGATAAGAAAGCAATAAAGGAGTACAGATAGGTTGAGATTTGGGTGCCTTCTGACCCCAACCATGGGTGAGAACAGCACCATCCTATTCAACAGCACCAGATTCCACCAACAGTGTGAAGAGGCTCCAGTCTTTTCACTGCCCCAGTTACGCAATTGCGTATATAATGTCATGTAAGCAACCAGCAAAACCCAAGTCCTGCTTCACAGTCTGAATACTTATAAAATCCATGTGGACCATGTGTCAAAACAGAATGTAAGTGCAGAAAAAAATAACACAATGAATGTGTTTTGCTTCTTTTCTCTTAAAAGCCAAGTAAGTACAGTAATAACGAAGTTCATTCTTAATGACCTTTCATTGGAAAAGCAAAGAGAGGAAACGTATATAATATTCAGAATAGAAAGGAAGACTATGTATATATTTTTAGGAATAATTGTCACAAAACCTTTCCTGTCAGTTTACAGTCTTTTTTTTGTTATCTGCCAGGAAGAACAAGTCCTAGCTACTTACATAGATTAGATTTTATTTCATTCCCTTGCTTTCCAGCATGACTATAATTCTGGCTGTTCTTACTAAGAGAAAAGTTAGGAAATGAGTTAGCTAAAATATTAATGTAGTGAGTTACATTTACTAAAGTAAGAACGAGCTTCACATGGTGTTCTAAAATACCGGAATTCAATTCACAGAGTTTGCCAAAGCTCTATTTTTATTTTGTCTTCATCTGATGTTATCAAGGTTGTTCGTGTTCCAAAAATGGATGAGTTTTAGCAGTAGTTAGCAGTTGGTAATAGGAGTCAAGAAGAGTGTGGTTTTTATCACATTCAGAATGTTGAATTTCCCCTCCATCTGATGATGATAATTTAACATAAAAAAAAAAATCACAAAATTATGTGGATTTTAAAAAGCCTCCCACGCACCTTATGGAATTGAAATTCTGTGTGGGCCTGGAACCATGAGGATATTCAGTCAGTATGATCTCCAGAAGCATGTTATATTTAAGAAAAAAAATTAAATGAAAAATTAATTGTAACTGTTTTATCCAAACACTGCAATTTCCTAACATTTCAATTATGCCCATTAGGCAACCATGTCATTTACATTTAAATAAAAATTTCCTAAGGATGATATCTGTAAAGCCTAAATATTTGTTTACTCATTTGGGAAGTTTCTATTATGGGACCATACTGTTACGGTAAACCTTGAAGTATGTCCAAGTAAAGGTCATGCTTTGCTAAACGTTTTAGCTGAAGCTTTCTCATACCAAAAAATATTTAACAGTATTGTCTGCTATGCATTTTCCTAAGGTCATGTAATTTTCATTGTGGCATAAAGACCTGCATTTAACTCTGGATTCACAAGCAGACTTGGCACGCAACCAGGATATATACTATGCTCTACAGATTCACATAAGACTCACACAGAAGACATATTGCAGATAAATGTGGGAAATCCTATCTGCTTCGTCATCCAATAAATGAGTAGAGGAAAAAAAGGAAGAAAAAAAAAAAGGAGCCATTTTTAGGAAGCTATTTCATGAACATATACTATAAATGTTTTTAGTAGGCTTTTAGAGAAGCAGGGCAGGTGGGACTCAGAAATTGTTAAAACAAGACAGAATAGGCATAGCCTTAGTGTGTGCAGAGTTGCATCTGTTACTGCATTTTTTAAAAATTTACCTTTATTTACCCTGTAAAAATATAACACCATACAAAGCTATTCATCTTAATTTCTCTAGTAATGCTGTAAAATGAGATTACCATGCAGATGTGTCAGTATAGTTACAGAGATAATCCAGTTCTTATTGTTATAGTAATTATTTTATTTTTTAATCTTGCCATTAATAGAGGCACAAGCCTTAGGGAGTCAAGCTGCAAAATCTGCAAAACAGAAGAATGCCGAGGTTGAAGTACGTAGCCCTCATCTCCTACAATTAACACATTTTAAAAGATTGACTATTACTGAGTAGAGAAAGTACTTGCAAATTCTGGTCACTGCTTGTCCATATTATTGCCACTCTGTGTACGTATGTTCTAATATGGACCCTTTATTATTGTAATGGGTAAACTATAGTTATAAACGTAGGGAATAGAGTTAGGCTGTAGCTAGGAATTGCACTATAAAGATTTTTAAGATTTTTTTGGGTACTACGTACACATACGCATATGGATATGTTCATTCATGTTTCATTCATAAATCTTATATAGTGACAATGTTTTATGAAATATCATTATCAGAAACACTAAAAAGATACTGTTACTGTGAGCAGATATTGCAAAAAAAAAGCAGCTTCAAAGTCTATCATGTAAAGAAAAAAAACAGAAATATGTTACTTTAAAAAAGATTTTCATATAAAAAGTATCTTGAGAAAAACTATGTGGGATGTTATCTTCCTAAGGTATACGCCCATTGGTAAGTTATTTTTAGTATACGCCTATTGATAAGATATTTTTATCATATACAGCAGTCTAAGAGGAAATATTGCACATTCCTTTCTCATTTCTGAAGCCAATTCAAATCTGTTTAGATTCTATATAATATCTCTCATTGCTTTTTAGAATAACAATTTAAGGACCAGAAAGAATTTTTCATCTTTGTGATCAAATTTGACCACTGGAGTTGCTTTCACATTCTTATTTTCAGAAAGTCAGAAAATAATTGTCCAAAACTCACTTAAATCACCAGTAGCCTTCAGTTCAAGGAAAGTTCAATTAAATCCATAATACAAGGTTGAAATGTAGAAAGAATATTGGCTTCTTGCTCATAAATAAAAACAAATATTATTTGGTTTTCTCATATCCTTTTCATTAGTTCCTCTTATGAATGGTGAATAAACAGCAGAGGAGAAATTATAAGAAAACACATTTTGCAAAATGAAGCATCAGTTGCAGTCAAAGAATTGACTGTTCTAAAAATTAAGCAATGAAGAAAACAAATTGTGAATGCTAAGGTTCTGTGATGCCAATATAAAAGACAGTATGGGCTTGCCAACATTGAAGAGACAGCAGAAGGTTAGACCAAATTATTAATGTTGGCACTCACCAGACAAGCTAAGTGAATATAAAGCAAAAAAAGATGAAGCTGACTGTCAAAGATTAGTAAAATTCCTCTTACTGCAGGCTGAAGATATAACATTCCTCACCTACACTCAGATTGCATGCTAAATTTTCAGATGATGATGGTATTACCTAGACTTTCTGTAAAGTAGGCTTTATCTATAGTGCAATTTAACCCATCTGAAGTTAGACATCATGCAAAACACCTAACTTTTAGTTTGCAAGAGGTACCTGAGAGAACGCTCTTCTTAGACATCTCTACATGAGGAGCTAGACCTGAAGCCGTGTACTACGATCTTATTTAGCTATTGTACTTTGTTCTGTTCAGTCTTACTTTGCATGGCTATCACTGACTTTTATTCTCAAAGTTTGTTGCATTTTTTTTTGTTTATTTTTCATCTTTAGGATGTTATTGCCTGTTATTATAAAAGTAATCAATATTTTGATTTATGAAAGTAACGTAGAGGATATAATGGAGATATCTAGCCAAAGAATTTAAGTTGCTTTCTTTAAGAGCTGTTCATTAGATGTAATCTGCCTGCAAGTAGATTTTACTTTTGGATATTTGGGCATGAAAATACAGTTTTTACTTAAAGATAATTTTCTATTCTGGAAGTGGATGAAAAGAATTTAAATAAGACATAGAAAGACATTAGGAGTCTTAAAGAGTTACTTTAGTAGGGAAACATTGAGTTTTGTTTTTTATTTTGACTTTTAAAATATTGAATTTTTTTTCTCATTTCTTTTTGAATTTCAAATATATTAGTGTCACTAATATGAATGCCTGTTATGGTCAGTTCAAATGCAAATTGTTATGGAAATTCTGCAAAATTAAGAATGCTTAATTTTGAGTGTTCCTTTTTTATTGGTAGACATCTTATGTGAAGTTCGGGTGTGACTGGATAAGGAATAAAATACAATTGTGCAAGTATGTTATTTGTACAGTGGAGTGTACATAGCACTAATGAAAGTGGAAAACTAAGCTCCTGACATTATGCACACACACACAATTCAATGCAAATATGGAAGTGGGTTATACCCTTCTATCAGCAGGGAATGTTGCTCTAGAGGGAAAATTGAACATGACTGTAGAGCACAGAAATCAGAACACCACACAAACTTTCTTTCCACTCAAATAATAAACAAATGAAGTCAGAATGCATATCGTTTTCATTAAATTAATACCTAAGTGTTCATAGTAGGAGCATTTCATGCTCTCTTCCATCCAGAACCAAGAAGGATTGATTTTAATTCAGAGTTCAGCAATACCAGAGCAATGTAGCTGTAAGGCAACTGGAAAGTTGCATTAAAAATGCTGTGTTGCTGCTTGAGCACAGGTTTACAGAGAACCAATGGCCACTGTCTTGATATTACTATAAATAGTATTCTAGCTTGTCTTCTGATTGCACAGATTTATAGATACCCAAGGAAATGTGCTTTTAGAAAAAACTTAATGTGCTTTATTTAGTTTCAGCTTGTTAGATTTTATTTAATTAAATGAATTATGTGGATGTTTTTTAATTGTCAAGCAAGTATATACAGGGCTTTGGAAATCCTATCTATTTTTAGAACAAATTCGACTTTGTTTCTTATAATGAAAATTTTCAAGGCAGAAATCTTTAATATGCTCAAGGCCATTTTGATATGGCTACTTTTAATTAAGCACATAAATTATTAACATTTTGAAAACTGAGATGAATTCTTTGCATAGTATTTTTAGCAAGTCTTTCTAATTAGTATTCTTTCTTGACAGATTATTCTACAGACAGACAGATAAGGTAAGTGTTAAAGTATTAAAGAAAAAAAACACTACATGATTTTTCTGATGAGTAAACAGGGCATTTGACACTGTAACTTGATAGTGTTAAGTGCCACCTAGGAGGAGGACCATAACAAGTACTTAAAAATACTGAAGTACTGTGTGTTTATGTGCATTTAAATCATTATCTTTTTAATTTATTTTTCTTATGTATAATGCAGCTCATACATTTTCCTTTGAGGAATTATAGAACTTTTGATTTTGTAAAGCAAAAAAGTAAATTAGCCAAAAAAAAGGCTATTCAAAGAAAAGCGACGAAACTTAAGTCTAGAAGGGTAAACCAATGTAGGTATTAGACTGAATCTTATACTAGTTTTCTCAAGAAGGGCTTGCAATGGATTTGACAAAATGTGCCATGTGGTCTATAGCCTAGGAAACACAAAGACCCATTTAAATAAATGTTCATAATGAATTTCAGCACTTCTGATGGTTTAAAACAAAGTCTTTCGTTATATATGTATATAACTGTATTACATGCTCTTTATATAAGCTATAGGGTAAATGGGATGTAAATTATACCTGGCAATGTGTCATATCACACAATATTAAAAATATCTGTCCCCAGAATGTACTTAATATTCTGCTGTGTTTTGGTATTGTTAGAACAAGCACTCTGTGAAAGTGAACTAATTAATGTCTGCTTGATTTATGGGTCTTAAACTGGGAGGCTGCAGCCATAAATAGTGTGGAGGGGTTTGACTGTGAGATGATGCCAAGTGTTCCCCTTCTAAAAATTAGATCTCACTTAAATGGCTAATATTAGGGAAATAACACATCATTTTTAATTTCATTTTCACTCTTTTCTGTGACTATTATGCATCATATGATCTATGACAAAGAGCTCTAATAATGTGTCACACATTGAACTCGATGAATTTTATTAAAATATTACCCACTATTTTCTTCCCCAGTGGGTCTCTAATTTATATCAGCTCATTCAGGAATAATGTAGTGCTACTTTCTGCCCTGTCTCAGTGTCATCTCTGCTTCTATTATTTTCATGGAGAGCATTATGTTGTTGAACTGAATAATAATGAAGTGAATGGTGTTTAAGATGTACTTTAGAATTAATACACTAGCCCTGCCAAAATGTTTTGAAGTTTTCTTTCATCATCTTCTTTTTTTGTAATACTTAATATAAGTTTGGCAATACTAGAAAGTACTCTCCTCATCCTTTCATTAGCATGGGATAAAGAGCAATGAATACATACATTTCTCATCTTAACATATATTCATATACATGCATACCCGTAGAGAGAGAGAGAGAGAATGCATACATTAATAGTTGTGACTTATTCTAATCTTAGTTCTCCTGAAGTTCTTGATCTCATTACCACCACCCAGTGGAAAAGCTTGGATCTATTGCCGAGTCCTGAACTTCAGGACTTCCTCCTGTGGAAGTACCTTCTATTGAAGTAAATGAACCAAAGTTCACTGGAGATGGGGTTTTCTCTTGACTTTCAGATGCTTTTGATGCATTCATTAGGCTGCAGATGTTGTAACTCTAGAAAAAGCTGCAAGGACATTAGCAAGGAAAATAATCTACTCCTGATAAATGGACACAACTCATCTGCTACCCAAAATCTCAATATGTGTATTTTCATATTATTATTATATTTGCTTTTATTTGCTGGATTTTCTCTTTGATGCCTCATCTATTTTGGTTGCAAGCATTTAGCTTCTTAAGCATCTTTGAAGTGTGCTATTTTTAATAGAGCAAGTTTTAATTGGTTAAAATTAAAACATAATTAGTAAAAATTTTAATTGGTAAAAATTAAAACTTGGTGCTCATTATTTACTCAGATTCCTTTTTAGAAGAGTACAAGACATTGAAGTCTGCTTGAAATCTCCTGGGATGTTGCTTATGGAATTAATGTCTCGCTGACTTTAAACTTGTGCTAGCTATGCAATTTGCATTCAGGATTTTAGGAGCTTTTCTCTGGACATATTGAAGAAGCTAATTCTGAGAAAGTGCACAAATTCTGTGGCCTTGCTCATGTTATTTTGAGCTATTTTAGGAGAGCACTACATTTTTTCTGTGAATGATTTCTTTCTATACTGTGACTGAAATAGTATTCCTTGCACTTGTGGACTAGATTGTTCTAGGAGTGAAGCTGAAGACTTTCGTGTAGCAATCAGTTAGTAAAATGGAGGTTTTGCAACCAGTGAAGTTGCACTTAAGTACTTTTCCTACCTTCTTTTGTTGTCCGTTTTAATCTGATATTATTTGCCATGTTCCATTGTGACTTGGCTGTTTAGCTTGAATAGATGTTTGGAAATTCAAAATGCATCGTGGTTTGCTCTTAGCTGTCTTATAAGGTGGTGTTGTAGGTGTCCTGATTTTCTTGTAGTCACTCCTCAAGTGTGTGCGATGGAGGATTTACTTATGAGACTGGTGCTGTATTGTTTAAAACAGTGTAGTAAATTACACTTCTAATGTTTGCAACAGTTGCTTATGAAGGGGACTCTTTCACCTTGGCTGGACCAGCAGGTATTTTACGACTTTGTAAATGCATCCCTCTTTCATGATGCATTGATTTTTGATCACATACTCTCCTAAAGCTGCAGCTTGAGAACTGCATAGGAGTTGGAGGGGGAGAGGAGAGGTCAGGGAAGGAAAAAGGCAACAGGCTCATTCCAGGAGTTTACATGAGCAGGTGGGAAATCTTGCAGCACAAACATTTCTGGACAGTGATAGGACGAGAGGAAATGGCTTCAAACTGAAGCATCGGAAGTTCCACAGGAACTTAAGGAAACATTTC
>JAUBOD010000244.1:1251176-1262573 GCA_032353885.1 Nothura maculosa | reverse complement strand
TTCTTTGGAGATCTTTAAAACCTGCCTGGATGCAGCCCTGAGCCATGTGCTCTAGGTGACCCTGCGTGTGCAGGGGGCCTGGACTAGATGACCTCTAAGGTCCCTTCTAACCTAAAGGAGTGTACAATATTTTCAGTTTGGCACAGTGAATTTTGGATTACAGCATCTGACTGCAAGATGTAACTGATAGTAACTAAATACATCCTGTTCTGGATGAGCCTGAGCCAACAGAAGCAATCTCTGCAAAAATCAAAACTATATGGGGTTGACTAAGTGATCCTGCAAAGTCAATTTGCAATATTTTCTATTTTTTTAATACAGTTAATGCTAGTGACCTCGACTATAGAATTGATGATAAAATTTCTTGCTAGCAGGGGAAGGGAAATGACTTGGGTTCTTTTCTTTTCTTTTTTTTTTTTTTTTTTAATCCTTCCAGTGATCCTTCCCAATTTAGCATATATGGCCAACAGCTATAAGCAAATACTAGTCAGACTCTTTATTTTTCTTACAGAGACAGAACAAGCACTAGTCCTCTGGCGTTCTTCAGGGACTGCTATGTGATGAGGTGTAACTTATCACTATTATTTTGTTTTTGTTTGTTTAAACAATAAATACAACAGCATGCATTTACTTACATGGAGACAATAATTTTCATATTTAAACTTTTTCTTTTCAACACAGAATAAAACAACCCTTAAGTGATCTGGAAACTGACATTAATTAGAGTATAAGTTGCTTTGTTTTAAAATATATTTGCAATTCACTTCTGAAGAGTCTAGCTAGCTATTACAGGGGAGCACACTGAATAAAGTGCTTCCTTTTTCTCTGGGCAGAGAAGGTTGGTTCAGAGCATCCGAGTTGCCCAGAAACTCATATTCATGTGAATGCTTTTTAATTTGTTCAGATAATAAATTTCCAAGTACTTTCAATATGAAAATGTAGGTTTTGACCATATATAGTTTTAAATGAGAGTTGTTACACAGAGAGTGCTTTAAGAAAGGAAATACAATTTCTTGCCCCACTGCTTTAAGAACAAATCCTCAAATAAGTCCTGGTGAGTAATCTGGTGAGAGATCTTCAGCCTGACATTGCTCTCCCACTTGTATTTGGAAAAAAATGGATTTTGATTTAACAGTTGCTTGAAATGTCTTGAAAAATGCTTAGGGTTAGCTTAAACTGAGAGATATTTCTTAGTAACTATTAATGTTCTTGGTTTTATAAGTAATTTGGGAATATAATTTTGGCTGGTCGGGCTTTATGGCTAGTCAGGCTTTATGTATGACTGCTGGCTTTATTAAAAAAACAATTATTTTATAAATGATATTTTAAGAAAGAATCCTTTTTTTTGCAGTAGCAAGTGGCCAGGCTATTTATTGGGCTCAGCTCACGTAAATACTAAGATTACCAGATCTTCTGCATGCAGATGTATCTATCGCTCATTGGCCGAGGTCTGACCAAGTGGTCTTCTCTTAAAACTCTCCTCAACATTTACAAAATGTAGAGTGTACCTTACAAAACGCACACTAGATTTTGCCTCTTTACCTGGCAGATATTAAATTACAGCAGGTTCCTTTTCCATGGAACTTAGTCATTTATATCAATTTATCTAGTCATTGTTTGGGGGAAGAAATGCAGGATTCTTTTGTTGTTTTTGCTTCTACAATACCAACTTCTGTTGCGTTGTTTTGGATATGGCCTATAGAGGGCTTGCAGACCCAGATGTTTTACTGCACTGCTCTCTTCCTATGCATGGGACCAGAACCTTGGGAGCATAAAAGGTGTTTATCACTAATGGTGAAATTTGAACATAGTCAAACAGATCCACTGTGGGTGAATGTTCCAGGACTTGCATGAATTGCAGGAATAGTAAATATTGTAGCTGCCTTCAGCATCGTAAACACTTAAATATCATTGGCCTTTTTAAGTTATTGTTCTAACATCCTTGATGTGGATACAGATGGAGATAGAGGAGTCCTGTGTTAAGTGTGGCTGGCAGATATGGAGTCTTGGGGAGAAGTGGAGAATGCACAATCAAAGAGAAGCAATTCCGTTAGGTGCCTTTGTGCATCTCTTCTACAATCTGCACAACCTGATAGTTTTTCAGGAGATAAGAAAGGTAATTCAATAGGCAGATGGAGAGCTTGGGTTTTATTTGCTGAGACAGCTGCGTGCTGATGGTTCTGCCACTGAGAGCAAAATACCAGCAATATTTCTTAAATTGCTCATTGTTGAACTTTATAATTAGGAGATCTTCCCTAAATAAAGATGCTTAATTGTATTAAAAATATTGGTCGGACTTGCTTCATTGCAGAGGGTTGGCTTCTCCTAAAGGAGAATAGCATGAATAAAAAAAATCCTATTTTTATAAAGTATTATTTATAGTGGGGAGGGAAGCAAAACAGTTTGATACAAAGCTTTGGTTCACCTACAAAACCTAAAAAGGATACCCTGAATCGTAAATCTTTTTAAGCTTGTATGTTCTTCATTTGTGATTAGGTTTTCTTTCCTAAAATGCAGTTGCTTGTTGATGCTTTATGGTTATCAGTGGAATATGCTACTGAAACTACAGAATAGATCAGGGCATTTGCACATTTTTTTCTAATAGTGATGCTGATTTTTGGTTATGAATTTTGAGGAAAATTCCTCGTGAGGAAGAAAAATCAAAATGATACTTATTTCTCCTTTTACTGCACAAGTAAGCCACTAAATCATCTAATGCAATTTGAAAGTGCAGGAGGAAGGTGGCCAAAAGCTGTATTACTTCTTGAATTTTTTGTTGCTATTGTTTTTGGTTTTTAGTTCTTCTGCCCTCCTCTTTCGACTCTGTATTGACTCTATTGAGCAGTTTACCGTAATGGTTAGGGTTCCTATGTATGTATAAAGAGATGTGAAAAATATCTGTAAAGATACTTTGGCAACAAATCAAATCAGAATGCATCAGTAGGTATTAAATATTAGAGACTGAAATCATTTTAAAGGCATATTCGTATGGCTTTCTGGAATTGTAATACTAATTTTTTTGGTGTATTGAGCAAAAGCATGGGCTTGCTACCAAGAGGATGTCAAAACTACTCGAGTTTCTTTATGAAACACCTTTGAGTGCTCTTGGGTATAAAAGTGTCAAGGCAGTATAATTAGAAAAAGTCTACTAAATTATGGTTGCTGTAGTGTTAGTCTGATGACTACAGATGGTGATAGAGCGTGCCCAGAGTGGACCTAATTTATAAACAACTGAGAAGTAAACACACAAAGCAGAGTCTTCCAGTGAGGCCCTCTTTGAAGAGAAGGAGAAAAAAAACAAAGAAGCAGCCTAAAAATATCCAAGCTGTTTCACACAGAGAAAAGGAAATGTTACCAAGCGATAGCTAACAGTTGCAGGAATTAATGATAAGATGGAATTGGAGGAAGAAAACAGCTATTGATAATAAAGTAAGTTTTGCCTACCCATCCATCCTGGGCATGTTCCAGTGGTAGTATTGCCTTTATTTCTTGTTCGTGCTCTTGCTTTGAGCAATTTGACAGGCTTGGTTCTTGCTGGGTATTTCATGTGACCAGGCTTTTGCAGATGTATTTTGGAAGGATGGCTTAAATGAGAAGAAATCCCCACTGAAGGAAGGATCATTATTATTATTTCTTCCCCTTGTTACCCATGCCCTTGCAGGGCGGAAGGTCAATTGTATGTTAGTCTGTACCAGGAGTATAGCTACCCGGTCAGTGGAAGTGGTTATTCCCTCTGCTCTGCACTAGAGATCTTATCTGACCGATTGTGTTCAGGGCTTTTGTCTATAGAAGACAGACATTGACACCCTGGAATGAGTCCAGCAAAGGATCATCAAGATACTTTGGATTTGCTGCCCATGAAGTATGCCTGTGAGACACACAAAGAAGTGGGTTTGTTAGCCTTAAGGAGATAAGGGGAAGCTTTACAGTTGTATTCAACCAGCTAATGGGAGTATGGAAAGGGAGGGAGTCAGATTCCCCTCAGAGGTGCCGAGTGGTAGGGTGGGAGGCAAACAGGCACAAGTTAGAACATGGGATGTTCCCATTATGTAAGAAATGGGGAAGAAAAATGGCCAGGACAGTGGTCAAATGCTGGAAAAGGTTGTCAGGGAGACTGGAGATGCTCAAGTCTTGAGTCACCTCACCTTGCAGCAGATAGATAGATAGATATATAGATATATATATAACTGTGTTTTTTCTCATATATATGTATAGAAAAAACTGACAGGAATGTTATCTGCACTAACTTTCTCTGGGGATTTTCTGATCTGAGATACAAAATATACTGCTTATAGCTCTGACTAACAAATAAATCAAATGTAATTGTTGTATCAAATGACAATTTCTTTATAGGGATTCCCGAGCTGAGTCATACAATTCATAGGCAGCGACCCAAATTGTAATTAAAAAAGATGATGTAACCCTCAGAATTTCTCCATTCAATTAATTCAATGACTTAATTTATTCCCCTGAATCTTATGAGTAATCAATAGTGTTTTTCATTACATTTTTTCATTTAAAAAGTAGTAGATAAGATGATCTTAATCTTGGAAAGGCTTTTAAGAGATATAGAAGAGAACCACCAATAAAAGCATTGATTTGTTTTTGTTATAACAGCCCTGGGCAGAGGCCAGAGAGGATCAAGCTGAGGTTTTTCCTGAGGGGGCCGTGTGCTTAATTGTCTGGAATCCACAAAGATGAAGAAATCTGGTATTACTTAGCTAGAGTTACTCTTCATCACATGCAGATCTGTTCCTTGCTTTGGCAAAGAAATCTCAAGCAGTGACCTGCTCTGATCCTCATATTTTTAAGATCTTATAGAGCATACTTTTTTCCCCCGTGTATCTTGAAAGGAGGTTTTATGTGCTTTTGAAGTAGGAATCATAAGGAGAGTTAAAGTACACATTTATCTGTCTTGTTTTACTCTAAATATGGGTTGGTAATGTGAATGAGTAGATCTGGGAAAGCCTAAACAACTCATTTACTTTGTGCAGTAACCTAGCACAATACTCAGATTTTTGGAGCGCATAGCAATTGCTTTTCAGCAGTATTCCTTGAGATTCAGGTTGTCTCAAAGGAAAGGTCAAAGTTCTGGGAAGAAGCAACAAAGGCTTTGCTTTTCCCACCCCGACCCCTCTTGGGATAGCTTTAATTTTTCAACTTACTCTTCTGCTTGCTGCAGACTTCTCATGCTGGCAATGTACTGAACACTGGATTTATTTTGAAATGGCAGAGTAAGCATAGGCGTATATCATCACCTTTCAAAATAAAAAATCTACTAGAAGGTTTATATATAGTAAACATGAAAGCTACAATATGGCATAAATTAAAAAATGGCCAAGTTCACTGTTTCTTACAAGATCTCTTACAAGACTATGGGGGTGGAGGAGTAATATGCTTGTATTTTACACCTGACAAATTGAATTACAGCTACACATCTGTAGGACTGCAATTCAGAGGACATAAGTTATCCTCAATAAGGTAATCCAAGGCACAAAATGCTCATATTTGAAGGTTCGAGTTTGTTTCTTAAAGTCCCTTACACAAATCTGACTCTGTATAAAAATCAGTGTTTCATCCTTTTTGACCATTTTAAGAACTCTGAATCATAATGATTCATCCATTCTCCCTTCATCATCCAGACACACAAGAAATTGTTCCTTTGATTGTTTCCCTGCAAATATGAAGTCTTTGCAGCTTCTTCCCTTTTCAGTGGGTATTCATAAATCCAATTAACATTAATGAGTCTCCCACGTGTGCATCAAGAATAAAAAAGGGACCTTTTGCCTCCTTGCATGTGTGTTTAACAAAAAGAAAAGTGGAGAACTGGCTTTCGGTGAATTATAGGTTACAAAGTCCGGAGCTTTTATCTCACTTCTGCAGTCACAGTCACGTTCCTCCCGCTCTCCCTGCGCTGTCGAGCCCTTGTGCAAGCCGCAAGAGTGCGACGGGAAGCCGAGAGCACCGTCTCCCCTCGTGTTGCAAGATTAATTACTGATTGGTCACGTCTTCAACTGAAGGGTGAGATTATAATGGGGTGAATATAACTGTGCTCCTCGTCTTCTTGGATGCCACTGTCAGTGAGCGACCGGAACTAGCGGTGAGCAGCGGTGGTTCCTCTCTCCTGCCACTGGTAGCATCTGCAGCCCCCCCACTACCAAAACCTCCCTGTTTACACCCAGTACTGCTCCTCAGCAAGGGTAAGGTTGGAAATAACGTGTTTGAGCTGTAATTATGTTAACGTTTTTGTTGGAATGAATAACTGTCAGTACTCAGTATAGTTACTCTCGTGCAAATCTATTGTGTGGTTTGGTTTAGAATAAAGGGCATCAAAATAAAAATGCTAAGACGTTGTAGTCAACCTGTGTGTTAGCAGCAGTGTAGTGGGATCGTTACTGAACATGAAGAGATTTCCACTTCGCTCAGTGTAATGCAATCCATGGGCACTTCTGCATGGGAAAATTTGTAATTCATTTAAAAGATGAGAAAGAAACATGTTCTACTCGTGGGTAAAGAGCAGTATGTGATGGGGCTGGTTGATGGCAGGGCCTCTGAAGCCCATGTACTGAGCGGTGACAACCTGAATGAAAAAATGGGTTTTTAATCTCTGCTGCAGAAACAATAATGGGCTTAGTCTGAGGGAAGTGAGCAGGAGGGGCTGCTTTGGTGTCTGCACCCTGGGGAGTGAGTGTCCTGTGTGATGCCTGGATTGGTGCAGGTGGAGGTAGAAAAGGTGTTTCCTCCTTCCTTGTGTTTGCTGCCTGCTGCTTTGGCCATCCAGTTTAAAAAAACTGAAGTTGTTGCATTTTTCTGACTGGAAACATTTCCTGATACCTAGTGAGATTTTTTTTTATTGATTTATTTATCCCCTACAACTGTATTACCCTTCTGTTATTTGAGAGTAAGCCACCCGTAGCTGGTGCCCTTGATCTTTATGACTTTGAAATACCTGCAAGAATTCTCGTTACTTGTCTTATTTTCTTTTGAATCCCTCAAAATAGTTCTTAGTAGCCCATACAAAAGGATAAAGTTGTAGGAATGCCATGGATGCTGCTAACAGTTACTTGATATCAAGTCATTTGAGGATGCATAATGAAGGCTCTCTGTATAGTTACAGATGCTTAGTCCATACATAGTCTCATCTGAAGTCCTTGGTACTGTTAACAAAATTGCATGAGTACAGACTTCAGTATCCTGGTCCTGTTAGTTTCCTATTTCCCTCCTCCTCAAGGTTCCCTTAAGTTCCTTGTCATAAGTTCAGTGCTCTGCTATTGGCAAAGTTTTTGGTTTTCTGGATCCTTAATTTTGCTGGTGCTTTTCAAATGCCTTTAATATATCCTGCTTAAGTCTCTGCTTACTAGGAAAGTGTTTAGACAAATCAGAGGGTGGTTGAGTTTGGAAGGGAGCTCTAGGGCTCATCTAGTCTAACCTACCTCCCTCACTATAATATTTGTAGAATAGCCTAGCTTGTACTTTGTAAGAATGATGTGATCCATATCAGTAATTACATGACAGTTTTAGTTCTGCTGCTGTGTTAATTGCTCAGACTTCATTTGCTATATATGTATATAGTTTTTCCCTTGCTGGGAATAAATGACCACCACCTCCTCCCAAAATATCATTTCTACAGCTGCAGATCTGTAGATGTTTCTACAGATGCTGATCTTAGGATGCATCGTAAGTTTTTATCTCTTCCTTCTTCTCTTAGAATCTTTTTCCTTTCACCTTTTTATTTTGTCTTAGTTTTCTGTTTGTGGAAAGTCCAGCTTGCTTTGTTAGCACTAACTTATTTTTACTGTTTTCTTACTCTAAGCAAACCTAGCCTCCCTGGGTATTTCCATTTTTCTGCATCTCAGCTCCTTGACCCCTCAGTCCACTTTAGCTGGCTGTCCTTTCAAGCCTTTTGACTTTGTGAGATGATCCCAGTGCCCTGATTTCTTTGAAAGAACAGTGTAACAACAGCACTCCTTTAACTGCAAATATTTGGAAGTACCTGCTTTGTTTTGAACTTAGATCTCACTATTGATTCTTAAGCAGCTGCACAATTTAATTTTCTATATTTTATGCGTCTGACCAGATCATGTTTCCCATCTCTTACTGTTCTTTATTTTGATATTTTAAATAGACTCCCACTTCTTAAAGCAGTAGGTACGTTGAATGAAACTATCTTATGTGAAGGTCACAGGAACTAATCATTGATATTCTTAGGTTAATTTTTGTTCCTAAAAAAACATGAGAGTGATCAATATGCATATGTTAAATCCGAATAATCAGACTGCTTTTTCAGGGTCCATTCCCTACAAATGCCAGACAGGTTGTCACAGTAACACATTACTGAGCACATCTTCATAAGTGGACTAGCCTTTACGTTTGTTGTAACGTGTAGCCTTCATCCTTTAGACCTTAGTGAAGCACAAGGGAAAACTTTGTGAGTTTTCTTTTACCTCTTGCTCCAAGTACAAGAAAATTAATGCTTGAAAGACTTGGAGAGTCTTTGAAGCATGTTTGAGAGTATTTTTGAAATCTGAAAGGTGAAACCTTGGTTTTGTTGCTGGTCAAAGTCCACCCAGTAGCCTGGAGAGCCCTGTGACAGGGCACCCTCTGATCTGGACCCTAATCCCTTTCCCAGCTATGTTAACAAGTAGATAAAGTAGATAAAGTAGAGGTTGGCTAGGGAGTAGCCTGGCATCAGCACATTGCTAACCTTGTGTGCCATGTAACAGGACTGCATTGGCCTCATTGTGCTTGAAGTACTGAATTAAGCAATGAAAGGAAGTGAAGAAAACCTCATTAAACTTTTAAATTTCATGCTGACAAGTTAATATGCATGTTTAACCACACTAAAAAAACAAATAGGTTGCCAGGATTGTCTTCTGATCCATCATTTTGATGACAACGTGTTAGATTGGTTAGATTGGAGAAATACTTGAATAAAACGAACAGAGTTAGTGTTAATTAGCATGTTTTTTATTAAATCATCCAACTTTTTATATATTTTTTAAGATGCAGGTGGTTCTTTGCTGTTTTAACTTTCCTATTACTTTCTCTCTCTTTTCCTTTCTCTTTACCCCTATTTTTTTAATATGCATTGGGGAATTGCCAATCGCTTCATTGCCTTTCATTGAAATGATGACTTTTGATAAATGCAGTTCTTTGTATTGTGTTCTCTGTCTCTTTTAGTGCCTTTGTCTCTCCCTTGCTGCTTCCTTTTTTTTTATTTGCTGTGTTTGCTTATCTTTAATTCTGCCTCTACCTCTATTTACTTTATCCCATTTCATATCCCAAATCTATCCAAGTTATACTTTGAAAACAGGTGCCTTTTTAGAAATAGATTAATTGCTTTTGGTCAATCGGATAATGAGAATTCAAGCTCTAAGCTTTTGTTTTGGCTGTTTTATTTTTTCTTTGTTAGAAGTAAAGAAGCAATTTTTGATTCTGTAGTGGGAATAAGGTCCCTAATATTATCTTAATTGTTTTCCTCATTAATTTGTTAGATTTGGTACAGATTTAATGATACTATGCAGCTGGCATTTAGCTGATTTGAAAAACATGAGAGATTTTGTATTTAGATATTGCAAATGAGTGGTGAAAATTGTTTATGCCACTCTGTTTATGATTATAAAATTTTACGCTTATTGTGAGTTAGTGAAAGGAAAAAAAAATTGCTAAACTTGAATAGACAAAGGACTGAAAAGCTTGTATTTCTAGATGAGCGCATTGTAATAACTACTTTTTCTTTCTAGCTGGAATAGCAGAATACATATGTGTGTGTTTATGTGTAATTATATATATAATATATATAAAATGTTATGAAAGAAATGGACACTACCCAAGTATGAGCACTGTGGTGAGGACTATATTTAGATAAGTAAGGTCTGGTGACAAAACAAAAAGATAATGCATAAAATTCTCTTACTAAGAACTTTGATTTCCTTGGACATGCGAATTGTGGCAAAACACACTTTCACTGTTTTAAACTGCTCGCTGTTATGATGTATGACACATAATGACACTTTTGATAACATTGGGAAAGGCCTGAGCTACTGGTCAAAAACCAAGATGTCAGGAAGTAATGCAAAAGAAAGAGTGAAGAGTATTTGGCTGGTAGCAGAGGAGAGTGCATATGGGCTGTTTAAATAGCATCATTAGAAATGGTAAGGAAGAGTTAACTTGAATGACTGGAAGAGGGTGACGTTCATACTGGTAGAAAGGTGGACTTTTAAGAGATGTCTTTGGCACCCTGAGTCTAAAGTAAACAGATCTTCAATGTAATTTTACTTAGATGTGCATATGCAAACTGTTGCAAATTATTCCTTTTGTTGTAATTATGATCTATGTGAAGTATAAAAGGTACTGCAAAATGTCTAGTGAAATTTTAATATTGTTTAGACATCTATGTTTGGACAGCTCTAGAGAAATGTATTAAATGTTTATGTGTCTGGACAGGGTCCTGAGCAGCTTGAGGGGACCCTACCTGAGTAGGGCTTGGTCTGGATGATCCTCCAACCTCAATGTGAGGTGTGTGTGTGTGTGTGTGTGTGCGTGTGTGTGTGTGGTGCTTTTTAAAATTTTTATTTAAAATCTTGTCAAATGTTGCCTGCTCTCAAATGTCAAATTTGAGTGAAGTTCTCTCCAAGTTTCACTTGCTTTGTCTCTAGTTTGCCTCCACAAAGAACAGTTGCTCTGAAGTATAATATTTATAATAAAATACTAGGATAAGCGTATGCAGACACATGCATACGTCTATTGGATGTGCATGATATTGAACAAAAAAACAAACCCCAACAACAGAAAAGGTGAAAACCATAAGGTGATCGCATTACGTGTTCATGAAGCTGATGTTTTGAGTCTTAGAAAACCTAAATGAATGGAAGCAGCTATTTTTTTGAAGAAAGCCTCTTAATAAGATGTTGAGTGAGGAGGTAACATCTTTAAAAGTATTTAGTGCCATTAGAGCCCTGCAAAAGCTACTTCCTGAAATATTTCTGAAATATAAAGGTGTCAAATGCTACTTAAGAGAGAGGAAAAAAAAAAAAAAAAGAAAAGAAAGACTTTTTTGGTATCAAGGTGTGTACAGTCATAACTTGATATCTTTCAATTGTCAGGCAGGTGGGAATGTAGATTCTTTTAAATGTCTTCATGTGAAAACAAAATTGGAATTTTTCTCTTAAAGAAAAAAAAATGCTGCCCAGGTAATGAATATGATGCTTACTTTAATGCTAACTAGTAGTTTTCATTGTTACATTTAACTTTCTAATGCACTTTGCAAACCGAAGCACAGGAGGTTCCACCTGCAGGTGAGGAGGAACTTCTTTCCAGCGAGAGTGACAGAGCAGTGGAACAGGCTGCCCAGGGAGGTTGTGGAGTCTCCTTCTCTGGAGGTCTTCAAAACCCGCC
>JAUBOD010000244.1:1204831-1225091 GCA_032353885.1 Nothura maculosa | reverse complement strand
CCTTATACCAAGTATTTATGATCTTTCTCATTTTAAAGGTTAAGCTCTCACAAATAAGGTTTTCTGTGTTGAATTTCGTGTCTAAAAAGTCCCGCTGATCTTGCAGGACTTCTTGGACTCATGCAGCCTAAATATGCCAGGAGCTTCATGACTGGATCTCATGAATCAAATCTTTCCTATTCTAGCAGCAGCTACTATAGTCTTTACTAACATTAAAATAGGATGCACATCACATACACTGGTTAATATTTAAAATATATGAACTCGGTATATGAAGGCAATATTAAATAAAAAAAAATCATATGTGTACTTTTCATTGTGCCATTAGAAAAGACCCTGTAGAGATAAAAAATTTGTGTCTCTACCATATTAATTTCTAGGATAACGATGTTCATCTTTAGTATTTCTGTATACAACTACCAGATGTATTTTAGTCTGTGTGATTGAACTTCTCTCTCCCTGAAACAATTATTGCAGATTTCTTTTTCTTGCTTCCTTAATCTTCTTTTGAATTATTTATAATAAGAAACTGCAAGAGACAGTGCTGCAAAAGCGATAAACCAAAACAAAAATTAATGTAGTATCTTTTTCTCCGTATGTCTGCATTTCCAAGGATTAAGTGGAATTTGACAACAGACTAAAGGTTGTTTTATTCTTTGAGAACTGGCATTTCCTTCTTTTCATCTGCATTGTATTTCTGGAACTGGTATCCATGGCAATTCACAAAAGATTTAGGAGGTGAGCTTAAAAATGTCAATGAGAATCTTTATTCTAATATACTTTGCACCATTTCCTAATTCATTTATAGAAATTGTTATAAGCAGTATATTAAAATATTTTCCTCTAATGCATAGAGAGCATCCTTTTTTTAGTGGACTGGAGAAATGCCTATTGATTTAGTTCAGTTGCTATAACTGAAGTCCAGATACTTACAGATATATGTGAATCTTTTTATAAGTTAGAATAAAAAATGGAGTTTAGATGAACTTCAGTGGCTAAAAATGATGTTGGTGATTCAGACTTCACTGATCTTCCAGTTGCTGAATAATTATTTGCTAAATGTTATCAAATATCCTATGAACAATATTTCAGCATATTCAAAATCTTGTGTACTATATATTCATTATCTGAAAATTACAAAAATACACAACAGATACTTCATACTATTATTTGTATTTAAAGCCTTTGATGTTCTAGAGCTCTAAGTAGGAGCTAAAACTAAAGACTTTCAAGTTGTAATTTAATAAGTCAATACTTCACCACCCTCTAAAATACAGTTTATCTGTCTTTTGCTTGGAGGCTATATAAGTGGCCCCTGCATTTTAGCACATTTCTGGACAGTTCTTTAGCTACGATCAACAACTTAATACAATTTGTCAATTTGACCAATGGGTCTGTGTTTTCCTGAGTTATATTTATTCTATATTGGGATTTTCATTAGGTGCAGGAGGTAAAAGTCATGTGTCGCTTTCCATTGGTCTCATGACCACAAACTTTCTCCTTCATCTCTGCTTTATTTAATTCTGAGATGTTTTACGAGGTGATTGGAAGAATTAGCAGTCTGAAAAATACGATTCCAAGCATTCTTCATGACTGAGGTACCTCTTTACTAAATACATCATGTTAGTGTGAATATTGCAGGTAAAATCTACTTTAGGATAGGGAAGCGTGTGATTTCTGCATGCAGCACTTCCAATATACAGTAAAGATTATTCAGTGATGCTTTAAGGTTTGACTAGAATTGTGTATTAGTCTAAAAGTGATCAGTAAAATCCTGAGGTTCATAAATACTTCAGGATAAGGAAAAGTATTCCCTGTTTAGATGATGTTCTGTCATCTAATATTCTTCAGGTGAAACTGTCCATTTTACTCATTTAATGATGTTTTAATTATCTTGGGAAAATTTGGTTCTGATTTACAGTCAGTTAAGGAAGCCAATAGGATACGTTTTGATTCCAGTTATTTAAATTGTTACTTAAAAATAGATGGATTTGGAGTTTTCAGCTACGACAGCAAGTTCAAGAATGATTCTTTTGGGATAGCTGATCAGTAATGGAAGTGAATCAGGATTTCACACTGAAGGATTTAAATACATATTTACATTTTATGGAGACTGATTAAGTTTCCAAAATAGACCCATAGGCCCCATTTGTGTGTAGCAGTTATCAGAAGCATAATTATTTTTCCTCACGATAAGCCGCAGGATTTTTCCCATTGCCTTTAGCAATCTTGTGCATTAAGAAATGTTTAGCGCTGTGTTCGCTGTGGTGAACAGAAAGTAGGAACCCGCAATGTAGAATTGCATGAGAGCTGCACCCAAGCTGGAACTTCTGAACACATGTGCATCTGAGGAAGTATCCTAATTGCAAAGACTGAGTCAATTTTTGCAGTTAATTTTGGAGTCAACTGACCTCTAAGTAATTAGGATGGCCTGCATAGCTAGTAAGCAGTGATCTGGTAAAGTCTGGAGGAAAAAAACAAATCCACCAAAAGGACTGGTTTGTGGAGCTGATTTAGTTGTTTGTTGCTGTGGTGAACTAGTAAGAATCTCGCTGTGTATTGCATGATATCTACTGTTGTCCTTCATTTGCATTAAGTTATTCTAAACATTTTATTCATACAGGCCAGCAAGTGCCATAAACCTGTATGATTGTCATAAAGGATGTTTTTAATTAAAGTTGATCTATTGAACTGGAAAACACTATATAGATATAATAAAGACATAGTATGTTTTGTTTTGGTATGTATTTTGTTGTTGAAGTTGAAAACTTATTTTGGAAATGCTATGCTGTTATAGAAAGAATTGGATATTTTCTTTGCTTATAAGTTTTTTATTATATAGCTTTCTAGTAATACTGTACATAGTCTACAGTATTTCCAATTGCGTAAATTCACATTAAAGATTTAGTCATAAAAAGAATTTAACTAGCACTGTGGAAACTATTTGGGAACTTGATGAAAATGTACAAGGGAAATGTCAAAATACTTTTGTGGTGATCTTTAAACTCCTTTAAAGACAACAGCATATCGGGTTATCTGAAAGTCTCTTTCTCTCTCCATATGATTGCATGTCTTAGCAGTAGGAATCGTATAGGGGGATGCTGGAGTATAAAGAGCTTTCCTTGCTGCAAGATTAGGTCTTCATGGACTGTTTTCCTGGGATAAGTAAAACTCTGATTAGTTCAGGAAGAGAACCTCTTTCTATGGCATCGATTTTTCTGTATTCACCACTAACTAGGGATTACATATCTTTGTGCTTTGAATTTAGCTCCGAGTTCAGGTGGATCTTTTATTCATATTAACCTGCAACTTGTTTAATATAATTCCAAGTGCTATAGGAATCTGAAATTGCATTTCAATACTAATTAAAATGCTAATTAAAAGACAATAGCTGCTTTGAGAAAATGTGTATCTGTCACTTGTGGACTTGGCATGTACAATTGTAATCTCTTGTTTTTGCCACTTAATATTATTCTAAAGTCGTTTTAGCATCTGTGTATTGTGAAGCTATTCAAAACTGCCATGCTAGACTGACGTATTTAAAAACATGTCATCTAATTCAACAGCTTATTGCTCTAAGCAAACCAGCTGGCATAGTGTAAAGCTAGTGAGAAAACAAAGATAAATTTGGAGGACAAAGTTGGTGTTACTATAAGCAATCTCTGTCAAAAACGAAATATTTTATTTTCTGTTATATATATTCTTATTAATATTCTAAATATATATAAATTCTTTGGGTAAAATGTATGTTTTAGGCAACTACACATCATACAAGAATCATGATATCTTAGTAATCCTCACTAGTCATTTTAAAGTCATAGCTCTTTAGTCTTTTCAGGGACATACAGGTTTAGTTAATGTTGCAGATCAAGACACTGAAGCTACAGACTTGTACTACCTAGAATGTTATTTTCCTCAGAAGTGTCCATCTTTTTACCAGAAGCACTTCTGCTGACCTAGGTAAAAATCTTTGTGACCTAAAAACTTAGAAAATATGACTTTTCTTCTCTAGGAAAAACAGAAGTGGCAATCACGAATCAATAAATTTTATCTTCACTTTCATTTCAAAGGCAATGCACATACCTAGCAAGCAATCCACAGTGTGTTTTTGTTCTTGTTTTCTGTTTGTTTTTCAGACATACATCTACATTTTTAATAGAGATTTATGTACGATGGTAGTAGTAGTAGTAAATTGGGAATCTCCAGCAATAATGGGATCTTTTGCAAAGTATGATCTTAGTGTGCTAAATCTGATTAGCTGCTGGGCCTTCAAGGAAGCAGATCTGTGACCTTAAGAAAATGCTGCAGAATTTCAAAATAGCTTTTGATGGCATTGTCTGTGGAAAAGTGATTGTGACATGCAGTGTGTTCTGAGTTCTTTTCATTGGGAAGAACTCCAACTAGTAGAACTGCGTAGCTGCTGTTACTCCTGCTCTGTAACAGTCTACCATTCACTCGTGTTGTGTGTTTGAAAGGTGATCTGATGGTAAGAAAAACCTGTCTTTAGAATCTAAGTTAAAAATAACAACTTTCTGACCATTGTTGATTGAAATAACGATTAGCCTGGTAGTTTGTCAGTGTTCCCTTCCCAGGGTCTGATCTCTTTATTCATTCCCGTTCAGGGAAGAATTTTATACAGAAGCTAAATAATATTTTTTTTGATTATTTGTCCATACTCTAGTGGTCCATCTCATAATTACCGCTTTTCTAGAAGGCTGAAGAAGCATGTTACTCTGAACTGTTTAGCATCATGGTTATTGACAGAAAACTGGCTAGAGTAAAACACTTTTCCTGTCCTCGAGCCTGTACAGACATCTGTTTTTGTACATATCCATACTCCTTCAAATTGATTTTGTCTGTCTCCTAAAAATACTTTCACATACTGTATTTATCTTAGAGAAATGAAATTTTCTTCAGTGTCCAAGGTAATGAAAAATTGGATTAAGTGTTTTAGGACAAATTTATCTCTTAAATGTTCTCCCATCATTTTCCATTATAATGACTACTTGCATCAAGCAGAGACATTACCTGCATTGTTTGTATTCTTTTTTTTTCTCCTTTCTGACATCATTTCTGTCACAGAGTGAAAAAGGCATCCGTGCTCATTACTAGAAATTAGGAATTTGAAATGAGCACATAAGTATGAGCTTCAAGTTGAGCTCTTCTATAGTGAACTAGTTGAGGCTTTATTGACTGGTCTCTTCCATTTGGCTGAGACTTTGCTTTGATTAGCCCAAAGTCATAAAGGAAAAAGGTCTAATTGGCTTTCACATTTTTCTGAATGTCTACTAGGAAAACAGTCATTATAGTGACATAATCACGGTGTGAAGGAAGGTATTTTGCATGTTTTATAGCACCTATTTTGAAAGAACAGCAACTGCACTCATCTTCTGGTCTCTATCCCTGCAGTTATGTGCTTTCACAAAAGAATCATGAAATAGCTGGCTTCGTAAGCAGCACTGACCACTTAGATGTTTTTAAAGAAATATCTATATTATGATTAAAGATGTCTACTGCATAACTGTTGTTGGGAACATATAGTTCAAGGTATGTATCAGAAACTGGTCCAGGACAGTAAATGGCATGAAAATTCCTATTGTAAACCAAGTCTCATGGTTACTCTCCTCCTGCATCTCCAGATTCCGATGTTGCGCTCTGTTCCTGATGTCTCAGAGATCCAGTGCTGAGCCAGTAATAAAAGTGCACTGCAGTTTTCAATGAAATCTGATTACTGCGTTTCTGGAAAACTGCTTTCAGTGGGTTTTTCTCCAAGTATTTGAGTGTGTGAGCTACTGTGTTTTATACTTTCTTGCAGCCCAGTACTTTGGACTATGCTGTCCAAGCAGATGTGAGGCCTTAGATTGCAGTTAGTTGAAAAGCAACCTGAGAATATCTTATATGTGTATACACACATAGATGTCAGATTATAGTGTTTGTAAGTTAAATATGCATTCATCACTCATTTTACAAAACATCCCTGCAAAAAATGGATCATTTCTGTGGATCATTTCTGGTATACTAAAAGATGGAGAAGTGCAGATAGCTATTAAATACTCAGTCACGTATTGAAGGTTCCGGGAGTCATGATTGCCATTTGTGGACCTGGGATTTTGGACTCTTAGAAATTCTTGTGGGGAAACAGGAAATGAAGAGTGTTGTAGAAACTAAGGAATTTAAAAAGCATTCTGTAAATTTCATCAAGTAGTTTATGATGCTCTTATTATGCTGATTTGTCCTATTGTTTGTTTCATCCCTTAACTTGACGAAAGCTGTCTTCAGACTCAGCAGTTGGTAACATTTCATTTTGTGTCATTTTATGTCTTTGGAGATGTGTTGACATTTCTATTTCTCAGAATAGCATTTTTACTCTATCATAAGCCCGAGTGTTATAAAAAGCTCTATTAACCTTTCTAATAGACTTAGGTGCTATGCAGGAGATATATTTTATAGAATAATGTATTATTAAGTAAACAATAGATATTACATGAAAGAATTGTCTGAATACTAAAAGTTAATCAAGACAGTTTTAGACATGTATATTAATAGTTCTTTGGCATAACCATGTAATCATTAAGTAAACTTGAAATTTCCATCAGAGAATAAAATCACAATCTTCAAATGTACATTTGAACTGATCAGACAGTGTCTGCTCTTCAGGGCTTGTAAGGGTTTTGTAAAAGGCTGTGTTTGGAATGGCTTTCTAGCCACTGGTTAAAGGGCAATGCTGGGAAGAGAAGGAAAATGTTCACTTTAAAAATTTCTCTCCCAGCACTTAATCATTACCATTGGCTCTAGTGTGTGAATGAGAGCTGTTCTGCTTCAGCTGCAGTATGTTAATGTAGTTTCATATGAAGGTGAATTTCATCTCAGTGTGAATAATGTGTGTTGAATCTGATTATCCCAGAGTAATCATTAGTCACTACAACTTCATGTGTTTGCATGTCTATTTAAAATGTTTTAAGATAAATCATTTAAAAAGAAATTTAAAGAATATTTTCAGTCTCTGCAGAGTCCAAATGTATTATATGTTGTAAGATTTCAATACAAGGCATAGCTTCAACTTCATGGGGACATGTAGCAAACCGATAAAATGGTAACGTGCACTGCTGGATCCATGTGGAGTTCTGCACACTATGCTGAAATTCTAGGTCAGGTCCCAAAAGCAAGACAGCTGCATCAATGTGGTGCTGTCTAAGCTATAAAATCATAAAGTGGAGGTTACTAGTTTAACCACTGAGTTACATGGACCAGTTTTACCAGTTTGATCTGGCTCTGCTGCTTTGAGTTTGAGGAAGCTGGGTTGGCTGCAGCTCCAAACTCCTCCTGCTACTCAGTTGTGTATAAGTTGCTCACTGAAATTGGAAGTGTAGGTTTACCATACTCTGCCATGTGCTATGCTCTTTCTCTAAGAGTTTGATAGTTTCTGCATTTTTAAGTCTGATGCAGCCAGTTTAGAATTCTAATTGCACAGTATAGAAATAATCAGAAGTTGAAGATGGGGCATCGTACGTCGTATGTTTCTAATCGTAGCTGTATGGTAAGGCATTTATAAAATCCATCCACTACACAGGCACTTAATTCACCAAGCAGCCAATATTTTAGTATATCTGTTTGTTTTTTTTTTTAAAAAAAAGCCTCAAATCAAGTTTCTTTCCTGAAACTGCATGACAAAAATAAATTTGAAACAAGGAGGAAAGAAAGTTGTATTTTTAACATAGAAACATTGACGATTTACAAACTGAAGAAATAGGGTTTATTCTCAATTGGATGTATGGGATTAAATTTCACATTTTGTGATCCCAAGTGACAGAATCATGGTAGACTGGTGACTTCAGAGTGTATATTTCTTTGGACTTATTCTTTTAAAAATATAGTATTACTATGCTCAGTGACACAGCTGGAAATGAACAAGATGATCTCTGCAGAGCTATTCAAAGAGAGTTTATGACAACTTTGAGATATCCAGAATGTGAGTCATTACTGTAATGACATAGTGTAGGTAGACTGCGTAAATGTTCTCACAGTGTGGGTAAAATACCAAAAAAAAAAAAAAAGGAATTTTTTGTTGAGAGACAGAGATGGAGAATTTAGGCCTGAGAAGTTTGCTTGAGATAAGTGAATTGCATTGTATGTGTGCAGATTATTCTGAAATTTATCCTAATGTTCAGAGTCTTCCTAGCAACTTGAATATTTTTTTTGCCCATTATGGGGTTTGATTTTTTGATGAAACGTAGCTCTAACAATGTCAACATGATGACTTTAAAATGAGAGTGGATAGTGAGCTGATTAAAGTGGTTTCTCGAACCAATTAAATTATTCTTTAGTGTAATTAGCTGAGAAATATTTGAGAAATAAATAGGCTAAGTAGATAAGATGATTCTTTTCTAATGAATCTCTATAAACTTTGGCAAGCTAATGTTTTCATATACAGAAACAGAAATGTATCTGCCATAATTTCAGTGGCTTAAAAAAAAAAAAAAAAGCTTGGCTAGAAAGTACAGCATTTACATTTGTTGAAATTAAATTCTAGGCACTATGTCACCTTGTGGTCAAAAGGATTTTGTTAAACAAGTTGGTTTTCATCCAAAGCAGTAACTTAATCTAAGTCATCACATTGTAACAATTTTTGTTCTTAATCAGATGAAATGGCAGATTGCCTTCAGCACCTTTGCCTTGTTTTCTGATGCTAATGTGCAACCCCGAAGCATTTTCCTGGTCGGTTTTTTTTTGATGCTGCTGTTTGCTCTCTTAGAGGAGGCCAAACTTACAATCTAAAAAGGGGTATAATTGTATCTTATCAGAAGATGTATTTCCAATGATCTACTACAATTTAGAAATGATTTTGCCAGGACGTCACTTATATTGAACATCCTGCCAGAGAAAATAGATTATTAAGAAACTCTAAATATAAAAACATTGCTATGATACATAGAAAAGGTCTCTGTTTTTTTTGCAATAGGTCTGACTGAAGGCTAGACACTAAACTTATTTCTTGATCTCAGGTGGGTTTTGAAGCAAATGCCACAGACTTACTAAATGAGTTTCCATTATTGTTAATGAGAAAAAAAAAAAAAAGGCAGATAAGGTGATGTAGGTATTCTTTCTGTGTGTGGTTTCATGTTTTGGTTCATTTTCCTCAGATTTTTGCTTCCTAGTCTCAGCAGTTTGATTTCCTTGTGAATATTTTGCCTTCATTCAGTCTTAAGTCTTAATCGTGGATAAAAGCAGATGCAGTAGTGGATGCTGGGGATTATTTGTAACTATGTGCTGTGGGTTAGGGGTAGTACAGGCTAAGAGAGCCTAGCTGGGAGATTGGTCTGCAGAATCCAGTGGATGCTCAAACTGTGTTTCTGCAAAGACTCAATTATACTGTGACTAAAGCAAAATCATAGAGCATACATTTTCTTCTGTTATTTTATTTTCGGCAAATAAAGAAGTAATTCCAGTCTTCCACTTAAGCTGAGTGCACAACCATAGTTTGTCACAAAACATAGCACAAGTAAGTTATAATCCCAAGCATAGTATGCAATATCATCAGGCAAAAAATAGCAGCATCATTTTAATACAAAAGTAGTGTTACTGCTGCTCAAGAAAGAAATCGGGTAAAGGAGAGAATTCCTTGAACACAAAAATAGGTTCAAGGCACTTGCAAGATAATTATAAGTACTGCCTGAACACCTGTGATTTTGGTGGAGGGTTGTGGTGCTTTTTTGGTATTTACTAGTTCTCCAACATCTTGACTAGCTTCTTCACAAAGAATGGAAATTAGAGACCTTTATTGTTCTGTGAAGATACTTTTTGTTACTTGATTTTTTTCCCTGTTTGTTTGTATGAACACTGTAATAAGACTTAATAACAAATAAATACTTTGGCTGAGGGTGGATGATAAAGGTTCAACGAAAACTGGAAAAATCAGATACATTTCAAAATGGTAAAAACAGTGAAGACAGGAATAATGACTTCCGAGTGAATGAATATGATTATAAAATACTCAAATCATGCTGATTCAATCACTAATGTTATTTAACTGTAATTACATGCAAAAGAAAACTTAGCATAGGAGGAAAAAAAATTGTTGAAGACTTATAAGAGAGGTTATTTTTACTTGTAGTTGGAGAGACTTTGTCTTATAGTTGCTTAAAAGTATTATAAAGAAATTTCTCATCTTTTTCTCCCTTCTTAGAATTTTTCCTTGGCTACATTTGTGCTTTCCTGCTTTCTTTGAGTATTAGAGACTAATTGAAGTCCAAGATGTTGGAAGGCAAGCTTAAGTTTCTAATCATTGTGTGCTTTAATTTAAATCCTGATACAATTTTGATCTTACTATGAATTCTTTGAGTCTCTGTTTTTCAGGTGAGCACTTCCTGTTGTCAGTTTATGAAAATGATAAATGAGAATGTAGGAAATATTTCTTAAGAGACATTTTGTCAGTATTTCCCTTTGCAATTTTACCCATGAGACAGATATCTGTGTTCTTTTTCATGCTAAGAGACAAATGATCTTGGATCTCCTACACTTTTGATATCCTCGAGTCTTTCAAAGTGAGAAATATAAGGTATTCATGAAAATGTGAATTAGTTCTGTTGAGTGTTTCATAGGCTATGGAGTATTCAGTTATAATTTGCTTAGGCAGGAACAGAAACTATTGATGGTAATATTGATTTCATCCCTATCTCGTATTTATCTCAACATCAGGCTAGAAATTGGTGTTATGTTCCATTTTCTCTTCAAGTAGCTTGTTATTTCATATTAAACATTATTCTGTAGCTTGCTTATTTATAATCTAAATTCAATATGTGAATTATTTAGTTTTTCTCTACAGAGACTGGCAGTGATACTCCAGGAGTTTTTGTTGGAAAAGGAATTCCTGACCTTCTAAAGTACTGTTTCTTTTACTTTCTTACTACTTGTTTGAGTGGATTTTTTTCTGAATCACTTTCCAGTGGCTTGCTCTAAACATAGTCTATGTACCACGGGTAATTTGCAATCTTACAATATTTTTATGTGGACTTATTGTAAATAACTTGAGACCTGAAAAGTTTGGGTTGAAATATGCTAATATGGTTTTCTGCATGTTAAAATGGATAATCTTCAGGATGCTCATTTTTCTGCTCACCTGCTGACAAAAAGAACCATTTTCTCCACACGCTGTGGCTCCTTGAGGTGTGTGTACGTACTTACCTATATGCTCCTTCTGCAGTGGAAGAAGGCTTTCAAGCCTAGTCTTAGTTCAGATGTCAAATAGAAACCTACATTTAAAACACAAAACATTGAAAATGAAATAAACATTTGTTTTGCCTTGGGCAAGAGTCTGCTTACTATTGTAGAACTAGGACTGTAACTTTCTTGAAGTGGTTATAGTGATTCATCTTCCCAGCATCCTGAAATCTGGATGAGAACTAAATTTAAAATAACATATTGAAACATAGTTAATGAAATGGTTATGGCCTCATTTTGATGTTTTGCTTTGACTTCTCTGCAAGTCTGAGCATCATGTCCATCTGCTCTTTCCCAAGCATTGTGATAATCTCTAGTGAGAATGTCTGGGATGTGCTAGAAATACTGTAATAAACTTAATGACATTTTCCTCTCCAGCTACAGAAGGATTTTTATTTTTCAGACTGTATTATTCCTTTATTGATGATCATGTAATTTAAAACATGGTATCTAGAATTATTTCCTTAAAATCCACATCCCATGCAATATCAAACATAGATTTAAGGGAAAATGGCACTGTGGGAGATGGGGCAACCTGTCAGCAGCCTGTGGCATCATACGAGGAACTCTAAATCACCAGCAAAGTGACAGCGACTCTCTTGGTGTGAAGTGCCAGGGAGACAGATGGCAATGTTGAAATATTCTCTGTTGTGCCTACCATCAGGTTTAGTGAGAAGACGAACTTAGGAGCAACAACATGCTGTGGCAGAATAAATAATGTTTGCTACTACGTTTTACAGGGAGAGGAGTTGTTTGTTTTAAACTGCTGATGCAAAACTGAGCAGAATTGTTTAATGTGATTGAATAGAAATGGTAATTGGAAAGACAGGATTTTATTCCAGTTAGAAAATGTGAAGGTTCAAATTTGTGTGAGCAAGGAGGAGGTATCTAAGCTTCTGACCAGCTGTGGGATTTACTTTGCTTTGAATTGAAAACTTAGCTATCCTTGATTTTTGTCTCAGCTTCGTGTCCTGTAGATACTGCTGTTCCTGGTAGTTTGTGCCAAATCACTGATGGTGATTTGAGGCAGTTCTTCATGATCACCTGTAGCATATGGAGAGCTCTACTGTAACTTATATATTCATATATTATCATAGTATCAGAATGAGTGGATTTTGGAGGAAGCACCACATGGTTTGTGGAGACTCTGCAGGGAAGCATGTACACATTGATAAAGTGTTGGTAGCTTCAGTACTTTGATCTCAGTGGACAAAGGTGGGATCACAAAATATTTGCTTTTTTGTTTGTTTGAAACAGGGAACATCTGAGTTCTATGCTGTCTCTGCTACCTTCATTTATCAGGTTAATTATGTTTAAAGATGTAGTAGGTTGCATAAAATTCAAGACTGGAAGCAAAAAATATGTAACTAGTAGTAAAAGGAAGTCTTAAAACATGCTTAAACAGAAGGGATTTGTATTTACAAAGGAAGATGTGGGGAGAGTATGTATCACAGTAGTTCATGTTCTGAAGACATAAATTATGTGCTTGTGATAAAAGTTAGTACAGCTAAATGCATCCCCAAATTGGTTTGGTATGTTCTCTATAACCAGGGCAAGTAGGTCAGAGATGTTCTGCAGTATAACAAGTACATCATTAAAGTGGCAGATGACCATAAAATTAAATCTCACTCTCCCATGGGGTATTTTTGAATGTTAAATGAAAGCATCTGTACCTGGTTATTTTGTCCTTATTAAGCTTGAGCAGTTCAGAAACCTTGAGTTCTTAAATCCAGATTTATCTCCTATATTGTATGTCTGTGATGAAATAATTGGATAAAATGCAGCAATATATTTCTAATGACACAGGTCTCACTGATTGTTTGCGATTAGAGTCTGTAGAGATTTGAGGTTTTACTCTATGCACATGAGTTTGGTATAGAAATCTGACTGACAATCTTACATTGAAGTCATTGTTGGGAGTCAGTGATCTTCTGTCTCATTTTTACGTATACACTGGGCTAATAACTGCAGAAGGTGCTGTAGCTATCTTTTTTTTTGGTAGGCTAATAGACTTCAAAAGAACTAATTTCCAAATATTGCAGTTATCCTTGAAAACCAATTTTCATAAATGAGAGTAAATGGATTGCTAACTCACCATCTTTTTTGTGAGGAGCCATTACTAACTAATCAAAGAATATCTCTGGAAATGTAGCAAGTGTTCAAGTTTCTCTCTCTCTCTCTCTCTCTCTCTCTCTCTCTTTTTTTTTTTGTTAAGGATAAAGTGGAAGAACTTTGGAATCTTTCTGTGTTTTAATACTCATTTTCAAATGTTTTCATTTTATGAATTAAATATAAATCCATGGCATTATTTATAATGAAGTGTATAATGCCATATAAATGTTTTGTAGAAATGTGTAGTATAGCTATACATTTATAGTATTATTTCATAATATGCATAATAAATCTCCTATATGAGGATATTTTTATAAGAAATTTGGTATTAGATTACCTTTAGAATAATACTGAAGAAATCTTTTTGAAAAATGTCTTGATACAGATGTGACTGAGCATAACATATTGAATTTTTAAGATGAGGTTGCAAGTGAGCGTTTTAGTCTCATGAAAAATGGTGATATTCCAGTTTGGAGCATGTAAAGAGACTGAGAATCTAAACATGAGTATTCACACACTTTGTTATATGCTAAAACGAAGATGGTTTTCCATTTGTATTTATGTTCCTGTTACTTTTTACCCAAGCTTTCACATTTTTCTTTTAGGGTCTGGAATTTTGCATTCAATATTTAATTTTGGAAAACTTGAACAAAACTGTTGTCTGCCAGTATGACCTTTGCACGAGTACATCACTAGGAAAAAATAGGCGTGAAAGTTTTTTTTCATTACTGTGTTTCTGCTGTGTATAACTCAGCTGCTTGTTTAACTTCTTTGAGACTGGTTTTTTAGCAAATGAAAGTTAACTTTTTCTACATACATGCTGTTTACAAGTTGTGTAATATGGGAGGGAATAAATCAGTGAGAATATCCAATTCTACTTTTGATTTTGGGTTTTACAATCAAATCTCTGATAAGAAAGCCAATTAGAAATAATAATAAAGTCATGGGCATTCTACGGCTGCATGGCTGCATCATCTTTTTTGAATATATTAAAACACAGTGTGTGTAAGTATATAATTAATATAATATTAGATAATCTCAGTTGACTGAATAGAGATATGTAACTAAAATAGTCTAGATTAATGTTATATATATATTTTTTTCCTGAGTTAAATTGCAAACAAGTTTTCTTCTTAAGCAACTTCAAGGACTGAAAAACTAGACTGATAATAAAAAAAAAAAAAAAAGGATGTGATGCAGTCTGACCAAATGACCACTTGCTGCTTCTTTATTTACTTTAACATAACAATTATGCAAAAAAATCTAAAACATAGCAGCAGGCAACCCTGATACTAGCGTTATCTTGCAGACTCAGATGATCTGTGCATCTGAAGGCTACAATTTTCCTATTTTACAGCCTCCTTAAAGAGATTGTACCTGCAAAAGAAGCAACTATATGCAATCAATTGATTGCTGAAAGTTATTATCCCCCTAGGATGCTTTCCTTTTTGTATGCTCCAGAACATTAAATTTAAAAATTAGACCTGCTGTGAAACTAACAACAGTCTTCACTGAAAAATGTCAATCCACTTCAGACAATTTCAAGAAGATTCTTCATTTTGCCCTTCATTTGAAGATTAAAAAAAAATGTTTGAAGAAGCTACGTAGCACATGTGCACACTAGGCCAAATGTGGTAATAAAGGAGCTTAAATGTGGTCCTGTCCCTAGGCTGTCTTGTTGCTGCATCTGAAAGGAGGTTAGAAGACGGCAGTGAGACGTTTGCCAGGTTCTCTTGGGTCCGTTGTAGAAACTTGAGAGCTTTCTGGAGGGTGCTCCCTGCTGGGCTCTTTCCTTGCTTCACGCTGATAGACAATTTGCGTGTCAAACTTCGGCGAGACTAAGATGATTTTTCAGACTTTCTGCCAGCCAACACAGTGACAAAAAGCATGTGTTGTGAGAATGCTCTTAATAACACTTAGGGAAAGGAAGGTGAATGTTAGCATATGCTAGGTCAAAGCTTTTGAAACTTGGTTTCTCAGTGGAAACTGAAATATTTGGGCTATCCTAGAGGGTAATCCTTTCAAAGAGGATAAAAGACCCAAAAGTTGAATAGGAGTGTTGCTAAGTAGAGAAATTGTTTTTGGAGAGCCATAAATAAAAAAGTTGTACTATTACAACTTGTCTACTTATTGATAGATATTTACATGGATCAGTGGAGGAAAAGGTGGAAAATAATAGTAGTAGAATGGTTTGGTTTGAAGTACAGGTAACATAAGAATGAAATTAAAATACTTCACAAATTGTTGGATTGAATGTTCCTATATCTTCTCCGAAGTCAGCAGAGGTGCAAAAGACAGTGCAGGAATGCTGGCCCTGGAAATTTTGAAATCTGAGTGGTGAACACAGTTAATTTCCAGGTGACAGTTTCCTGTGTTACAGTAGTGAATATCTAATCCTATTCCTTCTCTCTGTCATTTTTGATTTTAAAACAATTACTCTATGATTATCATTGGAGTGACAAAATCAGAGACATACAGAATTTATGTACCTTAAGGTCTTGTTCTATGTTCCATAATGCATGATGTACATTTTATCCTATTTCTGCAAGGGAAACTGTAAGGTTGATTTTTCTTGATTTCTGCTAACTAGTTATGATTTCATCCCTGCTTAATGAGATATTCTTTGCATAGTCAGAAGTGGTACTGTCAAAGTGGCTGTGAACAAAGCGTGTAGCTTTTTCTTTTATACAGACATTGTTAACAGTGGGAAAAGGGGGTACTAGTAGTTTGAAGTTGAAATGGGAAGTAAATAAATAAACAGACTACTATACTTTTTAGGTAATATACCTTTTACAGGAATAGCAACAGCAGCATTTGAAATATCTACAACATACAAGACCAGAACAGAAAAAACTTCTGAAATTCATCCAAGTAGCCTGGAGGCCCGACAGAGTGTTTCTACAGTTAGATGATGATTGGATTTCATAGTCTGTTTATTTACAACTGATAAACAAAAGTATTTATGCAATGTCTGTGATGAAGATTCTGTGTCTGGAAAGGTAAGTCTCTGTGCATTAATAATAATATACTCCCCAGTTTTGCTTTATAATGTTTCTGTTTTTTTAACAGACTTTTCCTGACTTTGGATAAACTTAAGTTGTCTAAATAAATTATGCTGACCGTTTTCTGAATTTAAAATTGATTGGTCACATTATGATTGGATATGATTTATATGATGTATTTATATGATGTATAGACATTACAAACTTTATCCAAACTATTTCAAAGACTTTTTTTAAAACTAGAAAAAATTTTGATAGTAAATATGAATGATTTAAATAACCTTAAATGATTTCACTGTACCCGTAAAACTAATGCTGCTTGATTAATAGTCTTACAAGCTTCCAGGTATCTTCCTGTGCTTGTAGTCCAAATGGAACCAATTTTAGAGAAGAAATTACTCTTTGTACCTATTCAGACCTAAGCTATCAGGTTTGGTGGTGGATAATGTGGGATTATATCCTAAGAGAGATAACACCAAGTGAGATTGGATTAAAAAGGTTAAAAAAAATAAGGAAAAAGAAAACCCTCATAAATGCATCATATAATAAGCTAAATATAAGTTGTTAACTGATATTTCTTTGTGTAGTTGCCCATACAGTAGCATGCTCAAAAGAGGGAGAATGTCTTGGTATTTAAATAAATCCCCTTTCCTGAAAAGGGGGGGAAATGGAAAAGGAAGTGGAAAGAGGAAAAATAAAAGAATTGCCTTAACAAAACCAAGTCACCTGGCTGGCATTATTATATATAAGGCTAATTGAACACTTTTATGAAAACTTTCTGTATTTCTAGTGCTGTGCTCAAAAAGAGTGCCAGCCACAACTCGGTGTCAACCATTATGTTCACAGGGTACACTAACTGCGTATTGCTTTTGTAATAACACTTCTTTATTCATTTTGCATTAATTTTGTGAATGTGCTTGGTTATTACAGTAATACTGAAGATAATAAAGCCTTACTGAACCAAATACTATTCTTTCCTTTAAAAATAATCTATTTATTGTTTAGTTATTCTAAATTGTTTAAAAATATTTTGTTCAGTAATGAGTTAGTACATTTTCTTCAGACTTGAAAAAAATGTATATTCAAAGTTCATTAAAATCATTCTGGATTTGATAGAAAGTAATGTTTGGGTTTGATTCAAAGACTTACAACAGTAAATATGGAAATTGTCAATATAATTGCACTCATTGTGGTCTGTTTTCCAGAGAATCATGAGCTTTGTCTTTACCAATGGCTGACAGCATGTTCTCGCACCTCAGGGACATACTAATAAATGCTTTGACTGGAATACTGTAGTTGTTAAAGCTAGAGGAAGAGTGAATAGTTTCAGTCTGTTTGTAGGGGGCATTTTTTGTTGAGGGGATATTTTGGAGATTAAAATATTCATTAGGAACTGTTGTAGATGATAAACCTTAATATATATTGTACTGCTAATGTTTTTCCCTGGCACTCTTTTTCATGACATTTGTATCTTGCTTACAAATATTTATCATTCACTTGACTGAACTGTCAAAACAGAAGACCTAGGAATGGACTGAAAATGTCAGTATCTCGTTAAAGTAGCTAATGGAAATGAGCATTTTCAGAGGTTTTGTGCAATTGAAATCTCATGCAAACTGTTCTAAGCTGTCATCATCTGCATGGTCTTAAGCACTTATTTCTGACCCCACTACGGTTTGAATTTTCAGGCAATCCTGGTGGGTTATCTGAATATCTAACAGCTTACTAATATGGATCAGGAGTACAGTTTTGAAGTGAATCCCAAGGTCACCTCCATGTTCTGTTCCTTGGTTCACTTTGTAGGGATGTTTTTAGGATGCCTTCCTTTAGGTTAATTCTAGTCCTCTGCCATGGACTAGGCGCATATGAGCGGTGTGAGTATAATTATATGAGGAACAGAATTAACCTAAAGGAAGACATGCCAAAGGGAGACTGCATAGGCATCTGGGCAGCAGCACTAACTGTTCTCATTCATCTGTTCCTACTGCAACCCGTGACTTACACTCCACCTATGTCTGCATTAGTAGTCTTTACATCCTTTGTTTTAACAGGAGGAGATGTGTGGATATTTGCACCGATAATTTATTGAGTAAACAAGCTTGAAAATAGCATGTTTTGCAACTCTTTTGTGAATGATTAGGCATGTTTTTAGTTTTCACTAATCTACATTTTCTTTTTTTCCTTCTACTTTAAATTGCGTATCTTTTCCAACCTACCATCATGGAGCTATTCCATTTGTACTGGTTCAACCATTTTGCTTCCCAAGCTGTTACCTTCTTCTCCTTTGCTACCTTCTACTTAGGCTATCCGTAGCCATTCACTAGCATTTTACTTGTTTCTTTTTTAATGCAATTAGCTATTTCATAATCTTGAGAAAACTACAAAAGAGTAATGAATCTCATTTTTGCTATCCAACTTCATTTTTCCTGTTTTATTTCATATTCATGAACTTATTCACATACCTAGCTAAATTTAAAAGTTTTCCTCCCCTGCTAAACCCTTCCCACACTTCTTTAAGGACACTAGAACTGTGTGATCAATGACCTGCTTTTAGAAATCTACTCATCTTCTCTCCTCATCTAGTTTGATCAGTTAACCTTCATCAAAGCAGTTTACTAATCCATTCGTAAGCTTATGTTTTCCATGAGCCAAGTGAGATTATTTCTATTTATCCTCCCATATTGGTGGATTATTCTTGTCAACAAATACACTATAAAATTGAGGGGAAAAAAAGAGATAATGTAAATAACATTCAAAGAACCTTCTGTTGTATGAATAGAGAGAGATTATTGATGTGAACTCTAATGCAGGACAGTATTTTAAGATATAGACTTTGGTGTTTGTGATGGGATTGTTCTTTGAGGAAAGGAGATTTATTACATTTTACCGTGGGAGGAAGTGATCTTTAGAAACAGGGAGGAGTGGTCAAGATTAATGACAACAGTGGATTATTAAAGATTAGTTTAGCACAAAATCAAAATACACAAAAATGAAACAAAAGGAATGTGGGAGGGAAAAATAGGAATTATAGAAATATAGGAAAATGGAACAGCTTGCTAATAACATAGTTTAATGTGAAAACTGATATTTGACATGCTAAAAACATATCTGAATTGCACTGAGAAGGTAGAAGAGGAGAGAAAAAAGGAGACTCTCAGTATATAAAATGTTTCTTTTTTTCTAGCGATTTATGAACAAATTGCCTTAAATGCTTACAGCTTCCCTTTCCAGTATGTAGTTTACACTGAAGTGAGATAATCTGCTATGTGCTGGAGACCTCCAGCAGCAAGCAATATGACCAACTCCTGAAGAGCATGCTATAATGTGTAGGGGGATGAAAATCACTCATTTAGGAGATTGTAATTTGTATAATGTTGTCGGTGTCACGCGGCCTTCTGTGTATTTTAGCTTTAAAAAAAAAAAAGTTAATTTTTTTTAACAGTATCTTTCTGATTTTGAGAGAAATCTGTAGTAGGCTTCATCTTTGCAGATGAAGACAAAATTAGTTGTAGTAGTACCAGAAGAAGTAATTGCTTAAAGTGCAAAAGAACATGACTTGCTAAATTCTAAAGTGCAAGAAGAAACAGATTTCAGAGAAGATGTATGCGATTGGCATAATGAAGACAGCAATCTAAACAATTTTAAACACATCTGTCATGTAGGGCAAGGGAGACTGTCTAAAAATAAGTAAAGGGAACGGCTAGTTCATGATTATGAATCAGAATCTACAAACTCTAGGAAGCAATTGAGGGCCACATTAAAATTTCAAATATTTAAATTAGCTTAGTAAAATCAAACTCCTGAAAGACTTGCTTACAGTTATATTAAAAATATCACAGAATCACAGAATCAACAAGGTTGGAAGGGACCTCTAGAGATCATCTAGTCCAACCTTCCCGCTCCAGCAGGCACACCTAGAGCAGGTGGCA
>JAUBOD010000244.1:1186352-1197397 GCA_032353885.1 Nothura maculosa | reverse complement strand
GAAATGTTGTTTAGTAATTCACGGGGTTTTCCATGCACTCTTAAAATCTGGACTGTATGATGTCCATTATTACCTGTGAAATACTCCTTTTATTCTGTAAACTTCTGTGAGTAGATTACAGAAATCTGCTAAATATAATTTCTTACAAACCTGCACTTCCAAAACTGTTTTCATTAGTACCTGTGAGGAATTTGTGAGTATTTCAAAATATAAAGCTATATTAAAGTGCTTAATGCTTTAATTTAAAACAGAATTTAAAAAAATACAAATGAAAACAATGAAAAATAAAAACATGCATATTTTTTAGAAATATAGAAAATAGAAAGTGTAGAAATATAGGAAGTGTAATATGGAATCAATATATCCCTAGAATGGCCCATAAAACTAAGCACAATTTCGTATTTTCCATGCAGTGTTACCTTTTTTTCTATGCAAAAAATGAGGTCACCTTTACGTGGGAGTCAGAATCCAGTTTCTGTATGTGGTTCTAATTAGCTGGCTGGAGTAGTTAAGATTTCCTTGCTTTGTACTCTCCTGAGAGGAAATGGACATGGTAATTCTTTTCTTTGTGAGGGCTGAGTCTGGCTGGTTGTAAATGCAGAGAGACTCTCATGTTCTGATTGTGCTAACAGGATTTTTCAAGTTCCTCAGAACCTTTTTGAAATTCCAGACACGTGGGTGTTGTAGAGGTGAAATAATGTTATTGTGAACAAGACTAGAAGACGACTTCTAGTTTTATATCACATGGAATGTGAGTACCTGTTGATTTGTATGCGTCTAGTAATCAATTTGTAAAGTTTAGATGCACCAAAAATAAGATGATTAATTGCTCAGTGTTACACAGTAAGTGAAAGAAAGGCATACAAAGGATTTGGGAGAACTGTACATTTTTTTTGCTACCCTGAGAAGTCTTTTTCCCCCCTCAGTCTGCAACAAATAGGCAAACATGAATTAAAGATACACTGCTGAACAAAATCTCAATCTTTTCATATACAATATAATACTAAAATGCAACTGCCTACTTGTCTACATAATTCAGAATAAAAGTTTTGTTGAGATTGTCTAATAGTGCAGTGCATTGACATAATTTTGTAGCCCTGATAACATTAGCAACACTGGGGTTTTTTTTCCCCTTACAGTTTTAGTTTAAATTGTCTTGCTATATCCATATAGATTAATTAAAATACTTAAGGGTTAGTGCAAAGAATTAATTTCTCATTGGGCTAAAGTTGAAGTTGGCTGAAGTTACTTCAGTTTTATATTTGTGTAAGGAAAAGTTTGATTCTCAGTTACCAGAAAAACTAGTCAGTAAAAATCTGAACTCTGATTCTCAGTTACAATCAGATTGCAGCATTGCTACAATGTGTTTACATTATGTTTAATTATGTAGGCCATATTGCCCTCTCAAGCAACTACAATCTCTGTTCTTTTTAATCTTTACTGGCGAGTATTGATATTTCTTTATTCACATGAATGGGCCATTTTCTTGTTTGTTCTTTTCTGTTTTCTTTACATGAGCTTTGGCATTTGTATGACAACACTTTGCATTTAGAATTTTACCTGAAAAGAAAAAGAATGAAAATATGTGATTTAGTGATCAATCATAGTCATGGAAAATGAAGAGCATATGTGTGTATATTGAAAACTGTTCCATACCTAATGGAGTAGTAAGAAAAACTAATTTCATTTGCAAACTTAGAAATAAGCTATAAATAAAGAAATTCTTTGTTGTGACCTTTTTCTGAGATCTGTAGGAAGCATTGCAAGTGCTGCTATTGGTAGATTTATTGGGAAAAAATACAAACTTGGGGTATCAGAGAAATATGACTAGATGTTGGACTTTGTGTAGATTTTGTTGTGTTGTTTTGTTGTTTTTTCTCCTGATTTACAGTTCTTGGTGTACCATGGTATGATTTGTCAAGACAGACCAATATAGGTGGAGAGTATGGAGATGCAAATATTAAAGCATTCAGAGCATCTTTAGAGAGCTTATTGTTTCATTCTGTCTAGGTATATAAGTCATTGAGACCACATTTTATAGATATGTCTATAGGTTTATTTAGTTGTTTGAAAGAATGGAGGTTGATACTGAGTTTATAAGCAATAAAATAATGGGGTGTTATTGGAATTAAAGGATGGAAGGAAATTTAGCTAAACTGTTTTGCTCAATGGGAGCATCTATTGTGGTGGTACCACAGATTATTTATTTCCCCAGCTGCTGGCTAGTGGATTGGTCTGTGAGGAGATTAATAATTAAAGGCAAAAAAACCTACTCTTGGACACTCTTCTTTGTATCTGTATCTTTATCTCTGTATCTTTGTATCTTCTGTTTGTTTTTCTTTTCTAATATTACTTTGACAAAAAGTTTTTTGTATTTGCCATAGTGGAACTGTTATAATTTTGTCCTTCTCCCATAGGAAAATGTCTTACACAAACTCATCCTTTCTTGCAACTAAGAAGTTCAACTTTCTATGAATCTGTGGTTTATTTTTTTGTAACACGTATGGATATAAATTATTAATATATTCACTAGTCAAAACTTCTGGATATTCTTCCTTGTATAATGTGCTGTTTAGTTAACTAAAGAAACTGTTTTATATTCATAGCATTTTTTATTATTATGTTTTGCATATCCTTTATTCTGATTGTACTTGACCTGTCCTAGCCTGTCTTCTTAAAAATGCACAAGGAAGCAATGTAGCATTTGCAAGGCCTGGTGGGTCTCCAATGCCTAGACAGGATAGTTCATCTTTAAAATCCTAATGGAAACTTACACTTGGGTGTGTCGGAAGCAGAAAAAGGTAGAAATGAGCAGACTTTTTTTTTTTTTTTTATAATAGCTGTTAGTTCTATGATTTATTTTGCTTGCACATTCTGAGGAAAATTCCTTTCTCAGTTTTTTATTTTATTTATTCATTTATCTATTTATTTGATTTGATTTATCCCTTTAAACATGGATATTTAAGGGTGCTATATAGAGCACTCTCAGGAAGGTTGTTTATCTGCTAGACACTCAGACATCTGCTGAGATTCAAATGAGTGTCCAGCCTGACCCTGAGAAGTGACCTGTTTAAGCAAATGCAACGCACAGAAGCTGAAAGCAGTCACAGTGGCTGTTGCAATCACTGAGCTAGTCAGTATTAAAGCAAGGACTCGTTTCCTTACTTTTACAGCCTTATGCATGTGACCTTACTGCCTCCTACAATCTTGCAATAACTTGTAACAGTCACAAAAATGTCTGTTGCATATATAAGTTCTCATTATAGCCCATGGCTATCTGTGCTGAAGAAGAATGTGACTGGCTCTCTATGGGTCAATGAAGTAACTCAGATGTGTGTACAGTAGATAATATTCTGCATCTCTCCTCAGAATGGATTCTGGAGCACCAGAGGGAGCAGATGCTTACGTGCAATAGTGCTGATTCTGGAATGAAATAAAAAAAAGTCTTTAGTCTCTTCTCGTGCTAGATCTTAATTTAGTATTTTTTGGTTTTGCCTTTTTTATATATACACTTATATAGACACACATATATAAAATTCATATTCCGAAATTGTATATTACTTGACTGCGTCTCTTAGTGGTATGCTATAGGCATTGCTTTTGAAACTATCCCGTCTGTTTACTTCACTATTATATCGCCATATGCTTGCAACTCTTTATTTATTTATTTTTATTTTTTTATTTTTTCCCCCCCCCATAGAAATTACATAGTCGGTCTAGATCTCTGTCTTAACACAGTGTGTTTTCTGTGCATTTGTGCAGTCCAGTGGATCAGCTTACTGGTCTTGTGTCATTACGTCATTATAGATGTGAAATTATTCCCATTATGAAGGAGACTGACGTGGTGGAGTTTTCTTATAAAAGTACAGGTGTGATCACTGCACAAAAAAATGCATAAATTTTTCCACATGGCATCTATTTAAGAAACCCCATTTACAGCCTCTGTGAGTATTTCCCCTTTATCTCTCAACTGATATGAAACTTCATTCTAATAAAAAATCATGCAAAGATTATAATAAATTTTGTCAATTTTCTTTTGTTAGTGTTTGAAGAAATCAGCATTTGGAAGATGTGATATTATCAGATTCAGTTCAGAAACTCCATGAAAATGTACTGACTGATGTTCATGGAAAATAAAATATGTTTTAATAAAGTGACTAGGAATATAATGTTGTTTCACAGTTATGGTGCATTCTTTTCTGAGTGATAAAATAAGTATGTAATTCTTGATGTTGAATTCATGTCAACAGATTCATTCTGTAGACATTTTTAAGGTGATGCCTAACAATTCATATGAAACCAGGAAAGCAAAGAAGAAAAGTTAACTTTGCATATCAATAAATAGATGGCATGGCTGAATTTGTGGGATAGGAAGTTATTTAGCAAATAGGTAGTGCAGTAGTGCCAGTAAATGTTATTGAAAAGGCTTTGTTGGTTTATGTGTTCAGAGGATGCTGGGGAAAAAAGTGAGTGAATCGCTTTAGAGTGAATTTGCTCAAATAATCAATGCTTCAAAAGAATATTTGCATTTCCAGATGGAGAATGATGGTATCAGTATCTGGATTCCTGCGTACCTTTATACATACAGCTTGTAGGAAAGCTTGTAGCTTTTCAAAGACCCATTGACTTTCAGTGACATTCTGACTTCTTAATAAAGAAGAGAGATGTGAGTATGGGAACTTTCACACTTTGGAAGCCTTCACTCTTTCAGATTGGAACTTCCTGGAAGTGTTGGGAGAGTAGAGAATTTTCCATTTTCTTTTCCTTTTTATTTAGATTTTTGAGTTTGAATACATGTAATACATATGTAAGATGATACTCATGAAAATACCGCAAAACATGCTGGCTTTAGAGCAAGAAGTGTTCTTACAGTAAATTATTCATTTTGAGTGCCAGCTTTTAAGATGTTTGCTTTTTTTCTCTTCAATATTGGTTAGAAAGGCTTATGAATAAATGACCAGAGGTGAACAGTAATTTTTGCAGTAGTGTAGCTTTTTAAAGTAGGTAGCGTGAAGTTGATTATGTGCATCAGCTACCTCCATACCATTTGACCCCTATATGTTTTGGAGCAGACAGGTCCTCCTTATCTCATTATTGCCATTGTTCAAGGCAGTGGCCTCTCTCCTTGTTTCTTCCTGAGGTCAAACACATCAAATAGACTGGGACATCAGCATGATCGAGCTAAATTGGTTGCTGCCCCAATTTCTAGTTATATTGTGATCTAAGAACAAATCTACTGATTTCTTTGTGGCTGGGACATAAAAAACACAGATGATATAGGAGGAAAAGAAGAAAGAAGAGTAAACTCTTTAGCCAGATGATTACTAACCAGAACTTCCACACCTGTGGAGGCATGGGTCGGCGGCTGGGTAAAGCATCATTGTAAGCGACCCAATGTACCCTTGAGCTCAAACCACTTGTCCAGTTACTATTAGAGCCTGTGTTGACATTCACAAAATTCAAACTGACAAAGAGATCTTGTTATACTTATCCTGAAAACATCAGTTCTGATAAGCTATTGCTGATATATATTTATTTTTAATTCGATATTATAAACTTGGAGTGAGCTCAACCTTTAGTTAAGTCTTCAGAATGATATTAAAATACTTCGATTAAAAGGAAATCTATAAGATTACTCTCCTGTGATGAAGGTAAACAAGGATGATTTTGTTTATTTTTTTTTAAAGAAAGTTGAAATGTAAGTCTGTTCTTTATATTAACTTGGATGGCTTTGTACCAAGGCTTATAAAATGTCCAGAGATTATTCAATTGATAGTATTGGTTATCAGAGTACTTTTTGCAATATGTTTTTAGTCTGCCAGTCGGGTCGGACTGGCAGAAACCAGACTCTCTGAAGTAGGGCTTATGACTGGACATTTTGTTTGACATTTACCAACTCTGAGATGGTAATTGCTGTCACTGAAGCATGACTATTTTTGTAATGAGTACTTTGTGTTCATATGCTGAATGTGTAGCTCTGTGCGTGTGATACGGCATGGCTTAATCTTAAAAACACAAGCAAATTTGAAATTGAATTTATTATTCAATAAAGCTGTATTTAACAGAGGGTCTGTCTTCAACAGTCCAGTAATCAATGTTTGCTTTTAATTACATAGCACTGAGGAGATCCTATACAGCTTTTTTTTTTTTTGCAATTGTGTCTATTTCTAGTTGTGTTGATAACCAGATCTGTTTTAAATTGAATAATGAAGTTATGTCAGCCAAGTATATCACTTTTTTTCTTCTTACGTGACGAACTGTTCTTATATCTGCATTATCTGATTTTATAGAGGCTTTAACATGGCCTTTTGGTGTTTATATGAGGCTGCTTGGATTTGTAGCCTTTCCTTTGATTTTTGTCCACCAGTGTCAGTGCTCTGTTCCCATCAAGTCAGTATATTCAGCAGTAGTTTAGGAACTACTTCCCTTCTCACTGGAAAAATTAAGTATAGTGGTACAGCTTTGCTGTATGGTGCCTTTGTCCTATAGTATAGCCAGCGTACGGTACAATAATGCACAACAAGCTGCAGGAAATATTCTGACATTAACAAATGCCCATATTTGGTTCCAAAATTCTCCACCAAACTCTACTTTTTGTCTCCGTGTGGGATGAGTGAAAATCATTAGAGTGAATTATCAGAAGTACAACAAATGCATATAGTCTTATATATAATTTAAAAATAATACATAGAAGTGATGATCTCTGTAGAATCATGCTATTTAAATATGAAGTGATGCAGTTTTAAGCTCATAAATCTTTAGAGAAGAAATAAGACATAAAAGTCAAATTTCATAGTTCCCTATGTATTGGGATATATAATCAGATTTTTTTTTAATGTTGCTGATGTTTCAGAGCTAAGGCTATTTATTTCTCTGTAAATGTTTCAGAACCAAGTGACTGATGTATTTCTATTCCTCCTCCGCCTCCCTTCAGTGTTTGGGAATATCTGCAAGAATTCCTCCCAGTTCAATCCATAACAAAGCACTACTGTATTTCAACAAACAGAGAAAACAGCACACACTTTGCAGTTTAAGAATGTTATTGGATTGGCAACAGAAAGTGCCATGCTTTGTTGGACAGCAAATATTTTTCACTAAGCCTTTTTTCAGGAAAATTACCATGTGGGCCCTCCTTCCTGAAATTTGAGAATGTGTTCTGGTGTATGTTTGAAATGTGTTTTATGATTTCAAAAGATTTGTGGAAATCTTTCAAAAGATTTTTTTGGAAAAAAGAGGAGGGGGAAAAAATAGACAGTCTATTATGGTCATTCTTGCTTGCTGCTTATTCTCCATCCACCTTATGACTTACATTTCTCCTTGGAAACAGTGGTAAGACAAAATCTACTGAATGATGATAAATGTGAGTCAAAGAATCAATTTGGAGTCAGCCAGCAAGGAGAGTGTTTGAACTTCTTGTTGTATTGTTTTTATTCTTAGGGTTTCATACTCATGACTTGACCTATCCTAGGTCATGTCTTTGAGTTTGGAAATATGCACGGGATATTACAACTTGTTTTGCTCCCTGACACCAGTAGAAACCGCTGTTAATTTCACTGATGTGGCTAGTTTTCGTGTCGTCGTAAGTGGTGATGGTGCAAAAACACACTTTTACTTAGCTCTACAGCCCGATTATAATCTCATAATTACAATAAGTATGAAACTCACAGGTTTGGAATGTAGAAGAAACTGTATACAAAATAATTAGCAAACATGTCTAGCATTCTCAAGGGAAAACTCTAAATAAAAGCAGAACGCATTCATTCTTTTCTGTGTGCCTTCCAAGGACAGAAGCTGTCATTCTGAATCTGCCCCATTCTGAATATTTTGCCCTATTATTTTTTGTTATGGGATCTTTGTTTAAGGGAAGATTGGTAAGAGATGAAGAACTCATTAGACTTCCATATCAGAGGTAAAGGATGTTGTGTTTATTTTAGTGTTAATCTGTTTTCGATTAGAATGACCTTTTCTTGGCTTCATATTAAAATTTTGAAAAATTTATGTTTTCCTCCAGGATGCATGTATTGATTATTATTTGCTGTGTAGTTGTCTGGTACTTGCTCACAATTGAAAGTACAGTAGGCAAGAAAATCATTTTAAAAGCCTAATCTAACACTCTTTGGCATCTTTATTTTGCTGCATTGGGTATTAAACTGTGTAATTATAGAGGTATAAATAGAGGCATTGCACTTTTTAAAGAACTAAAATAAAATTAATATGGGCAGAGCTGGTATTAATATGCCTTTAAAGTTTGGGGATAATCTGCCTCACGTATATTCCATCCAGCACAGGAGTGAAGTCAGTGAAATGACCCCAATCACTTTGAATGGTCACTGTTTTTTTTTTTTTCCTTTTTTTCCCTTTTTTCTTTTTTTTTAAAAAAAAGTGTGATTTGGATCATGATTGTATCTGCATTCTGCATAAACTCCAACCAAGAACCAGTTTGGTTCTAGTTTTGAATGTTAAAAGTCACAAGCTTTTCTTCTAGAAAAAAGCCATTTTTCTCCCTTTTTTTTTCATTATATGTTGCATAAGACTTAAGAAACCAAATCTTAAAAAGATAAGAAGGAAACTTATCATGAGTTACATAGATTTCAGAGGGTGGCACAAGATGGCAGCATTGATTTTCTGCCCCTTTCCTGTTTGACCTTTTGAATTCTAGGTGGTTTCTGAAGCGGGTTTACCTTGTAACAAATTAAAGATATCACTGAACAATTGCTGACTTATGAGAACTGACTGAGCCTGAGCTTGGCTTGTAGTACAGACACATTGTACAATGATACTGCCATTAGTTGATGTAATTGCATACCTAAAACTGAAAAGCAGTTTATAAAAATAAGATTATATTAGTTATGAAAAATGCAGTTGCTGCTCATTTACAACTTACATAACCGTAAGCTTTGGTTTGTAAAATTCTTGATAAACAGATCAAAATATAGTGAAATTCTTGATAAAAGTAAAACTTTAATATGAGCATTTGCTACCAAGTAACTTTCCACCCTGTTATTCAGAAGCAAATTAGCTGTCTGAAGTAGTTAAAAGACTCATCATCATGAAGTATTTTGGCAGATGATGGAATCCATTTTGGACAAATGATGATCCCTTCATGTGCAGAATATATATTAGCTTACAATGACAAAACATAAATTTTTAGTGTTCTTATTCTTCTTTAGTATTCTTATTCTTCCCAATTAGTATTCAGCACAACCTTTCAGAAACAACACGTAGTTATTCTGTGATATACCTGTGCTAAGTTAGCATATTTTAAAATGTCATAGGAATAGTGATCTAAAATAAGTGGAAGACTGAATATTAGGGATAGAAGGAAACATTAGAAATAGGAGTATTACTGACAACGAGCTAGTGTTTCTGCTACTTTTCTGCTTTTTTTCCATGGCATTTGGACAGTAAAGACAATGAACTGCTTTCTAGTAAGTTCATAATTAAAACTGTAGGGATTTTGGACATTAGCTGAAGACTGTCCAGTATTCTGACATTTTTTTTTTCCTAATGCTGGCTTTATCTAATTTCACTTTTTTGTGGGTCATATACCTAGAGATTTGTAAGATTGATATCAGGGCATGGCCTTCATCTGCCAAATCCATTTCCATTCCCACAGGAAATTCATCAGCATGGTAGACCATTTTTAGTACAAATAGCAGATTTTAAGGCTAGTTTCCCAACTGAGGTTGATGCTGCCATGTTATGAATTTCTAAAATAAACACACGTGTGTGTAGGTGAAATAGAAAATCCATTTCAATCTAACAGAGAAGCAAATAGCTCCAAATTGTATGACCAAAGAGGATACAGTGATGAATACCATTTTAGAGAATCCACTCTTGAAACAAAAGTACAATGAAAATGAAACTAAAGCCAATTGCTGGCTTTATTCTCTATTTTATGAATGATGAGAGTTAGGTCCTAGATCCAAAGACCTTCAAGGTTTGTGACAGTTTATGTATATATTGAAAGAGAGAGAGAGAGAGATTTTGTCATTTCTGTTTGTGTCTGCTCATTGCTACCTCAGGATCAGTGTTTTAAGTACTCCTAACTAATCTCTCTATCTAGATGCTATTTTTCTGAGCCACTTCATTAGTATTAGTCGAATCATTTTGTTTTCTGTAAATAGCTATGTTACTGTGATATTGCTCTTAGCTGTAGGTAAAGTGCAGTCCTGCAGATCTGACTCCTGTATCAGCAATATTACAAGTACTCTGTCTTCTTAACAAAACGGCTTCTATCATTAGCAGGTTCAGAAATGCTAATTTCCCCATACATTTCACAGATTCTTCATGCTGAAAAAAGCATGTTGTGCATCAAGTAGTTTCCATGGTGCTGAGATTTTTTCTTCTGTTTATTTCTTCTTGGCAGCTGCAGTTCCTTTCAACTAAAAAGGGAAAGTTCTGGTTGGACAGGAATGGCTTAAGGCTAACCAAGAACTGAGTAATCCAAGACTATGAAGACTTTGAAAAAAGTGTGAAAACTCTGTTTTCTTACTGAATGCCTCGAGCTCAGCATTAATGCTATATCTAGCTTGTTTTGCCATTATTTACCTCTCCCTTCCAGTCTTCTGTTCATGCTTTTTTTTTTTTTCTTTTTTCTTTTTTCTTTTTTTCTTTTTTTTCTTTTTGTGAACCCTGGGTTCACAACTTCTCCTTCACAAAGGTTAAGTAGCAAAGACAAATCTAGTTTTATGGAAACCTGCAATTGCATTTATCAGATGAATTGAGAAACTTTTTTTTTTTAATTTTTGGTTCTCACTAATCTTTTTTTTGGACCTCATGCCCCCTAGCTTTGATCCCATATTGATAGACTTTCTTTGCCAGTTCTTTCACTTGCTCTGCATCTCATGCAACCACCCTCTCTCTCTCTCTCTCTCTTTCTGGCATGAAGTAGTTGCTTATCACTCAGAGGTGAACTGATTCAGTTTTTAATTAAATGCACATTTATTTCCCCTGAAGAAATATTTTTCACCTGAGTCAGCTTGCTGATCTAACTGCAAACAGCTGAGCTGCAGAATGAGTAACTGGGAATCCACGAGCTTTCC
>JAUBOD010000244.1:1121531-1186252 GCA_032353885.1 Nothura maculosa | reverse complement strand
ACTGACAGAAATACTTTGGCTAAATCTGTCTGCTCTCTTGCCATAAACTTCTGTACATCTTTATTGTAACCTTATTTAACAATTTTTTTAAACTGACGAGGACAGTTTATGATGTTCTTTAAGAATGTTGTGCTTTCCCAAAGCATGACCTTCTTTACAGTTTTTCTTAACATTAGGTATTTTTGACTATCCTTATGTGCAAAATGGGAGAGAAAATGGAAAAAAATGGAGAAGTGTCACTAAAGGACCAGTCTAAATGCATTGTCTATGTTAACCTGTGGATTGAAGTACAATTTGGGGGAAAGTCTTGAATGTTCTGTGGATAAAGCTCTTTTTTTGTGTGTCTGTTTAAATGCAGTTCTTGTTTATTGACAATGCAGATTGTCAATATTCGTCAATATTTCGGTGTTACTCGCATAGAACTTTAAGGCAGTAAAGCAATACAGGATCCTGCCATGCTCCTGATGCCATGCCATCCTTGTTCCAGTGATAACTGTCACTGACCACTTGCCTGGATAGACAGCAAAGAGAGAGAAACATCTTTGCCTGTCTCTTGAGTACCTGATGTTCTCACTTCAGATCCTCTTGGTCCACAGAGGATCACAGCTCATGGCTGTAGCACAGCTATTTGTTCTCTCCCCTTTCTCCAAGGCAAGACTGAAGTATATCCAGTCTACATCAATCTTCTCTCCCGCTTGGTGCTGAAGATGAAGTTAAAAACAGTGTTCCTCCAGGGTTTTATGCACTGAAGAGTCTTAAGTGGTGTCTTTATTAAGCTTCTGCTGTCTGTCTTCTGTTGTAGTTATTGGGTATCAGCTCTTCAGCTTTATAACCCAAGATCTTCAAAACCCAAGTATTGATTCATATAAAGTTGTGGTTCTCATGAGTTGCATCTATTATGTAACTTCTAATCCTTTCTTATATAAGTTATGACCACAGAAACTATAAATGTTCTCTCTGCTGTTCATTTCTCACAATGGACTTTACCTAGAGTCCTTCAGACGTTCACAATCTTGTTGCATTTTGGATGCAGCAAAAACCAGATCCATCTCTCCTTGAAGACAATATATCTTGATTTAAGAATGCAATAGGTAGTGTAGGTAGTTTGGATCCCTCAAGTTAAGTCGGGATTCCAACAGGCCTCTCTTCCTTATTTGGGAGTTTGCAAATGTTTGCTGTCTCTGAAATGCAAAGAACATTTTCTTTAAAAATAGTCCATGCATTTGTAAACTGATGGTTTGTATTTTGCTTTATAGTCTTACTATATCTTTTCAGTCTGACTGACCATCTCCTGATTACTTATGCAGAATATGTTGAATCAACCTAAAATTAGAAAGTGGATGTTTACTCTAAAAGCTGCAGTTCCTTGAGTTTCATTGCCATGCCTTCTGTGATCAGCATCATTCCCTGCTCTCCAACACCCACATTTTCCACCACCAAGAAAGCTGACAGCCAGTTGATCCCACTTCCTCTGGCTGTGTAGAAAACTGGGAAACGGGGTGATGGGGAGTGTATGCACATGAGCAGTGAAATATGTTTGCCTGGAATTGCTTGAAGAATCATAGTTTCTGTGAAGAAAAGCCACAACAGCAGACACTTACAGTAGAAAATAAAAACCCAGTGGCCCGTTATAGTAGAAAAAGAGAATATGAGGAAGCTGCTGTTTTTCCATACTTTCTGATCTCCTTGGATTAAGAAATGTCATGCATATCCTTGAACAAAATTGAAATGGTAATTTTTATATTCTGAAAGAACAAAATTCTAGGCTGTCTGGTATCAGCAACTTGTATATTTGTCTTTGTAATTCTGTTTTTATTTCTTTTTTATTATTATTGTTTTAAGGATTCTTTTTCTATAGGAAATATACCCTAGCTAGCATAAGAATTTTTCTACCTTTTCTGTAGGCTTTTCTGTAGTGGAGAGACAGCACTGCAGAAGAAGAGATTCTTGAGTGGTGGGGAAGAAAAAAATAATTCATATTATTTAAAGGTGCAAAAAGGAATAATCCTTTTTTGGACACATTTATTTATCCCCCCCCCCATATGATGTAGTCTTTTTCTTTATAATGACACTGAGACATTAAGAAAATAAATGTGGTGCATCATAGTACAACCTGATGCAAAGCTTAAGTTCATGCAAGTTCGTATTTGGTCATCTGAAGGAAATGAACAGACATATTCTTGGAGCTTTTTTTTGTTAATTTGTTTTATTGTGAAACAACTCCTTAAGTTTAAAGTGCACTGCTACTGCTCTGTGTGATGACTTTTTAAAAACAGAAATCTGTGTGGGCTTTGCTACTTTTCAGAGTTTTTCTTATCTGTTTCCAGTACTTCTAGGGCAGCAACGTACAGTCCTGTGTGTGAGTGTCTTAGACCTGCCCAGCAATCTTTTCAATGGTATCTTTTCAATGACTTGACATTTAAGTGCTTATGGCACGTAACTTCAAAACATATAAAGTAAGGCTAGTAATAATGGGTCCCTGAAGCTATAAAAATATAGTAAATTTGCATGAAAAAGTTTAATGGTCTGGAAAACCATAGTAAAATGGAATCAGTAAAAGGGTCTGTAAGGAAAATGCAGTGAGCCTTCTGTCGGGATTTGTGTGAGGTTTTACTTTAATAAGCATTGTTTGAAGCTCCATGCTCCTTTGTTCATAACAAACACGTTGACTCTGGAAGCTTGGAAGACATATTTAATTTAAAATGTGGGTTTGAGGCTTTCTCATCAGGGCAGATATATAATGTAATGACTGTGTTTTGGAGTCGCTGATTTATATTTAAGAAACGAAGTTTTCTATTTAATGCAGAATGCTTTGCAATTTTAAGTAGTCATCGAGAAATAATGTTCTTGGAATGAAATGAAAAAGATTTTTAATTGCATTGGAAATATGATTATAGTTCCTTTTGCCTTATCACTGCAAAAAATAAATATGCATAGAAATAGAGAAGAACAATATTATAGAAAAAATGTATGAGTGCTTGTCAGTGAGTAAGTAGCTATGAAAAAAATAGATATCTCTATATGGGAATTAAACCCCAAAAATCAACCTCAAGATTTTTTTTAAACCAAAGATCTATTCTACTTAAGGTAGAGGAGATAAATGTTAGATTAATATTCAGCTATGTATTTTGTAATAATAATGAAAATTCAGTGAAAAAATATGGTGTTTTGTGCATTTTTGCCCTATTTTAATACCAGTATGCAAGCAAAAATTTGAAAAGATCTCTCATTTGAAATGCCTAGTCTGACTTTAAGAAGTTTTTAAAGAACTAAAATAGAAATAGTTCTAGGTACACGTTCAAGTTACTTTTACCTGAATAGCTTTTTTTGCCGTTAAAAGTAATTGAGTCCCAGTTAAAAGTAATTACATATTTAAAAGTGCTTTAAATAAGTTAATGAGACAAATCCGATAAGCTTCCTTTGAATTTAATTCAATCTTAACATTGCAGGCTAATGTTCTATGTTGCTTGATTTCTACCAAGTCCAACTTTGTCGCTGTTGACATCCATCTCACCCCATTAAGTTCAGATAAAGGGCACAGAGTGCAGAATTTAGCCATTTAAGTATACTAGGTACTGTTACATGCTGCTTGTTTCAAAAAATCAGACGAGTAATAAACAACAGGCAGCACTAACTACAATCAATTTTAATATTTCCTTTTCATCTCACTGTTTTCCTAATAGTGTATGTACTTAAGAGTGATGCCCTATGTGTTTATTAGGAAGCTGAGAGTTTTATAAATATTTGCACTCTTCAATAGTATTTTCAAGCATACTCATTAGCTCCTTTGTATATACTAATTATTCTTTGATTAGGATGAGTAAATTTTCTGCAGGTATCTTTGGAGAAAAATGAAGTTAGCTGGTAGTTTTTGAGCACAATATGATTTTGATTTTTGGGGGAAGTCTTGGACGAGAAAAAAATGCTTAAATCTTTTTGTGTGCAGTGAAATTATGCAGAAACATCTATCAGATCTGAAAAGGGGGTAAATCAAGAGGTAAGACCAGAGTAGCCTCATAGTCCCAAGTGATAATTACACCATTAAATTATCACAAATTAGAAGGAGGTGTTTCCTAAAATATTCTGTATTTAAATATTTTACTTTGCAGTAATGCATGCCTGGCCCTTTTAAGCCTACAGTAAATGCAAAATAATTTTCTCCTCTAATAAAAGGAGCTCACATTGACTGTGGAGAAGTGTTCACGCTGGCAGTTGCCATGGAGTAGATGATACAGTGAAAATTCCCATTCTATGATTTTTCTTTTTAATCTTTGTGCAGAAAAAGGAAGAAGTATGAGCCTGAAGTGCACTCCATAAAAATACCCACTAGGATCAAGCTATAACTTTCTGGTGTTATCTATGTGAAGTGGTAAATGCTTCAGTAGTTTTCCTGCCTTCCACTTCCTCCTTTCATATGATGTGATCAGAAAGTTTAATCTAGTTAAAGTAAGACCGTAAGACCTAAGTGACTTAAAGATCTGGGAGTGGAGGAGATGGATTTAGGGAAATAAAACTAGCTGATGGATGTGATCACTTCCTAGAGATCTTTCGTATGAATTATGAGAGCACTGCAGTGAATTATCGCTATGGGTTTTCAGATAATAAGTCTTTCGGGGAAGAAAACGATGAAGCTAAGTCACAGTTACTCCTCAGTTTTATAATTCAAATTTCTTTTTAAACTTCCACTATGGTTTGCAAATTATTTGATGAAATTAAGATGAAGCTTGGTCTGATTTAACCATTCGAAGTGAATTTTGGCTACTGCTTTACTCCAGAAATATTTTCACATGAGTCCTGGGATTGCTGACAGTAATGCATTGCCTAGTACTATCAAGGTCCAGTGACTATGATCTCTTACATTCAGTTTTTGGGCAGCTGTCTCTGATCAGAATTCATAGAGGTAGCACAATCTCTTCTTCCAAGCTAGTGCTGCTCTTCAAAATCAATAGAAATAATTTAATAGACGGTGAATCAGCAGCCTGTATTCTCATATTTCCCTCCTCTATCCAACCTTGAAATCTGACTTTCCTCAGTGCCCAATACCATCCAGCAGTGGCAAATTATTTTTAATTCTTGCACAGCCTGGAGAATACCCCAGCTGTAGAAAATCTCTAGAATTCTGCATTAAGTATTTATTAAGCCCCAGAGAAGTATAAGTTACACAAAAATAGATCTGTCAATAGATTTAGGAGTTCTTTTTCAGTAGTGGCTTTGATATAACTGGGGACTGGATGAGGGTGGTGTTTGCATGTCTGCAGTAAAACTTTCTGAAGTAGCCTACAACTAATAGTTAATGTTTTGGGTTTTTTTCTCCCATGTTTAGATCACAAAAGGTTATATCCACACTTAGGTTAATTGGCAGCCATTGCTGCTAATGTAGAAACTGATGAATATAACTTTGGAGTGTTATGTGTATGTTCTAATTCCGTTGAGTTACACATAACTCCGAGTTACAACTCCGAGTTATAACTCCGAGTGTTATGTGTATGTTCCTTGTGTATGTTCTAACTCCGTTGTTATATTCTGTATCTTTATTTGAATCTCTTCTAGATGTATCTGGTAGTATTTTTTTTATGTTGTCCCTGAAGTGTAATATTATAAAATAAAATCAGTCTGCTACCTCTGAACCCTGCTAGAGGGATTCTAGTAGTAGAATCCCCATTGACAGATGATGGTGCTCTTGAAACTGCTACTCAAACTTACATGAGTAAGGCCTGAAAAATTTTCCTACAGTGTACAATTTTCCTACAATCCTGCAATGATGTATTTTTAAATCTTTATATCTTTTATATATTTTTAAATATTTATCTGTTTTTCTTTTTAAAATAAACATTTTTCTTAAAAAGATGTACAAACGAGATAAAAATAAATTTTCCTTTTTTAACTCCTGAAATATACTTGAAAGTATGCAAGTAAACAAAGTTAAAAATTTGCTAGCAGAGAGGCTTTATAATGGAGCTCATTTCGAGGAAAAAAATAAGTATAATGGTTATGATAATATATTTTCATATTTTACCTTAATCTGATTGAACAAGGAAGAGAGGAGGAACAGGCAGACATTGCAGTCAGTTTAGGAGAGGTCTAAATGAATGTTTGTTCTTTGAAATAAATACACTCCTTTGAGTATATTTTCTTAAACAATATTTGCAGGAATTGGGCTTTTAGGGTGGAATTTGGTCTCAGACTTCTCAATAACAGGACTTGTTTCCGAGCACTGACTATAACGTGGCATGTATTTAGGAAAGTATTTAGCAAAGTATTGCTTATACGTCTATTAGGTAATAATGAAAGTTGTAATGTTTTTGCTCATGTAAACAGAGATATGTGTATTTCCTTCTAATATTGGATAGCAAATGTCAAAACTACTGAAAGCATTCATTAAATCTCAGTTATGAAAATGTTCATCATTTTTCATCTGTATCTGGCATAGCAGAATTTTTTAAATTTGTCTTTTATTAATGAGCATAATTAATTGCGAAAATATGATAGCTAAATTGTTGGAGTTGATATCTTTGGGCTCAGTTTGCTTAGGTGTGTTAGCTGCCGAATCTTTTGAGCAAAGGTTCTTTGATGGTAATTTACTCGGATATAACCTACCGTGTGATAAATATTTGTATTTGGACAGAACCTGAGGAAATCCTTCTGTAAGTGCAGCATCAGACAGAGTCCCTAAGGGAAGCTGTCAACTGTATAGCAAATTGAAGTGTGCAAATCATGAACCTCTCAGAATAAACAGTAAATATGTGCAGTGTAACACAGCAAATATGTGAAGGCCTTTAGTTATGGGGTGTGTAAATGTTTACAAATATGATTAACTGCAGAGCACAAAATCCATTCCTAGCATCAGAGAGAAAACTAAAATGACTTTTTCACCCCTCCCTGCAGGATTATGCTGAAAAGAAAAACACGATAGCAAAAGCTCTGGAAGATCTTAAAGCCAACTTCTACTGTGAACTCTGTGACAAGCAGTACTATAAACACCAGGAGTTTGACAATCACATTAACTCATATGATCATGCTCACAAACAGGTAAGATGAATTACTACTTAAACATTCCAGACAGAATATTGAAATATGATCTGGTGCTCATATCCTTCAAGTTGGTTTTGGACGTCACAGGTGTCAGTTGTGCCTGAATTTGTGCCTCTGGATATCAAAATAGGTGGGTTTTCAGAAACAAATCTTGAATGAGGATTTTTATAGCCAAAAATTCTAAGTTGAAAAGAACGGAATTAGATGAAAAGAATTAGAAACTCTCTAAGGGAAAAGAAAACAATTTAATTGTAAGAAGAAACAAAGAATGGTGAAATACTTAATGCAAAATGTAAATGCCAAAATCACTATCAGTTTAATTTTGTGTATAAATGCATGCATACTTAACAGATTACTGAGAAGCATTTGTTGCCATAGATGTAGGGAAATTGGACATACCCTCAAGTAAATTTTATTTTGATACAGTTAGAATTCTGAAATAGGTTTTAATTTTACTTACATGTACTGATGTTTAAAAAAAATGAAGTGATGAAAAGTTTTTAACAGTATGAAATTTGTAAGCTTTAGAACTCTACTGTTTACATTTTTAATATCACTACTCCCCTAAATTCTACATCCTGCTGTTATTTTGTGAACATGGAATTTCCACATGAGAAAAAAGTCAATGTGATTATCTTGCAAGACAACAGCACCAGTGCCATGTCCTGGGGCTGGAATGGTGACAGCTAAATAATTCAGAGGCAAATACAACATATCTTGACTCTAACAAAGATTATTATAATGATAAAATTATACAGAAAGTTTATTTAGTTCATATGGCTAATGATCTTTTGGTCTTTTTTGATGATCTTTTTGATGATCTTTTTTTAACTGGCGAAATAAAATGGAGATGTAGCTTCTAGTAATATGGTAGTGATTTGAGATTGATTGCTTTTCATTCTAATTGAATATCTCATTACCCTGTAATTCCATTTAGAGTAAAGCAGATGAGCTGCTACACATACATTTTGCATCTATATTGTATAAGGGAACAATTGGCTTTTCTTTCCTTCAGCACTTCCCTCTGAAAAACATGCCTTTATCTTTCTTTCTCTTCCTGATATATTTATTTAGCCCATGATTTAGTCTATCAGTTTTACATTTTGTTGAACCTCAGAAATGTTGATCTCATTAACAATAACAATCTTTTAGAAACTGGAGGAAAGATATATCAGATGAGAAATTAAGTCATCATCTTTGCGTTCTATAGGTATGTATGAGTTTCAAATATTTTTATTTAAAATACAACCAGAGCTGCTTCATCTTGGGTGCTTTATATCATAGGTACCAACATCTAGCTGATGGATTTGAACAAAATAGAAGTGATAGACAGAATTTTCCACCCTTGAGCTAGGACTATATTTTGTTAGCCCTAGCCCTAGATGTTTTCACAGGTGTGATTCTAGAGTAGGTGAAACATTAACCTGCATTTTTTCGACAATTCCTGTGTGCTTCTATAATTCTATTTTTTCAAGTATTAATGAGAAATGGGTTTTGAAACTAAGGTCACCTATGTGACTGAACAGGGACTTCCATTTGGCAACTTACATAGCTACTCTTGCTTTCAGTGGCTTTAGAAAGAGCATGCTGGGCACTACACCAGCATTTGAAGAAGCACAGCAGATTGTGCCTCTCCCTTTTGTGCAGGGGATGTGTTTGTATATTTTTGATCTAACACATTGGAGTGTTTCTCACTCTTCCTCTTTAAGACGACCAAAAAGCTAATGTCCCCGATAGGAAATTGGACAAAAGTTTTTAGTTTAACTATCTCTAGAACAAATCGTATGGATGCTACTGACAAATGAGACAACTGATTCCTGTGTTTCAACTATATTACAATGGATTTTTGTTTTAACATCCCATTAATTCAAAGCTTGCCAGCAGAGAAAATCTCCAGAATTAAAATCTAAAATTTTGTAATTATTTTCCCCCTTTGAATGGGGAGCTTACTGGACAATCAGGGATTGGTTGTGTTTTGATTTATTCTGTCCTACAGCTTCTGAGCATCTACTTTGACATAATGTGAAGTTATTCTGACTGTCTCAGAGGGAACTGATAGGGCAAATTTTAACCTTTTTAACCTTTTTAATCTTTTTTTGTGTTTTTTTTTTTTGCTATATTTTCATATTGTCACCTACCTCTATTAACTTGTTTTAGAGAGTGATATTTGTAGCATTTATGAAATATTGTTGAAAAGTAATTTGAAAGCAGTCAGTGATAATGGAAAGAAATCTTTTGTCTGCTGTGAAAACACAGGAAAAGACAAAGTATAATACAGTAATTTAAAAAAAATCAAGTGTTCTTAGCCCTTTTCAGAATAGATAAAATTGTTGCTGAGATACAACTGGTGTGGCAAGTTATTTAGGTTTTGGAAGCACATGAGGAACTGACTGATGTGCTGTATGTACACGAGATGAGGAAAAAAAAAAAAAAAGTGCCTGTATTCCTAGAAATGCTGAAGTTTGATAAATGTGGCTGAGTGTTAAGTCTAAAGCTCCCACTGACCTTCATCTCGCAGTGTTTCAGAGCCAGTAAATTATGTTGCCTTGTCACTGAAGAAGGCCAGATGACACAGGTCTCCTCCATCAGTCATAGCTCAAGTCACTCCTGTTGTTATAAGAATTAAGTGGCCTTATTCTTGAATTTGAAAGTCTTTCTCTCCATCACAGGACTTGTGATTAATCACCTAGTGGCAGAGCGCTACACCCACGCTTGATGTTATTTGCTCTCCCAGGAGTGCTCTTTCAAATCAAAACAAACAAAAAAAGAAGCTATGATGAAAAATAAAATGAATAGCCTTAATGTATTTTCATCTGGATATGCAGATACAACACACTGAGTGAATTATAAGTATGAAACTTTCCCCACAGCATCAGAAGTCATTTTTGTAATTTTGTAAACTGTCTCCCTGGATAACAGTCATCTTCCTATTTAAAAAAATGTATTTTAAATTATATGGAAATACTAAAGCCTAGATTGCATAGAAAGACTATAGTAGATATCCTCTTTCATTCCAGTCATGGATTTCTCCTGTCTATATTTTTATCTTCTATCTGTTTTTATTATTTGCACATTTTTGGAGATTATAGTTAAATTGGTTAGAGATGTAGCCAATCAGAAATCAGAACTTTGAATATCTTGAAACATTCAAATAAATATTTCATAGAATATGGGAAAAGAAGAAGAAATGTGGATATGGAAAGTTATGATTGGGCAAAGCAATAGTAAAATCATAATTTTACTAGTTTTCTACCTCCTGTTTAGCTTGTAAGGTGAGATCAGTACAGCAGGTAGCATATTTTTCTGGACACGAGTATTCTTAGCAAAGAAAGTTGTTTTGATCTGATGCCTCTGCAAATTTTTAAAAAAATCCTTAGAGTTGTCGTCATAGCTTTTTAAAATCTCATTGTATATTTTTGCTGCTTTGAAAATCCTCCTTCTGTGTGGCACTCTATCTTCGTCCTTCTGCCAGTTCCTACTAACAAAACATGCTGGTTTCATTAGAGCAAATTTGAAAAACTTACCAGGTGCACTACCTTCCCTTAGCAGCAGAATGTGTAACCCTGCAAACGTATAACCTTTTTAATCAATGTTAAGAATTCCTATGCAGTTGCTGTAGTCCTCTTTAATGCTCTAGAATTTTCTTGCCTGGTCAGATAGAAAAGATGTGTATCTGTGTGTGTATGTTCAAAACTGTGACCATACCTGTTTGAAAGAATGACTTAATTTTCTGACTATCAAATTCCAGAGTGCAGGCTATACTGTCTGGGGGACGTATGGAGTCATATGTTGCCAGTGGATGCAATGTTCTGTTGAAACTTAATCTTTCTACACCTCACTGCTTTTTCTTTTCTGTAACTTCAAAAGACACAAAATAATCACAGAAATAGGAATTTTTCCTCAACTTGACAATGTCTTTGTTTACTGCAAAATCAGTTGAGAAGAGTGGAAAAAAGCCAACTTCAGTGTTGTGTTGGTACAGACTCTGCATAATGTGTTCTCAAAGGAATCTGCCCATCTTGAGTGGACCAGAGGAGAACAGTGCAGTGCATCTGCTCATAACGAATCTTGCATTGCTCTTCTAGCTTCAAACATAGCCCCAGGTTTTATATGTATTTGAAGGGAAATGTGTCGCATTGTTGGAGAGTTACAAAGGCAGCTTTGCCCTTGGTGGTTCAGTGTCTATGTTGCATTAAGAACAGAATTTACATAGATAAGAACACGTACTATAGTAACTCTGTCACCAACTTATAAATCCAGCTATTCACATGAGTTAATAGGAGATGCTTAACTGATAAAAGAAGAGTGAAGGAGATCACAAAGAACCAAACTCATCCTGCATGGAATGCAGATCAAGACCATGTTCTTTGTGACATATGTTCTGCTTTAACTGAGCTCTACTTTGAACTCATCTACTTATATTGCGTGGAGTGAGAGGAAAGGCTGGATGACAGCAGCTCATGACAATTGCCACTCAGCTTTGTTGGATGTCATCATGCACTGAGCCCTACCGGGAGGGGATTGCTTAGCATAGCAGAACAGAAAAGAGGTCTTTACTGAGAATTTATAGCCATCAAACTCTCTGAAAGTGATGATATAAATCACATCTCTAAGCATCATGGGCTGATCTCAGTCCAGATTGTCTTTTGTGATGGAAGGGGCAAAGCTGAACCTCTGCAGGAGTGAGACAAACAAATGAGTTATAGTGACAGGTATTTCCTCTCTTTATTTGAAAAAACAAATCTTGGTGGACGTTGTTGGGTGCTACTTGTAGAAAACAGGTTTGGGAAGCACTTTCAGCACTAGTTTTTCCATTTCTTACGAGTGAAAATATTTTTTGCAGTAATTCTCAGTATATTTTCTCTTTTTGTATTTAAAGGACTTGCTGCTTTCCACATCATACAGTTCATGGTTCTTGCAGTTAAAATTTCAGGAATGGAGAAATTTGCTATTATTTCCCCTTCCTCACTTCTGTCTTACTGTTAGAAGAAAGCAGCATTTTTTATGTACTTATGCATATACAATCTTAACTTTCCTGCATGTTAAGAAGGCATGGACTAGGATTTAAAAATTACCATTTAAATTCAATCTTGTGTAATTCTTTCTTGCTGTTGGTATAAATTTCACCGAGTCTTTTCATATATTCAATTTTTTTTCCTCCAAAAAAAATGGACATCTTTTTCCAAATACACACTGCACTAGCACTATATTCCGTCCTTTCCTATGGATATTGCATTATTTAATGGTTGTTTGTGATTTTTTTTTTTAAGTAAAATGCAAGTAAGTTTAATTCTAAGTACTTATACTAACAGCAGCACTAATAAGGGTCATCACCAGGTCTGTTAATTATAATTCTTCATAAGAGCAGCTGGCAGGGGAACATTGGAGAGGAACAGAATATTGTAATAGAATTTTGTGCTTCCTCCTTCAACTCATTTAAAAGAAAATAACCTGTTCATGTTGCTCCCAAGAGAAAAGCCAAATTGCCAGCCTAACAGGAATGCACTAGGCTATGAAAAGGGAGAGAAAGAGAAATTAGGTTCTCTATTCAAATTTCAGAATGTATCCGAAGCATAAAGACAGAATTTCCAAGTGAGAGTTTATTTTTGGTTGATAGACTATCAGCCACGGTTATTTTGCTATTGACTTTGCTTACCTTAGGTAATTGTTTTGTTGTAAATGAAGCTGAGGCTCTACCTCTGCCTTCTGGTAGCCGGAGGGAATGCAGCAGTTGAATAACACCTTTGATGGCAAACTAAGGCATAAGGCCTCCTGGGAGACAACAGAAATTCATGTGTTTCATGTCTGAAAAATTATTTAAGTGGCAGCCTTTAAAACTCCGGTGTTCATCTGCCATCCATCAGTGACAGGTGGGATGCAGTAATGCTTCTGACATGCCCTCGGTGAAGTGCTGCTAAAGTGCAAGCATGTAATTAATGAGAAGTGGAAGGTTTCAGGAAAAAATATGAGATAAACTGCCTTTACATTAGCACACAAACACGTTAAAAAGTGTTTTGCTGATTTCTAAAGTCTATCTTTTACAGCATATCAGTGCAGAAACATTTTTATTATTCTGCATTACAGAAAATATTTTAAAATTAAACAATTAATCTATTTTAATTTAGTTGCAGAGAAAGTTTGTTATGTTTTCCGAGTCAAAGATAAAATTAGGATTTATTTTCTTTTTAGTACTAATTTTACAGATAAACTTAATGCCCCAAATTGACTTATTGATTAGCATCACTCTCATAGAGTATTTATACACTCTTTAGTTTATAACATGTATTAATAGCTTAAATTAGGGTATTCTTGAGTAAATTATAAATATTGCAAAATGTGATTTTGCTACTAGCTAACATTCAGTTTCCCCATTGTCATGGAAGCCATATAACATATTTCCTCTTTTATAATTATAATTAACTGGAAAGATACTGTATAACATTTTCTTTTATACAGTGTAGAAAATTCTATTCTATGATCATACCTATGATCATTTTTTTTTTTTCTTTAGAGGCGTTTTGAGAATGAACATAATTTCCCTAGGAAAGAATTGCCAACCCCACTAGTACAGGGCAAACATAACATTAACCCTATACATTTGCATTTTGAATTCCACAACGAGCATTTTTTAATGGAAAAGTAGACTTAGTCAATTGCAAACCCTCTCTGAGTTTAGAAATTTGATATTTATTTTCAGTTCTTTATTTTTTCCTGGATTGAATTATTGCAGCCTTCTCTGTTCTGACCTTTCCTATCTTCAGCTCAGCTTCATAATCTGCTAGATCACTAGTTCAATACTTCTGTCCAAACAAATAACACGTTCAGCTCAGCCACCCACGGAGATGGTTTCACTGCTCTAGGTGAGCTGGCATTCATATTTTTGTGCAGATCAGGCGTGCACTTTTGAATATTGTGATAATCCCCACTTGCCATGCTTCAGCTTTCATTGCACATATGTAGTGTGCGCTTTGGCGTCTTAGCACTGTTTAACACATTGAAACAAATTGAATAAATTTTCTATAATTTTCAGAAATTCCAAATGCACTTCCATTGCTGCCTTGAAAATAATTAAGTAGAATATTAATCCTCTTTCAGCTGTGTAAATAATGAATAATATCAAAAGCACTTTATTACTTCCATTGTTTTGAGTTGTCAGTGATCATATGGGAAAAAAAGGTTTTCTCTGATGAAAGAGAACCTAATATGTTGCTAGTAACATGAAATTCTGGCCTCTCAAAATGAATCATTTTTGTGAAAACAACACTATTTGATTTGCTAAAATAATTGTGGTGTATGTGAATGGCTAGCATTCCATATTTACTGCTGCAAAAGCTTCTTTATAGGCTAATGTATGCTAGCATTAAAAAAAAAATTCCTCAGGAGCTCTGCTAGAATTATTATTTGTGTTCTATGTACGTGCTGCTTTATACATGAGACTGCACTGGGAAGATCGGAGCCACCTATTCAGTGCAAACAACAGTAAGTTGTGTGGTAGTCACTGTGCTCTTTGCTGATCCATGCGAAATCAATGATTCATTCATTTCAGGAAAGAGCTGTTCTTTTTAAAGCTGTGATTGTGACCTGTTGATGGAACATGCTATTACAATTTTGCCTTTTGCGAGGAGGAGTAGCTTAAACAAAACATATGTAAGTGATACTTTGGTTCCCAATTGGTGATGGTCCCTAGTGAGTCTGTGCAGTGTGTGGAGCAGGACACTGGAAACCAGGACATCGTGCTCTGCACAGGCAGTATTTAACTTGTAGTAAATATATGGAAAGGTTGTTTGCCTAGGTCAGATGCCTGTTAATGTAGTTTATTTAGGCAGACTACTGCAATTCTAGCAAGTACTGGTATTAAAATTATAATTGCAGTTCAGTGGCAGCCTATATAGGGAGGTCTTCAGGATTCTAGGAAAGTTCAGCAAAGTCTAAACTCTGAATAATTACTTGTTGTTTGCTTTCTGTTTTCTCTGTTTTTTTTTTTGGGGTTTTTTTTTTTTTTTACATTTGTAGTCTGTGCCGTCTTGGAAAAACTTTAGCTGGAGAGTCCTTTTCATGTGGCTTTGGGAGTGTGAGTTTACTGGGTTAGTTTTTATTCATACATGTATTTAATCAATACTACAAATAGTGCTGTGATGCAAAGGCCTGAGTGACATATTGAGTTAAACTTTCCCCACCTTCATGAAGCAAATGAATGAAATGGAAGTCCCTTAGGTAAGGGCTATGTGGGCATTTCAAGGGACAGTTTAAATAAGCAGGGATGGATTTTGTTTTGTACTCTGGCAAACAGAAAATAGCCCTAGTTTGATATTTCCAGAGTCAATGGAAGGGAAAAATAGAAGTGTGCCTCTCCTTTGTCTTGTTTGTATTTTGTATTCAGCCTAGTCCTTTCCTTCATTTCAAGGATACCATACACCATTATTCCAGTATTATTCCCAGTTTCCCCACTGTGCTTTCACCTGTGCTTTCTCCATGACAAACATCCTTATGGCAAACCTGAATTATTCTGCAAAGAGCCTTTCAATCTCTTCTGAAGACTGTGTGTGAGAGTAGTGATTCAGCACAAAACAGTTGAAAATGTTGCTGTCTTTTGGTTAAATTAGATTAAGACATTCAATCAGCAAAAGGCAGTATGAAACTGCAGCTAGGCTTTCTGTCTTGCAGGCATCCTTTTCATTCCTTGAATTGTATGTTACAGCAGCACAGTGCATCTTCTCTTAAACCAGAACTGACAGAAGCCCCTGGCAATACTGTAATATAAATAATAAATAATATTAATTCAAGTTCATTCATGATTAATGCAGCTACTTTTAAAAAGTCTGACTTCCCTGATACAGCTAACTGCTGTCATCTTGATATTCTAATGCTACCAACATTTCACACACAAAGTTAGATCTACATATGTAAGCCACTTTCCTCTTTTAGTATTGGGAATCAGTGAAATATAAAAAAACTGTTAAAATCTACTAGGTGATCAACCTCGCCTTCTGGACCACCTCTTCTATGTTTTTATGTAGCTGTTAAATGCTTGCTTGCACTAGCATCTCTGTATTCACATCTGGTACAGGATCTGATTGTGTTTTATCATTTATAACTACACAGAAATAGATCTGTCTACAAACTGCTTGTGATCAAAGCTAGGAACAAAGCCCCAGACTTGCAGCAGGAGCCTGGAAGGGAAGGGATGCACCAGTGCCAGAGGCTAAGGGTTCAAAGATCAGTTCTTCTCCCTGCTGTACTAGTGCTTGTGCCTCTGCTCCAGTAACTGTTGTGCCACTCCTGACCTGCAAGACAAGCAGCTCCTTTGCAAAAAGACAAAATAGCTAAACAAAGCAGCAACATGATAGTTATCTAGTTATGAAACAAATCCTTTGTTATGTTTACTCTGTTTTGCTAAGCAGTCATTAAACTAACAGAAATGGTCTCTTTTTTGTTCTATTTTGTGAGACAGAGACTGCTTTCACCTCTCCTTCTGTTTCCTATTCTTTCTACAGTCCCACTTTTCTGCCCCAGCAGGAACCTTTTCTTCTACCGTCTCAGGACTTTTTTGCTTTGTTTGACTGCTGATATAACACATGCTACTGATGTGGATTATTTCATTTTCTTGCCTCATTCTATCCGCGATTGTAGCCTTAACTATATGCTCTGTATGCTAAGGAATTCGTAGTGTATTTTCCTGATGCCAGAATGCTGTATAAGATTAGTAAAGTTATGTATAGTATAATGAGAAGTACGTTAAAAAATACATCTTAATTAGTTTTCTTTCTGTGAGCATTATATATGACTGAATAAAAATGTGTTTGGCTCTTAATGGTTGCTTTATCTAAAAAGGTTGTAATGGGTTCATTAAGTATTGTGAGTTTGCTATGCCAGGTGAAAGCTCCATTCTGAGTTATTCCTTGGTGACTAACGTTATTAATATGGTAAAGTTCAGATGACCAGATCTAATATAGCTGAGTTCAACTGTGAGATGGAAGACCAAAGACAGCGTGTCAAGGACAAGCAATAACCAAGAAAAAGGCAGGCTTCAGAGACTATTTACAGAGAGATTTTGTTGTTGTTGTTGATATGCTTTGTAGTAGGTAAGGTCTGAAGCAAATGTCCATCTACAACATTCCAGAATTCCTAAACTGTTTTTAGGATCTCTTAGTTTTATGCAAAAAATAATTCCCTGGACTTCAGAATGAGCAGTGGCATGCCAAGCAGAAATCTCAAGTTCAATAACTGGAGGGCAGAATTTTCTGGAGTATCTGGAGGGCAGAATTTTCAATTGTGAAACTTGGACAGTCTTAAAATTATAGTTAAAAATAACCTAATTTGTGATGGTGAGGAGTATTTAAAATATGGTGGCTAACATTGTAAATGAGAAATAGTCTTTTCCAAATTATATCTGTGACTCAGCAGCTATTGGATATTCTTTTCATAATAGCCTATTGTAACACAATACTGCTCTAGCATTTCTAGTGTTTTGCTTTAACTCTGGCTATGTCTGGCTATGAACAAAAGGAAGATAAAATACCAAATGACTCATCCCTCTGATTAACGAGAAGATCAACAGCGCAAAAATTATGGCAAGTCACTTTTCCTAAGCAGTAGTGATGGGAAAGATTGTGAACTAAAAAGTACAGACTTTGGAAGTTTTTTTCCTTCTTTCAATATACGAAAAGTGTAAGGATTTAAGTGAAAATTGAAGGTTTGTGGCCCCTTTGAGTCCAGCTTCATTACCTGCTTATCTCGCAATGTAGATCCATCACTAGAAAGGGGCTTCTGTGCATTCCCCTACGCAAATACATGGCGCAGTTGACTCCTTTGCAAATCCCTTACGTTAGCCTGTGAGGGGGAGTACTTTATCTGTGGCATGTAATTCCTCTTTAAGTAGGCAACTGAGAGTAACAGGCCTTTAGTAGTCCATTCAACATTTTTGGTCCACTACAAAGGAGTGTGGTATTTTATAGAAGAATAAAACCCAGTTTTAATCATTGTTCTCATTTTTGAAATAGAAAAAAAAGAAGGGGAAGTATGAGTTTTGATAATTTTTGAGCTCAGCTAGCTCTTGCAGCACATCTCATAGAAACAAGATCTTATGCTGTGCAAGTCCTCTATTTAATGGGGAGTTGGATCCAGAAAAGCAGGAAAACCTTTGAGTTCAGTATGTGGAGTGACGCTAACCCGGTACTCAGAGAAACGGTTCCTCTCCTTGGGAGAAGTGGCTGCTGGAAAGCAGAGGTCTGCTCAATATTTTTGTAGCATTGACATTCTGAATAGGCCTCTTTCATTTCCCCAGTCAGGTAGTGTGGCACACTGAATAAGATAAAGAAGTGGTTTGATATGCTCTCCTGAGCACTTTGCTTCATATGTTTCAGAAAAACAAAAAATCTATAATAAAACTCACTTCTGGGAGCTTTTATGATTTCTGCAAAGTAAACTTATTGGTGTACTGTTAAGGAAATATTTTCTTGTACATTTATAACTGCTGTCATTGACAGTAAAATTGCCTGAAATATGAAATAATGATAGTGTGTTTTCTACCATGACAGAGACTGTAAAAGGTTTTGGCCTTTAGTACACTTTAATGGGTACTCTAGAAATAACTATAGAGAAACTGACACTTCCATTTATTAATTCATAATTGTCCAAAACAAATCTTGGTTTTTTTCTCTACCAGTAGATTGAAGTCTAGTATATGTTAATTGTTCTGGCTCTTCTCCTGTCCTGACACTTTGACAGCTCTTGTCAACTTCTAAAGTTATTCTCTTATGAAAATTGTACCTCTACTGATTATTCTCCCATAATGGCCATGTCACTCATTTTCTTTTTTCTTTTTTTTTTCTTTTTAATTATTGCATCAAAGTTTGCACTCAGTGTTGTCCCCTGACAGGACTGACTAGTGGCAGGTCAGCAATTCTTGTTTCAGGAAAAAAAAAAAGGCAAGAATTAATACAGCATTTTACTTCACAAGCGTGTACGCCTAGGGCTCTTGTTTTACTAAGGCCCAAGTAGGTAGTTTGTGCTCATTAAAGAAATGAGGTTGTACAGTAAACTGATTTATTAGCTATACCACCCAGTGCTCTCATCTTATCAAATCTCACACTATGTAGGATTAGAGCAACTCATAATTTTTAAGGAGAAGCTGCTAATTAACATCCGTGTGCTGCAGGCCATGATGGTACTTCAACAGGTGGCACGTCCTCCTTTGCAGCAGTGCTGGAGCAATATAATTGTGATGCTGGAGCCACTGCCTCCGAGACATAAAACCAAGACCTTGACCACTGTGATAATTAAAGTTCCAAGGCTTCTTTCTGGGAGCAAGGATGTTAACTTCGGTGCACTGGCCAAATTCCAGTCAGGTAATTAGGTTCTGTTGCATTAATCCCCCCTGTAGCTTCAGCTGATTATAGTATCTTCTTCCCTCCCAGTCCTAGCTGCTAGGTGTAATTGCTGCGCACTGTCAAGTAATTGGTGCTCGCTGTCAGACAGCTGCCATGTTCTTCAGCAGCTCTAGCTGTATTGCATTGATGGATGGAGGGATACAGATGTCCTCTGCAAAAATTGTTACATGGGAAAATTCCTTGTTATTGCAAAGATAGGCTTGAGATGAGCAAAAATAGTACTTAATGTATTTCAATGTTTTTGATTATCAGAAATCCCTAGTCTGCACATTTGAGTTGAATACCAGTGGATGAACAGTGTCAATAACCTAATACTAATTACACTAAACTGAAGAAAATGGAATTGAACTTCAATATTTCACTTCCACTTGTTGAAACTACACTAGTAGGAGGTTAGCTGGGAGAGTTGTGTATTTTTTTTCTGGTGACTGCTCTGACATGTTTTAGAATCTAAGTTTTAGAAGTCTTTCTCTCTCTGACTCAGATGATGATGAAGTTAGAGAGGAGCAGAAACCACAGTATCCATGAGAGCATTAAACTGTTGCTTGTCAAGAAGCTGTTGACTTTGAAGTCTAATAACCTCAGATGTCAGCATAATTAACTGTTTCGCTCTGTTCAAAATCTTGAAGAATGAAAGGTAAAGCTATCAAAATCTGCTGTGATTAGCTGATTTCATGTTTCCATTGGGCTGAGCCTGGAAAACCACGCTGCCAAATCTATTTTCTCAAAGAGCAGAAAGAATAGCTGTTAGAGGAAATAATTGTCACCCCAGGCTCTGCCATTACTTTTAAGATTAAAAGTGAGAAAACTGAAGACATTTCCATTGTAAACCAATTCACAGAGCCATTACAGAAGATGAGAAATACTACAGGAATTGTACAAAGGAAAGATCAACTCTTTAAATGTGAAGGGGAACTGTATAAATGTGAAGGGGAAGAGTCATCACGTTAAAGGGCCAGTCTTGTCTTTTACACATTTTAAAAGCTTGGACAATATCAATAAACAAAAATCAGTGTGATCTTGCTCCTTTGGGTTTCTAGAAGGCTTTTGACAGACTTTTTAATGAAGAGCTCTAAGGACCTAAACAGCCATGAGAAAAAAGAGAACACCTTGGAATGAACATCTTGCCATTAAAGGCCATGCAAGAGAGGATTCCATCACTACAAATTCTTGCTGAAATGTATAGTGTTGTTTAACATATTCCTCCATGGCATGGGAAGAGGTGAGCAGTGAGGAAGCAAAGCCTGCTGTTGCATGTAGTTGCTCAAAGGAGTAAGAACGAGTGTTCACTGAGATGATTGACTAGTCGCTATTTTTCCGGTAAAAAATGCATCCTTCAAATGAAATTAATGAAGCAGCTGCAAAGCAAATCAAAGGAGGTAGTCCCATAGGCATGACATATAAAACATATTTAATTCAACACTAAACTATAATGTAAATATGAAAAAGTATGTATTTTGAACTGAAACCTCAGAGAAAAGCTCTGTTGGCAAACCATGAAGTCAGAAAAAATCTTAAGAAATATCTTGAGCTAGAAACAGCTGTGATCTGGAAAGTTTCATACTTGCTTCTGGATTCTTCCTGAAGCATCTTCTAATGTCATCTGTTCAAAGATGGAATACAGGGCTAGGTTGGCCTGATTCTGCCCCAGTTCAGCCACTCTTCCTTGTTAAATATCTAAACCTGCAATTGTGCTTACTCTGGAAGTAACTGCTAGCGGAGATGGAAAGTAAGAATGAGATATGAGCTGACTAGAAGAAGGAAAGTCACTTAAGTTCCATTTTGTAGAATGTCAATGGCTGGAGAGTTTCTTCAGAATGAAGATGAAAAAAGCAATGTTTTCAGTGGTAAGAAAGAAATTGGGATACAGAAAAGCAGAAATTTGAATACAGTTTGCAGATGTGTTGCATTTAGGACACCAGCTGGCATCTTAAGGGTCAGTAGAAATTCCAAGTGGGATGATTTATCCTTAGTGATATTGCCACAGGCAGAAGTGAAAGTTCACATCATCAGTGATGTGTACTCTTTGTAAGCACACGATGTTTGCTCCGTAACATCTGTTAAAAATGGAACATATCTGCTTAAGACAACCAGTGCTTCTCTTTTGTAGGAATCTGGCATCCACGTAGTCTCTGAGGTTATCAGTTGACAGGGCAGCAGGGCAAAGTGAGATGCATTCCTAAATGTACCTTTAATTTCAAATCGCATTTCTATGTATGCCATCACTTCTGTGACTTGCAGAGTCATTTCTTCCTAAGAACTGACTGACAGTGTTACTGTTGATGTAACACATCGGCATTGCACAGAATAGATCATCTTCAAACTGCGATTGCAGTTTCAACAGATCACTTGACAGTTCAACAGTTTATTGGAGGGTGTTAGACTGCTGTATATAATCTCATCTGAACTATTCGTTACCTTTTGGGAAATCATAGATTTGTTTTAAGTAGTGAGAAGTATGGGGGGTTTCATTCCTTAAATTTATCCTTTTTCTTTTTCTTTAAATCTTTCTTACATCCTGTCAGATGTCAGATATATACCTTATGTCAATGTCAGATATATACCAATATACCTTATGCCAGAAGTAAAAATGGAAGATTTTTTGAAATTTTATAAGCTTTAAAACTTTAGAAATGTTCTAAGTCTTTAGATTCTGCAAAAATAAAATAATACCAAAGGATGTGGTAGGGTAAACATTTGGTAGGGAGGTGTTTTATGATTTTTTTTCCTATCCTAGAGGGCTCTGCAACATCTTGCTAAGTGGGAACTGTAAGATTTGAAGACTATCTTACTTGAAGTGATAATGCGAAGACTGAGGACAATTATCTATAACATCTGATTATCTGTAGGTAATAATTCATGTAGGAAATAGTGAAATCTTTGGTAAAACTGATTATATGTGTTTTTAATAGAAGCCTGCAGGAAAATACATACATAAAAGAATTTGAACCCAAACTTGTGAGTTTCCTTTAGTCTTTGTTCCGAATGCACTTAAGATTTTTCTAGAAAAAAGATGAGATATGTGTTCTTGACAGAAAACAAAATAGTGAATCATAACCAGAAAAATGTGAAGTTTCATCTGTTTTGACTGAATATCCTATATCTTATGTAAAAGAACAGCCACTGTTTTGCTTTCGTTGTTAACCATGGGTTGTCTAGTTACACTGTATAGTGCTAGAGGGTAGTAGGAAATTACTTTTTTCGGAAATGAGTGTTCTCGATTTTTTTTTTTTCTGATGCTTATATGAAGAATAGACAAGATTTTCATAGCTATTATGTGTAGTTCTTAGTTGAAAAGTATTTTTGTTTCTTTGTGTTCGCTATATAGAGGCCTGAGGAACTTTTTATCTTCTTCCCCCTAAATATAAGAGTTATTTTGACCTTGAAATGGTAAAGCTACTGTTCTTGTTTTCCATTTTCTGCAGCAATATTTTATCTAGAAATACCTTCCTATTGAGTACAGACATTTTAAATCTATCTTCTAGTGAGGAATACAGAAGGTCCACCTAGTTAATTGCACTTGTTATTTATGTGTCAGATATATAACTTTTTATGTACTTTTTTTTTTTCTTCAAAGCCTGAACATACAACAGTTTAGATTTCAGAGTTTAATGCTCTAGATATTGCTTTAATCTTGCCTTCTAGTGTGACCTTCACCCCTTAATCAGATAGAACCACTGTAGTCAGTGGAAGCCTTTTTATCAAAGTATGACTGCTGTTGTAGGAAAGAAGGGAAATTTGATATTGTCAGTTTTCCTTAGAAATTGTCTTCACCTTTAAGAATGTAAGCTAAGAATTGAGTACTCTTCCTTTCAATAGTGAACTCTAATTAATTATTTGTATTAATTTCCTTGTTATTCTTAATCAAGTACAGATTGCCTCCTGACAGGTTCACATCTGATTTAGGCAAGAGTGTATTGGTCCGAGTTGCTTCTGGCATATATTAAAACTGACAACTTGATCTGCTGTGCTAATCCTCACTTGTTCATCCAAGTAGCAGCCAGTTTTCAAAGTTCAGATACTCAACCAACACCTTTTGCAATTACTGATTAAAAAAAAAAAAACAACACACACATAACATGCAAATCCAAGAATTTTTTGCTAGTCTAGGTAAGGCTTTTCATTAGTCAAGCAGCCTAATGAAAGAAATATTAGGACAATTACAATAATACTTATAGTTCAAATCATTAAATTATTACAGCTCACTCCCAGTAATGATTAAGTTAAAACTGATAGATTCAAGCTTTCCAGTTTTTAACCCTTTTCTAGTGTTTTGGTTCTCTTACAGTGCTCCTTAAGAATAAAAAGAAGGACAAGGATTTATGGAACCATAGAATTAGATGCTCTAAGTAGGTGTTCACAACCAGGATATCACAAAATTATTTCTCCTAAATACAGGGCAGGTATACTCTGTATTTAGTACAGAAATCGTACTAAAATTGCTTGCAGCAAACTATACAGAGAGAGGAAGGAAAAAGATTAAGAATAGCAGCCTATTCCTATAAGAGACAGAACATTTATGCCGGAGATGTGATGAATCATTTTGACCTATTCTGATAGCACTAGAGGCTGAGTCATCCAGCAGTTATGTGTCCAACTTTACTGTAAAAATGTCCCACTGTACCCACTGTAATAATCACAGTGATAAAGATAACATACCTTCATATATGCATATTTTTCATCTTTATTGTGCTTTGTGGCTTTATTATCTCACACTAGAAGGTGGCTCTAAAGTTGGCAAACTGATTCTTAACCAAGAAGTCCGATGACTTTTCTCTAAAAGGAGTTCGAGTGAGGAAGCCGTGGTTCCTGTGGAATGATTTTTCAAAAATGTATGGAGTTCAAATGGGGATTTTTTCCACTAGCTTAAAGCTTTACGGACAGAGTTTAGATGGGATGTTGTGAGGCTGTTGTCATGCATGGCAGATTGTAGCTGGCCAGGGAATGAAGCAGTCATCAGCATTTAGCACTCGGTGACCAGTGTCCATCTCGAAATACTAAGAGGCAGTGGATGCCTGAATCAATATTCTGGTCACAGTACAGGTATTGGAAGTTGAAAATACTAAATATCCTTACAAGAATATTGTGAATGCTTAATTTCCCAGGTGGAGACAAGGCAGGGTGGTGGGTAAGGCTGTGGGATCAGTGAAATGTGTTTGAAATGATTCGTGCCATGTACAAAGACATTCCAATTGCCATTAGGAGGAAGTTAGAATATTGGTTGCCTCTGGAGGCAGCCCCACAATTGAGCCAGCCCTATGTTTACTGATATGTGTGGAGTCAAGCCTGCAACTTAGCCCCGCTCTCCAAATGTGCTAGACATAACAATTTCTCAACGGGTTGAAAATTCTCTTGCGTGTGCCTTTTTAAATTAGAACACTAAATGGTATAGAAGTTGGTGAAAAGTAAAGTGATCCTTAAAAAGAAGTGACATTTGTCAATCTTTGTGACTGAAGAAGCACCCTTGACTGTTACTGAATATTCCCATGTTTATTTTAAAAATTTGACTGTCCCTGAAAATGCTAGGTATTTCCATATTGACTTAAAGATAAGTAGAAATAAGCCTAGAGTCTTTAGATTATATACCTTTAAAATCATGGGTTAGAATATTTAACCACTTTTGAGATTTACAAATGTGTTCCAGCATTCTGAGTTTTAATTTGATAGGCAAGATGCTAATTCTGTGCTTTTATGCTGTTTTCTTTGGTCTTGGCCTTGGTATTAATGAAGAACTCTGCTGAGTTTTGCTGAAGCTAACAGAAAATATCCTAAAGCTTGCAACTGATTAGACTCTTCTTATAGATGTGGTTCCTGTCTATCTTGGTGAAATATTCTGTTTGTGACAGTAATTTTGGACATTAAAAAGCAATGTTTTTGCACAGTGGCAAAGCTGGGACCATTTAGTCATCTCCAGGTTAACATAGTTGTCTTAAAATGAAAACTACTGAAGTCTTCATTTATGATCCAGAAACAGTTACTTGCCAAAATCCTATGGTTTTGTTCTAGTGCAAGTCATAATGCTATGTGAATCCTGCAGAAGGACCTAGGTAGACATTCAAACACCTAGCGAATGTAAAATTAAGCATGACAGTTAACATGCTGGAAAAGGCATTAATCATTACATAGTGAAGTATGTCTTTGTTCCTTATCGATATTTTTTCCAGGATACATGGAGAGAAATAAAAAGAAAGATGTAAATTTTTCTTTTATTGTTTCATAGTATATATTTTGCAGTGACCTAATTGATAATAATTAGGAAGATCTTCATCAAAGCTTTCCTCTATGTGAAATGGAAGTTCTGAAGTATTTATGTCCTCCTTTAGGGAAAAAATTTTGCCTGCATAAAACTTCTGATAAAACTTCTGCCAACCTCCTTTCTGGCCTATGATGGCCACATGGAACATTCCCAGCCTTCCCTCTTCTTAGCTGATTCCTACTTGCTACTGAGAGTTTGGCTTTGATTGTGACAGCGCTAGAAAAATCAACTGAATCTACATATTCAGTGTGGATATCATATTGGAGTATGGACTCTCATATTGGAGTCCAAGGAATTGTGATTTAAAATTCCTGCATTTATCTATATGTTTTAGATTTCTTCTAATATTAAAAGTCCACCAGGAGGATATGCCTGCAGTTTGTGGTAGAAATAGAAGAGGAGAAGGATTATTCACAAAAGAATATTCTTTGTCATCTGAAGGTTTAAATATCTGACCACATAAAATGTGGTTTTGTTGCATATTTGTGGACCTCTCTCAGTTTTTAGGGTAGGGTTTAAGTTTTATAGTTTAAAGTGAGGTCTATACATACCTATAGATAGAGGCAACTGGAAGCAGTGCATAATTTGCAAAAAAAAAGAAAAAAAGAAAGAAAGAAAATTATTCACAAGCCAGCAATAGGCCAAATAGATTTATTAAAGACTTCTAAAAACAAATTATCAGTGTTAAAATAACTCATCCATTCATGAAATAAGAAGATGAGATATTTCATTGTATAAGAGAAGATAGTAACGTAAAAATGTTACTGGAATTATTCTCTGGGAGGGCCAACCACAGCCCAACTTCCTGTTCACTAAGACTAGATCATCAGGCGTTGCTTTATTGAGCCAAACCTTGAATATCTGCCAGGCTAGACATGCCTGTACCCCATGGGTAACATGTTCCAGTGCCACGCTCATCTTGGAATGAAGTTTTCTTAGCTACTCTCAAGAAGAGTTTGTCTCCATCAGCTTTTTAACTCCCTTTAAGTGATTATAGACTGCTGTGAGATTTCCTGTTAGTTCCTCTTCAATTGAAGGAATATGTTGTAGGGATTAATTTAATAATGGCAGCATGAAAAAAAGAAAACAGAAAAATAAATTTCCTCCTTAGCCTACTTTATTTCTGTGGTTGAATTACTGCTTGCCTGAGAGATCTTGCTGTCTCTTCTTTCTTATTGAAATAACTTTTCTGATTTAATTTCTGCTAGGGAGGAATTGTAATACTAATGATAGATTTTTTTAAAAAAATTTTGTCTGTAATTTTTTTCTTTTTTTAATAATATGAAACATTACTATGAAAAAGATGTAGAACTGCAAGCCACAATGCAAGAGATGCTGCTGTGTTGTACTCAGTAAAGTGCGGATATCCAGCAGCATGACTGTAAATGATAAAACCACTCAAATTCCCAAAGACATAATGAAAGTAGTGTTTTTCATCTTCCTCAATAATGCTTTAAGAGGCAATTTCATTCACTGTTTGAGTGTTTACAGTGTTTACAGTTATGAGAACTTTGCACTGCTCAGTTATTTAAACCTGATGAAGCACTATCCTCTTTGAAAAAAGATTCTAATATGAGTTGACATCGCAAGTATTTATATAAAGAATTGTCACTTTGCTGTACTATAATTCATATAAAGAAGCAATAAACCATCTCAGGTAACAGGAAGTTGTAGAGAGAAGTCGTATATTAATCAGAGAAGGGAGAATTATCTGGAATAACAAGAAATCAATTTAGGATTGTTTTGATTTATATGTAGGAATTTTCTGAGTATTATGCAAGCATAGAGAGACCTGAGGTAGATTTCTTTGAGATACAGGAACAGGAATTTGTTCCTTGTATGTTATTCTCAGATATTAGTTTATGGGCTGCTAAGATCTTCCTCCTCATCTAGACTTACATACTTCAGTTAACATGATTAAATGTTAATGTGCAAAAAATTCCCAGCCAAGTAATGTAAAAGTAGGTGGAATGTTTTTGCTTTGAGTCTAGTTTTACATTTAGGTGAATTACAGTAATTTAATTTCCATGTGAGCTCAAGTGACCCTCTTACAGGATCCAATTGTAAGACTGGAGAATTCAAGTCAGACTTCCCATTGCTCAGTATTTAGTGAAGTCACTTGGAAAAGTCTTTGATCTGTGCTCTAAGTGGCAGTACAGTGTATCATAGTAATGCTGCAGAACAATAGTGAATGAGGCTTTTAGTTCTTTTAAAGAACCTCATTTAATTATTCATTGTGAACTATTTGTTGAACTCTGCTTCTTAACACTTAGACATTTTGAGCCTGATATCAGCTTTGAGCTGGAAACAGAGCAAGATATATGAAGGAATCATATCATATATCTGCCTGCTAATTATTTGCTGAATTATGGAAGCAAACAGGGGAAAAAAAAACAACAAGCACCAAGCTCTTGAAGTTGATGAGTAGTTCTGTCACATGGAAAAATATAAAAAGTTTTAGAAAAATATTATTTTTAAGAATAAGCACTCTTTATTACTCCAATATTCAAAATGCATGGAGCTAATATATTTTCATCATGTTTTGATTTGCAGAACACACACAAGCAAAAACTACAAAATACAAATATAGTGCAACATAAATGTAGTGCTAGTTATCCCTAACTTAGCATGACTCAGTACAGGAATTCCTGTACGAGTTTATCTAGTGGCTAGGTAAAAACAAATGAAAGATTAACTACAGTGTCCAAAAAGAGTAATATGGGGACAAATTTTCCCACTTAGTTCAGCTTTTATAAATAGGAAAAATATACTCATCCTGAAACAGTGTTGCACCAGCTGTGCACTTCATTGTTTACAGCTAAGAATAGTTTCACTGAATATATATGTATTTGCTGAAAAAGTCCTGAGAATTTATCTAGATATGCCATAAAAATCATTAAAGGTCTACATGAAGAAGATTCAGATTTATATTAAAAAAAATATATATATATAAACAAACTATGAGATAACTAGTTTCTGTTATGCTTAGAAATATTATAGTCAGTACCACTCTTCACTGAAAAAAGGGACCTTTCATTTAACAGGACAGCTGACAGAAGAAAATCACTGGAACAAATAGTTCCAGAAGGAAAAACAGGCCAACAAGAAGACTGTGAAAATAAAACTTCTTCCAGACTCTTCTGTCTTGATCACTGACACTTACTTTTAAATACCAAGCAGAACAAATTGATTGTTTAAAAATAGTAAACAGTTTTTCTGTACCAGAACTTGTACGTGCTAAACAAATGACTGATTAGAGGCATTGTTCTGTGCATAAGTAAATGAAGTTGTTGTATGAGAAATACTTTTCTGTCATCAGAAAAAAAATTGGCCAAAGTGGACACAAAAAAAGAGAAAGAGTAAAACCAGAAAAGCAATGTTTATAGCGTTCAGCAAATTTTTCATGACAATACACCTTGAATACTACAAGACTAAAATTATTGCTTTTCCACTGATCATGACCAACCGTTGGACTTCCTGCACAAAATCAGTGGCAGATCATTGGGTTCTTCTGAAACTCATGAGATAATGATCTTTGTGTTATCGTAAATGTTTTTATGTGAAGACCAGAGAGTATCTTTTGAAGAATGTCTTCTATGTGCAATATAAAAGGGTGAAGTTATTTGAAAGCTAGATTCTTTGTGATTGTATGCATATATAGGCTTGTTTCCTTAAGGACTAGTCTCTTTATTAATTATTACTATGTCAAAGAGAAATAAGTCTGTGGAAGTGTTATGGGAAAAGAGGGAAGGGAAGCTAACAGTCATAAAATTCTGGTTTCACCTAGTCCTAGTTCTACTGAGAGTGTTATTTTTAATTACAAAATCCACAGGAAACAATATGTAGGCTACCTCTTTGGTAAATTTTGGTATTTGGCGTGAAATTTATGAATTTGTTGAATAGAATTTGTTGAATAGCCTGTTTAAGGTGGAAAGCGACTCTCATTATGAGTGCTCACTAGAAAATAACTCTGATTATATAGTGTTTATATAATGTCTTTTTTTGTTTGTATGTTGTTATTTCTCATAGAGACTCAAGGAGCTGAAACAGAGGGAGTTTGCCCGAAATGTAGCTTCCAAGTCAAGAAAAGATGAAAGAAAACAAGAAAAGGCCCTTCAGCGTTTGCACAAGTTAGCTGAGCTGAGGAAAGAGACAGCTTGGTAAGTGAATACCTATGAAAACATAGAAAATACTTTTAAATAATCCCTGGACTATTAGCTGGAGCTCTGGGACACGTGGCTGTTAAAACCTCAGCTGGAGCTAAGCACACAGCTCTGCACATTTTTATGCCATTTCTGAAGCAATATGTATACAGTAATTTGATTCACACTATGTGAAGAAATAAATGTTTAACGTTAGTTTTCAGTGGAGCTAAAATGACATGTATTTTTAGTTTAAGAAAAAATTGTTTCATATATATTTCATAAAACCAGGCAGACTGGTTGAAAGCTTAGTGAACTAGGTCATGCATTTGAAGGCTGACACTACTTCATTGATGAGGTGAGGAATGCAGTCTGTCTTTCTAGGATGTAACAGATCTCTGTGATTTAGTTTTCAAACAGCTTTCCTGGGAAGGCATCCAGAAATCTAGTTTTAAATTTCAGTATCTTGATGTTTTATATTAAAAGATAAGTGCATCTTTTCCCAGCTCAGCAGAGTGTTTACTTCTCATTACAAGCGTGACTCCTGACTAGTCATACATTACGGTTGAATCTAGGCATCTCTCTGAAGTTAATATTGAACTTGCTGGTTGTGACCGTATTCTTACCAAAATATAATACACTTACAAGCCACTGAAAATATTTGTGGTAGGATGGCCTTTTGCAGTGAAGCCTCAGGGAAAAAAAAAACATTGGTGGTCAGATTAGAAAAGTAAGTGTTTAAAAGCAAAGGTTTTCATTTTATGAGGACTTCATCTTACCAGATAAACTAGCAGAGAAGTCAGATCATAAGACCTGTTTTTCTGTTTCTGTAGTAGCATTCATGTTTGTATGCTGATCAATATATGGAAGTAAAGGTGGATATGACATGAATCTTGAAAGGTCGGTTGATATGAGCTACATAACACCTATTTTTTTCTTTTTTATCCATTTATAGTAAGTGATTTGGAGGCTTTTTAAATCAGTGCTTTAACTTTCCAAATCTAATAATTGACAATCATGATTTTTATATTCTCAGTTTTAGATATTATTCCCTGAAACGTACCTCAATACCAAAATTGGGTAGAATTCAGGAATGAGATATTGTTCATCTTTTTTTGACGTTAATGAAACACAGATTTTGATATTGTTGTTTACGTTATTTTATAAATGTCCTTCTATTTCCTGAAGGAAGAACTGCCTCTAAGGTTTATTTCTCCATTTCATAATTGCTTTCTACCACCACTACTACTACTTTGTGTTGTTAGCAGTGTGATATAAACAGACACACAGAATTTTTTTAAGTTAGGATCTTTTAAGTTGGAGTTATAGAAGAAGCCAACATTTTATTTTGTTAGAGAAAGATTTGTTTGTTTGTTTGTTCTTAAGATATTTTCAATCTATACTGAACTGACAAATGAAAGATTTCTCATGAAGTCCTTTCTCACAAATCTCTACCTTAATTCCTAGATCCAATAGATGTAAATTTGCCATTCTGTAGTTCATCACTTGTCCTGAACTACACTTGCAAGTCTTCCCGTCATCCAGTTTTATTGTGCACTAAAAAAATACAGAAAATTTAGTTGAAGCCATAACAATGACAAATCGTAACATAGAAACTTCTGTGTCTCCTGATGTCGAATGTTTTTATTTTTTGTGGATTCTGGAAAACTGACAACTTAAATTTTGCTCTTGTCCTTGTTTCCTCTTAAGTCAAATAGAACAGATGGGAATATGACATGAAATAAAGAACAGGAGTAGACGATGGTAATTTTTTTCTCAAGAAAGATGAATCACTTATTGCACTACTGTCAGCTAAACTGCTTTCCTGAAATTATTTTTCCATGAAAGAAATTGCTGAGATTGCTACAGTTATATTTGTGAACACAAATAAAAAGATTGTAGATGGAGTGATTGCCTATGGGTGGAGAAACAGTCACTGGGATTATGACTAAATGGGAGGTGATCTGTGAGATGGTTTGACTTTTAATATATTTTGCAGCTCAAAGGAATTTAAAACCTGCTATTTGTAGTAATGCTGTTGAAACCATAATGGTCTATAGGGAGAAGTAAGACTTTTAGAGAAAGATCACCTCTTGGCTTAGCTAGGAAAAAAATGAGCAACTATGTATGAATATTAGCATCGTATAATTCCACATGTAGAAATGATAAGTACAATGTTTATTCATTAATTTTAGTATGTCCAACTGATCTTACAAATTTTTTAATGTTTCAAAAAGACTTCATAGACTCTTCCTGTTTCCTTAAAAAGTTTTAGCTACCAATCTAACATCAAGTTTCTCCGGCAGGTATGCAGTACTAATATCTGTGATTTTTTTTTTTAAAAACGTACTCATGCTGAGTTTTGTTTTCCTTTCTAGTGCCCCTGGAAGTGGCCCCATGTTCAAATCTACTACAGTTACTGTGCATGATAATTCCAATGATATCCTACAAAGGGCTGCCATAGACTCTGCTAATATACAAGATTTCAATTGCACAGTAGCACCCAGTGCACAGAATTCTAACAATGTGGCTTCTGATCTTTCCTCCATGGCTGAGAATGCCTGTAGTAATATATCTGACCCTAAGAAACTTGGAGATCAAGTTCAGGGAGCTCAAGGACATAAAGTTGCATTCTCTTTTGCATTCCCTAAGAAAGCAGCAGTCAAACTGGAATCTTCAGCTGCAGTTTTCTATGAATATAATGATGAAACATCTATTGAGCATGGTTTTAGCAGAAGAAGTAGATTTGTTCCAGGACCTTGTAATCTTCAGTCTCCAACAGCAGAAATAATTCTGTGCTCTGAGGAGAATCATAACTGCTTTTGTCCGCTGGTGGAAAAATGCTCTGAAACCGAGGAAGCTCCTGAAACTCAGGAGTCGAAACAACCAGCCAGTGAAGAAGACAGAATGCTGGAGAGTCCTGTGTTTATTCCTGATATTTCTCGTTCAAAAAAGCCTGTGTCTCTTGATTTGGATGGCTACAATATTGATGCGAGTACAACAGATTTACCAGATCAACCACTACCCACAGGTGCAACTAGTAATCATGAACTGCCTCTTGAATGCAGTAGTCAGGAGCTGCTGGGAGATGGATCTGTTGCTCAGCCTGCTATGAAGGATTGTTTATCTCAGGAAGATAATACAGGGGAAAATTGTAAAAACGGGAACAGTGATTTGTCCACAATTGAAATTGAAATAAAACAGCTTGGGGCTGATGCATTAATTTCATCAAATTATGAAGAAGATAATAAAAGCTCACAAAGCAAGCCAGAGACACCCAAGAAACCCTCTGAACCATTTTTTCCGGTTCTGAGCAAACATGGATCAAGTATACTTCAGTGGCCATCAGAGATGTTAATTTACACAAATACAGACCCATCAATTTCTTATAGCTGTAATCCTTTATATTTTGACTTCAAGTTATCAAAAGCAAGTGACAGCCAAGAAAAGCCCAAACACCAGACAAACATACCTCATTCTCACCATAAGACTCAATCTAACCAAGACCTAGTCTTAGATTTTACAAATAAATCCACTTCAGAATGTGGTGATTATGAAACGGAAATGAGTAAAAGCATGTGTAACTTTACAATACCTCTTACAAGTGACGTTTCCCTCATCAGAAATTGTGATCTTGCAAAAAATCAAGATAAAATATGCTTAGATGAATCATTTAGGATTAGAAAAATAGGAAAGTGTCCCATTTCTAAAAATCATTTACGACAAAGCACTGTGATAGATGAGAAACATAACAAAGTCCGCATCAAAGGTCATGTAAAATGTCTTTGCAAGAATAGAAAACGAAAAAGGAAAAGAAAACGGTGTCATTGCCATCATCACCACTCTCACTGTTGGGAAACAGAAAAGGCAGAAATAAAGATTTCCTCAGTGCCTGAACAGGAAAATAATTATGTAGAAGAAGATAAATATCAGCCACTTGAAAACAATCCAGAGAAGTGTAGATATGATGCAGGAATCTGGTTATCTACAGATGAGATACAACAGTCATATCAAAAAATTGGTTTTGAAAGCAAAAGTCATAAAAGAGCCATAGCTGCATCCGCTTATGAGTATGAAGACAGAGGCTCATGTGAGATTTGGAATGCGAAAAATAGTAACTATAGCTCTGATTCTAACCACAGGAAAAGCAAAACAAGTTCTCGGAGACAATCAAAACAACTGACTCTGAATTCCAGAAGACATAATTTAATGTGCTCAAGAGCATTTTGTAGCTGGAAAGTCAGAAGATCAAGCTGTAGCCCTGAGCATAAGTGTCTAAGACACTGCGGTGAGGAAAAGAGTCTGAATCAAAATCAGTCCATAAAAAGAAGTTACAGCTTTCTGACAGATGAACCTGAAAAATTCCATGGAAAAAGAAGGCATCATACCTATTCTTCTTCATCAGATGAAAGTTTGTACAAACCGACATACTTAGCAGAAGAATATTTAAGGCAAGTGAGTACTCTAGCTACACGTCACAAGGCTAAAGGGAAACGCAGGAGGAGGAAAGCCAGACTACATCGTGTATTTATTGACAAGGATGCAAAAAGTGAGACCTCCAGGCCTTCAGAAGAAAATTCCACAAATCCAACAGTAAGTATTCTGGGTGAATTGTTGATTCAAGACAATATGGAGCAAACTAATACAGATCCTGAAGTTGTTTGTGGAAAAAGTACCGATGATACAGTGCAGCAGGTAGAAAACAAGTCATCTCTACAAGCAGATAGTTCACATTTGCTGGAAAAAGACAAATTGAGTGAGTGTTCAGCACTAGAGAACCCTTCAAACAAAATTTTGGAAGCTGTCCCACATTCAGTTGCTTCTGTTCCTGATCAAGTTATTCTAGAAACTGCATCCTCAAAGGGTGTTCTGCAAGATGAAAAGAAAAAGGAAAATGTAAACATTCATGAAAGTGAAGCTCCTTGTAAAGTGCCCATCACCAATAGAAATTTGGAGCAAGTTTTTCCCAGAACATTTCTTTGCCACTATGAGTTGGCTGAGGCTCTACCGCATGAAAAAATTAACAAGGTGACCAGTGAGTGGGTGCAGTGTAATTCCAACATGCTTAACAGCCCACCCCCTTTGCCGTTCAAAGAAGCACAGTCGAACAGTCACACCTTCTTAACTACCGAGCATTTAATCCCCCCTTTCACATTGCCAGAGCAGACATTGATATTTCCCCCAGATACTCCTGAGAAATTCAAAGACCTCCAACCTGAAGCATATCAGCAGATCATGCAGCAACATATGCTGGCGAATAAAGTGAAGCTTGCCTTCCCTCCTACGGCGGTCCAGCCCCCAAGTTCTCCGTTGCCCTTACCTTTGCAACAGCCCCTGTCGTCTACCTCCGTTACCACGATCCATCACGCTGTTTTACAGCAACACACGGCTGCGGCAGCAGCTGCAGCAAGTACGTTTAAGGTTCTTCAGCCCCACCAGCAGTTTCTCTCACAGGTCCCTGCTCTTTCCAGAGCACCTTTACCTCATCTGTCAGTAGGACCTAGACTTTGTCCAGGAGGCCACGCGACTTTTGTTGCTCCACCGCATTTGCCGCTGATTCCGACTTCAGTCCTCCATCCAACTCACCTGACGTTCCCCCCTCTGCCACACACGGTGTTTCCTTCCCTGCTCTCACCACATCCAGCTGTCATTCCCCTGCAGCCCCTCTTTTAGGACAGATTTCTAGCAGCAACAGTGGGGAAAAGGAGCCTTCCGATACAACAAACTTGCTATTTCTACAGTTTCTTCACCTCTGCAAGACAGTTTTATGAATTAGTAAAATAAACAGGTTAAAAATGCTCATTCATCTGGAAAGATTTACTGTAAGTGTAATGATGCAAATATTCATGTAAAATTCAGATCTATACTATAATTAAAGCACTGACTAGTCTGATGCTACTATGAACTATATATACATAAGTGCAAATGATGTCCTAGAATATGTATAATGTATGTAAAATATATTTATAGTCTGTAACTTATGTTGTAAAGTATTCACTTTTTGTTTTTTATCTCTATGTATTTGCACCTATTTAATGTTTAGACAAAGCTAATGCACTATGTTTTGTACTATGTTCTCTGAAATTGTAAATCTAGTGACAAACTATCTCTTGCAATAAATTTTTGTTAACTACTTAATTATATCAAAAATCTTTCATTGTAAGCCTCATGGATGTTCTTCCATGTTGTTGTGTATTTTAATAACATGCTGTGCTCCAGTTGTATTCGGATAATCAGGTTTCCTATATTTCAGTGATTTATCACAGGGACTCAGAGGCTAATACCTTGAGGGCAGCTGTCTGACTGAGCAGGAGAGAAGGGATAATAGATCTGTTTGTGTTAGCAGTTTGATGTCACCATGACAAATTTTGCCTCCTTAGAGTATGTGCACAAACGGCTGACTGTTCGAGTTAATTCCTTTTATATTAAACCACAAAAAAAGACAATGTAACAAAAATAACATAAATGGTAGAGAAAAGAAGAAAAAATCAGAGACTGAAAATGGAATGTTCAGCTATCTTAGATTTAAACCGGGCAGCACAGGTAAGGCCTTATTTCCATCAGCTCTCCTGTTTCATATGCCTGTGTTTTGCATGTCCACATGAGCAAGTCCTTAAAGGCTGACTTGCTTGTTTTGCTCTGTGAAACCCCCTTTTATATGAAGGTTTTGCAAGTTCTTTACTTATCATTGTGGTAGCCTGTCCCTCACCAGTGAGATGGAGTGCAGCAGACTGCCAACCCCAAAATGGAAATCTGCTCAGAAGAGTCAGCCACAGACTTAGAGACTGTCTTTGATTGACACCCATCTTACATTTACCTCAGTGGGGAACAAATCTGGCAGAGTGAAGATCCTTGTCACTGTTTAATGCATGGAAACAACCAGAGCATATAAGCAAGAAGGGGAGGTTATAAAGAACTTAAAATGTGGAATTTTTAATGCTGCAATGGTTTTATTCGATTTCTTACCTCATTTTGCTATATTTTTTGCAGCATTTTGGCATAAAAAGAATAAAATAGAATAGAAATAAATATAATAATATATTCCTGTTTCTTCAAACTCTATTTCAGAGAATTCCTTCTACCTCTGCAGCCCATGTCAAATGTCATCCTCCTTTAGTCATCAAAGTCTTCTCATTTGATTTAATATGAGGTATATCAGGCCCACAAAAGTAAAAATGTAGAAGTGGTTCTGAAATAGAACCATCTCTCTGTCTTAAAATGAAATAGTCTTGTGAATGAAGCCAAGAATTTGCAGCAGGACCTTTAGTAATAGCAAAACTTGGTAAAAGGTAAGCTGGTTTTGAAATTACTGACTTCTTTTCACTAATCATTTATCACAGTGGAATTATAGTTGAACTGAAAGAGTGGTAATTTTGAAGATTAGTAACATAAGTCTCATATTAATAGATAGATGGATTATCTATTTAAAAATTGACATCCATTTAGCAATTTTAATATATGTCTGGATATTATTTTCTGCATCTATAACTTTAAAACTCAACTATATGGATATTGCAAGTTTTATAGATTATTGCATTAAATTTAAAGCAACATATTGTCAATTATGATCACAAAGTTAGATGCTGAATATTTGTAGGTTTTCCTTGTCGTGCCATTATAAAGGGCTAAACTACGTTAATAATCAGAAAGATAACAGCAGCTGAGTGGCCTGGTTATGAGGAGCCTCCTGGAACCCTGCCTGTGGCATGGAACAGAAGATTGCTGAGCATCTATGCCTTTGATGCCATAGTCAGGGTACATTTTCTCTAGCTTATAGTTTCCAGTGACTGATATTTTTTTCTTGGCGGTGCATTTGTTTTGTTTTGTTTTTGTTGTTGTTTTTAATCTGGTACGTAGAAAGCATGTTTTAAGTTACTTCATCCTATCATTTTTTTTCCCCCAGGTGTATGCATGTGTAATCTATATGACTCCACTACCTCCCGTAATATACAGGTGCCAAGTTGGCTGTAAAGCACATTGCTCAGGCACTGGACTCCATATAGCAAGAGCAGCAAAAGGTACATAGTAGTTAGTTAGCCTTATATCTTAGCTCCCTTAAGCTAGCTTGAGTACTTCTGTGCTCTTTTGTTAAAGTCTTTGTAGACAATTTCTAAATTCTCATATCTTATAAAAGAAATCAATCTGGTTATACAATAGTACACTTCAAAAAAGGAACAATGTTGGACAGTTACTGCTACATATAGCCATATAGTTTTATCTAGCAGGAGATTAAAGATTACAAATTTCTTTTTTTTCAGTTATAATGTTCATTGAGAAAAAAAACCATCTGTTAACTTAAATGTCCATTTTTTTAATGAAAAAAAGGCTCAAATAGCTTGGAATTTAGTGATTTTCTTGTCATTTAAATATATTCTATTTTAAGTTGTTAAAAAGTTTTAAGACAATGCACAGTTATTTATTATATACTGTAATTGATTTTCAATAGTGTATAAACTATTTAAAAGACTAATAATCCTCAAATGTAATCATTTTCTAACATGGTATTGCCTTTAGTGCTAGAACTGTTTGTATATATGACTTCATATGTAAAAGCAAAAACCATATAAAAATAAATTACACATTAAGTTTAAAATAGAATATGCTAAATTAAATATTACCTATTATGATATTCTTTTGAGTTTCTCTTTTATTGCTAAATATACAACTTTTTATACCTGTTATCTAAATGTAGTTCTTTTTCATGTTATCTGACATTTTAGATTAAATATGTATTTTTATGCTATGAATTAGTGGTCTAATTTATAAGTATAAACTAGTGCAAATACTAAATAATTTAATTTTATATATTTCTAAATAATTATACCAATGTTATTTAGTTAATATATTTTTGAATTTTAGCATTTACACAAATTAAGTGCTTTTTAAAAGTCTGTGTTCCTGTCCAGTTTATCAATTTATGGAATGATTGGACTATGTTGCTAGCGTAAGCAATTAAGAGATGCTGCTTCTTTAATCCAATTGAATTGTAAGAGTTAAACTTACAGACTATAATGATAAACCTAAATTAAGTTATAGATTATATTAAATGGTTTTGCAGAACAGCCCTGCAGAAACGTGATTTAAAAGTTACTATATTCTACTGAGATGAAAAATGTAGGTTTTTTCTTTGTAAAGTTGCAATCTGTCCAGATTAAGACTTTGTTGGAGAGCTACCATTTATTTCTCAGGTAATCTAAGCTATAGAGTAACGTTCTATAGGATCCTTTAGACATTAAGAATCATACTCATCTTACATTTTTAAATATGGTCATATCTTTTGTGTTCCTTTACCAGTAAATGGATATTTTTTTCTAACACTACCAATGACTACAAAAACAGAAGAATCAAATGGTTTGTTTGGTCTCATTCACCAACTACATTATCCAAGTTTTCAGTTGCATGGGAGAAATCATGGGATTTCTCTATGGAAGTGAGGAGTGGTGTTTGTGTACATTGAAATCTCTGATCACAGACATTAAGAAAAGAGACAACTTGTAGCATATTTTCTTACATTTTATTGAATAAGATCTTTGTTTTACTGTATTGGAAGCAAATGGAAATATTGTGATGCAAAAATATCTTCTTTCCATGCAGCGTTATCTTAAAACAAACGAACAAACAAACAAAAAAAACTCCTATGGAAATGGCATTCAAACTGAGCTTTGATACACAGAAACATGTGTTTCAGTTTATTCTTGTTATATATGATAATATGCATTTTATAAAATACAATTTACAAAATGGCTATTAGTTTTATGAATTCTTTTTCAATGATCATGTCCATTTTTCTAAACATAGGTATTTGGCATCATCTCTTTACATTTATTTGTTAAATTATATTTAAAATACAGTTTTAGCGCATTTGGTCAGATTCTTATTCATTGTAAATCAATGTAAGCCTTCTGATATCGCTGGAATTTAATTTATTTTTAGCAGCTGAAAATCCCTAGGATTGCAATGCTAAAGAATTTTATAAACCTTCTCAGACCAAATGCTATGGCAATGCATTATAGTCACATAAATGTGTTCTGAGACACTTATTTGTAACTACAGTGATGTGTTTTAATCTGTTGGGTATTTTAACCTGATGTACATATTCTACACATTCTAAAATCCATATATTAATTTTCTGATTTCTACTGTGTGTATTGTATAAAGAATCATATATATGTAGTAATGTGCATACTTATGCCATATGTTAGCCTGTTGTAAACTTTTAAAAGCTATAGTAGCTCTTTCTATTGAAAGTAAAGATATTTTTGTTGTATAGAGATAATTGATTTTTTAAATTAACAAGACAGTGTTGTAAAACAAACTTTTTTTTTGTGAAGCTTAATTCTGATGTTTGACAGCTATATTTTTGTAGTTTGTTTTGTTTATCTTCTTCCTTCTCCCCTTTACTTCAGGAATTTTATAAAATTTGCTCTTTTTGAGTTTATATATTTGGGTAACTTTATCAGTTTCTTAGAATTTTGTATATCTGTGAATAAGAAGTATTTTTTTCTGACTTCTACTTGAAAAAATTAGTATTTTTAAGAATTATAAGACTTTTTATATTTGAGTATTTTTTAATCGTTTTGTAGAAGGTAACTAGGATTTCTACAGCGAGTCTGAATTTTGATCCATGGGTAAAATTCTGAAATCAATGAAATCAAAGGAAGCTTTGCCCTTAAGCAAAGTAAGCAAGCAATGCAAATAAGCATTTAATTTGACTTTAGGGCTCTTTATTCATTAAAACTCCCTAAAACTCAGCTGAATAATATAGGAAATTAGGAAGAGGACAACACAGTAAGGAATGCAATTCATTTTAATCATAATTTCCCCTCCTTTGCTGTAAGGATACTTGTATTGTTAATTAACATAAAGCTATGTTTTAAATTTCTATTTTAACTCACCATAATTTGAAACACATACATGTACCTCCTGATTCCAAAAAAATAAATATGGTTAATGAAAATGCTGATTTTTCTACCTGTACAGGATCATTTGGAGGATTTTAATAAGCATTAGTACATTCTTACAGTATTTACTTAATAGGAGATATTAGACTGGACATTATTTTTGCTGGGATAGGATCAAAATATGCAAATCCATATAGAGTCAAACATAATAATTACATATAAAATATGAATACATGATGAATGTATCACTATGTATAGAAGGTTGTTGTTAAATCAATACCAGTGTTTCTGTTTGCAGTGTATTGGGTTTTTAGAGACTTGTTTTGTCAAAAGATGTAGCAAACAAGAAAGTTACTTTATAAAGTGGTAAGATTTTTTTTTTATATGTTGTAGTAACTATGCAAACATGCGCGTGAAACTGCAGGTGAGTATTGCACATTCAAAATTGTACATTTGTGAAGGAAAATCTTTGATTTGTAGTGCACTCAGGTACATGATTTAGTCTGGTGAAATCTGGAAAGAGAATTAGACTGAAAAGAAAGGAAATTCTACTTCAAAAGGATATGTTCCTCTTCTTATATAGCAATAAATCAATTAAAAATCTATTTGAATTAGAATATCTGCACTATTTTGAATATAGAGAAAGACCACTACAGATCTAAAGTTGTACTTGAAATGTAGCTCATGTTAAACATCTGGATAATTTAACCCTGAACTTTTTCTTGTATGTAGCGGACTCTTTCGTGTTAAGTCACTGTAGGTCTGGCAAAAATGAGAGCAAAATCCAATTTTGTCTCTCTTACATTAATAATGACTATTGAAATAAAAAGATGTTCACCATAAGACATGTTGTAAGGAAGAAGCCTGAAACTGTCAAATGCCAAAATAATACTTTGTGCAGGCAGAATCATATTTGCTAATAGAAAGGATTTAATATTATATACATAAATCTAGCAACAGCATGACTACAGTTACAGTATTCTGGGCATAATTCAGGTAGTTGATGGAGGCAGTGCTGTATATGACATACAGTGACTGCTAAATAGGGTGCTCTCTTGAATTCAGATTTCTGGTTTTAGGACAGCAGTAATTTTTACCCTGATATTTTGGAGAAAGAAAAATACCAGGGGTTGAAGTTGACAATATTCACAGAGCTAGAAGAAACCCCAGAGGAATACAAGGACGACTAAGCAGAAGGAGGGAGTGCTGCAAAAGGCTTTTAAAATTGGGAACAAAGAGCTTTAATAAACTGTATTTGAGCCTACCTCTGGAGGCTCAAATAGTGCTAATTAATCTTTAGGACCCCTCCCACACACCTTCTTTTATTCACTTCTCCTTAGGAATAATTTTACTTTAACCCCCGAATACCAAAAGACAGGATTTCCTGATACAGTATTGTATGGTAGTAGCATGAACAGCAGGATATATGAATCCTGAAGTACCAAAGGGACTAATTACCCAAAAAGGTCTAAGTAGCAAGCACCTATTAGAGTGTTTTTCACAGGGCATAAAGCTGTGTAAAAACATGAATGGAGACTCTCTGCAGATACATGTCTAAGGGGTTTTATTTGAGATATGAATGTTTTAGAATCATTCTGCTGCTGTGTCACAGTGTGATGTACTGTATCAAAGCTGGTTGTTTCCATCACTTTTCATTATCACGCAGTGTTATGAAGCTTAACATAGTTGATAGATGTGATTTGACACATCACAAGCAGATGCGTCAGCAGGAGCATCTAAAAATGACACAATTTTCTCAAATGCTGCAGTTACAGAAATATCCTCCTTATATTTTAACATAAAAATATGTATTTGCATCTGATGACAGATCTGAGATCCCTTTCCAGTGAGCGTGGATGTTTGGGAAGCTATCAGCTATTTTATGATATATCCTTACAAGTAAAGTAGTGGAGGATTAAGCAGGTATTGCCAACATAGAGAACTTTTTCCTAAAATATTTTCTGCAATTTTAGCAACCATAAATAAAAATCCAGTGGTCATTAGGGATCCCATGCCTGTGACTGCTCTGCGCAGACATCTGTCTGAAGTTCAGAGGTGGCCTTGTAAATGGAGAAAGCTCTATAGAATAACTGATATGCTTCCTTTTTATCTTTTAAAATCCATAATGCATGTATATACATATTATTAATAATTCATATTAATGGAGCTTTCCTGCCCAAGAGCACATTCCTCTATCACATAAAATAAATTGTTTAATGAGCCTAGGATAGAAATGCTCTCATTCTTGGGTTCCAAATCCATGAAATATAGAACAGTACTAGAGATGAGGTGCATATGTCCATAAGCACATAAATTCATTACAGCTTAATAATAGACAAAATAAAAATATAATTCAGAAAATATGGAAAGTAAATTCGTATTTTGTCCAGCAGCCATAATTGCAGGTACTCACATTATCAGGGATTCTTCAAGCTTAGCTTTAGTCCAAGTCAAGATAAGCAGTAAAAATGAATTTTAATATTATCATTTAGGATTACATTTATTTGGAGAGGCAAAAATTAGTTTACATCCAGATGCCTAGATCTGGATGCTGAAAGAAAAGAAGAGGGATTGTTCAGCGTGGTGCTTAGTCACTCTGTAAGTTGAGGTGATTTGAGGAGGGCGGCTTTGGGAAGTTGAGAGCAGAGGTTCCAAAGCCTGTCAGCACAGCTGAGAAAAAGAGTAGGGAGATATCAGTGGGTGTGTGTCAGGCTTGGGCAAAATTAAGAGGAACAGAAAAGTAACCCTTAGTACTCTTAAAGCTACATATTTGAAGTTGTATACGCCTTCTGAGGGTTAGTGAATGTAGGCTACTGTCAAGTTTTCATGTACTTTAGTTGGCTCTGCTGAATGTCCTCAGAATTTAGAAGCTCGTGACTTCTGTTTTCCTATTTTGCTACTAAATAAAAGAGATATTTTCTTTCATGGTAAAAAATTATCAATTTCAGTCAGTAATGACTGAAATTTTGTTTTCCAAATGTCAGATATTGAACTCTTCCTCACAACAGTGAGGGTGGTGGTCTCATCAGAGTAGCGCCATGTCCAGCAAGTATTCTTCCACTGAGAGCTTTTCTGCCATGAATTGCTTCCTTTCATTGAAAAAAAAGAACATATTAACACACTAGATTAACTGATATTTTGGGTTTTTTTGTATGTATTCATTTTTTCTTATTTATTCATGTATCTACCCTAAACACAAACCATTTCAGTTTAACATTTTGTCAGACTTCTAATGACTATAATTATTTTTCATCATGATTTAATTACAAATGTTTGTCTTCAGTCTGGGATAATTCAGCTTAAATCATTTTTGCTTATTCTGTTAAATAATTACTCCTTTTTCATTCACAGAAAAATTATATATGCCTAATACCTCAAACTGAATTAATAACTCCACCAAGTGAAGTGTGACTCTCTCATTATGTGATAACAAATGCATAAATAGGATATGTGCGTTTCTTTTCAAGATTACATTAAATAAATTTTAAGTAGGCACTGGTTTGACCTGAAATCATGAATTTAAGTTTGTGTGCTTCAACATCTGTATCTAGTTGAGCTGCTTTGAATCTAAATTTCTGTCTTGAACTAATTTATGACAGGTTTTTGGATTTATGAAGAATTATTTAGTTCAGAAATAAGCCAAGCTCTGAACCTTGAATTGGGGATAATTTACTTTCATAAGAAACCTTTGAACTGGGTCAGTGATTGACAGCTTCATGTATCTAGGCAATTTCTGAAGTCATTAAAAAATTCTCAATATTCTTCTTGAGTATTCGAATATCCTGAATACTTTCCTTGAGTATTCAGAATCATTCGTGTAAGAATTCATGTAAGAACTGTTTTGAATTTTCTCCTTCCACATTGTTTATCACACTCATTAGCTCAGCCACATTTTTGGAATTTTACTGATTATGCGTGCTGTATTTGTCTTACTGTAAGTGAGATTCCATCAAATTATTTCATAAGTATGGCAATTTTCACATTGTTCTACCAATTTTTTCTTGTAGTAAATGAATGTGGTAATTCAAATCTAACTGACTATATTGGTTTTAGTTTAAAGTCAAGCATGGGGAAATTTGAAAGCTTGCTTTCTCTTCCAGTTTGTAACAAAAAAAAATCATATGCTTTATATTTCTTTTTCCTTTCAAGTCACCCTCCAATATTAATATACCTATTCCGTTGTGGGGAAAAGAAAATGCTACCTCTTCTAAGAGATAATAGAAACTAGAAGAACTTTTGCTTCTTTTCTTAAACAAAATTCTTTCCTCTTAACTCTGGTCTGGTGATACTCCTTGTTAGAGTAGTGTAGTGTATTATAAAGCTATTGGCACCTAAGCTGTCAGAAGTGGAATATTGAAAACATTCCTTTGTTTCTGGATTCATTCTGCATTGAAAAAAAGGAAAAAACAAACCAAATCCTCTCCTGCTAATAATGAGCATACATTTCAGATTTGCTTTATAAGCCTTGCTAGTTGCGTTGCGAGAGTCAGAAAGGAATTTTTGTTAGTCAGACACTGAAAGACATGAAGATCTTGGAAAGGGTCTTTATTGTGAGGAGTGGGCTGTATGAGAAGATAGAAATGAAGGGCTATAGATGCCATTCTTAGATAGGTCTGTGATTTAGGTAATTTTCTTGTGCTTCCTTTAAGAGACTGGAACAATTCATATTTTCTTCTAATATAGAGGATACATTATCTTTTAATATAGTATATCAGTAGATGAAATACATTTTATTAATTTCTTTACACTTCCAATTAGAAAAATTAAAAGATCATATTTTTAATATTAACAAATAGACTGTTTTGATAGACTGCAGATTTATTTCTCAGAAAATAATTTTTCTGAGTTGATTTTAAATTTAGCACCCAAAAGCAGCATTAGGTACAGCTAATTATAATTTCTAGTATTTTTTTTCATATCAGCAATAGAAAGTATTGCTCAATTTAGAAAAGATAAGATCAGTCTAAAATTGCTCATGAATTCCAGTGGATAGGACTTTTTCCTGAAGGATGATCCACAGTCACTTGCAATCATTAGAGAAACACCTATACATTCTTCCAGCCATTTCATTAATCTGTATAATAAGCTACAACCCCAACTAATAATATGCCACAATCCATAGTAGCAGTATGTAACTGATATGAACAGGAAACATAAAAAAAAAAATACGGAAAATAAACCTTATAATTGAAGCAACAGGAAGGCATTATGCTAAGTAGCTCTTAATTACTCCGAATTCTTGGGTACCTTGTTTATGGTCAGATTCACACAATCTTCTGTCACTCAGCAAGAACTGAAATACAGGAAAAGGCTGCAGAATGACTTTGATCACAAGGTGTAATTAGACCCTAACTGCTAGCCAAAGTTCACGTATATCGTGCAGATTTGCAGGGATGATGTTTACCTGTGCTGCTAATGTAGCTTTAAAGTAGTTTTGGGGATCTGGATCTTAGCCTGTGCTCCTTTTGAATACTAAAATGCATAGAAAGGAAATGAGCTGCATGATAAAACTCTCCTTTATTTAAATGAGATTTAAGCTGCTTTCTTCCAAGCATAATGATAAAAAATGATGTGAGACAACAGCCTGGAAAGAATAGTAAAATGAAAGAATTGGGAGACCTCTATATAAATGTGATACGTTGTTGCATGAGAAAACAACAAGATCTAGTGTTGAAGTTTTGTCTCTTTGCTTAGAAGAAAATACAAAATATGATTGGTTGTCTTTTTAACCTCAATTTTATTTAACAAGAGAGAAAGAAAGAAAATAAAGAATCAAAACAACTCCTCTACAATTAATATGTTAGTAGCATTTATAAGTCAAGCAGTTTATTTCACTGGGATGTTGTACAACGTCTGCACTACCTCCGAGTATAAATTTGACTGACATTTTTGAGGGACAAATGTTTCCAAATGATTGATTCAAATTGATGACCCAGCATTCTCAACTCTGTGGATTCAAAACCTATAACTAGGCCTACCATAATGATATTTCTAGATATTAGAGATCAGTTCTCATGTATTTTCAAAGTTGTGAAAACCTGGACAAACTTGAAATTAAAGCACATTGCAGTGATCAAAAATCAGTGACCTATTTTTGTCACACAACTGTTTTTTTTTCTCATTGAATTGTTATTTGATCTGCTATAAGTCAACAATCATACCCTTTTTCTTAAAATGAGAATGATGACCAAAGATTTTCTTTAGTATGTCATTCCTAAGTGGAATTTTTTTTACATTGAAAAATATCAAAATAAACAAATATTCACAAAAGCTGGAGTGGCATTTCTTTCAGAACACATAGAAAGAATGTGAAATTTCATTTACTTATGTGATACAAATTTTTCCTATATCTTAATGCACCAGGCAGGTGCTGGATCATGTGATGGAATACATGTGGCTAGAATACATGCAGTAGAAATGGTTAACAAAATAAAGTACATTTAAGCTTAACCATCTTTTGATGTCACTAAGTTATTTTTATGATATTTAAAAGCCTGCTATGTCTAAGTAAGTTTAATCCATAGAAATAATTAATATGTACCTCAAGGTGAAGAATTGTAAAATTGTGTGTACATGCATGACTCAGTGGATGGATGCATCATTCTTTTTCTGCTGTTACCTACTCATATGGCTTCTTGTCAGGTTGTGTGTGCTGCCCAGTTGAAGTTTACTGAGACGTTTAAACAGGCTTTTCATGCTAATTGCATTCTACTCTTCATCAGTTTTGCTCTGTCATGAATAATGTTTTCCCTTGCAGCAACATTAATTTTTTTTTGAAGAGTTAGAGGAGTGATCATAGTCACAGCTGTTATGAATTTCAATCTGATCTGCAAATAGCTTAAACTACAGGCAAACATCTGCATTTTGAACATGTTAAGCAATGGTTTCCAATTACAAATAGAAAACCCTCTAATGTGAAACATTCTTTACCAGGGGCTGTATTGTACTCCCATTAGTTATTCACATTGCTTGTTATTCAAATATTCACAGTTAAATATGTCCTGAAATAACAGAGGTCATTTCTGAAAAAGTATCAAGTGCGTGATGTAATGAATTGACGCTAACAAGAGCAGGTTAGGTGGCCACTGCATGCTAGTTCATGAGAACTCTGTTCCTGTCCTCATTTCTCTCATCCCCTTTTTTTTTGTTGTTGTTTTGAAGGTCCTTGCTGATGCTTGTCTAAATCTAGGTTTCATTTACTAGAGATGTGTATTTCTGCAGTAACCTGCTGTCCTTGTCTGATTGGCTTTTTTATTAACATAAAGAAACATTATTTAGCAGTGTAATACGATATACCAGATCATGCATGGGGGAAGCCAAAATCAAAATTTGAAAATTTAGCTTATAAAAGTATTTTTTTATATATTTTTATATTTTTTCTAATTTCTATGGAGAGAGAAAAAAAGAGCTTGAAGCTCTCTATATTCTTTTTTATTTAGCTCAGAAGGAAGTGGAAGAGATTATCTAGAGAGGATATCCATCTTTCTGCTGGAGTATCCATCCTTAGAGATTTTTAAGAGTCAGCTAAATACATGGGACTGAGCTGCCAACGTGTTGGAAGACAGTTAGATCCTGGTGATTTAACAGGAACCTGTTAAAACTCAAGCCCAGCAGATTTTAAAGGCACAGCAAAATTGCCCCTTGGAGCAAAGGTAAATCAGGGTTTCTGTGGGGCCCTTTTACAACAACCTCTCAAACTAAAAATCCAGATACAAGTTTAATAGGTGGCTTTCAAGTCCTGTTTTCTAAATCAAAATAGGTTTTGTCAAACTCTATTTGTTTTCCTTCACCTTTTTTCACTGGCATGAAAATCACTTGTGAAGTTGTGAAGCTAAGAAATGACAGATGGATATATCTAAAGACAAGTGTCAGGTCCCATAAAATGTGAGGTACAAGCAGGAAAACTGAAGTACACTTTAAAAATAGAGGACAGCATCTTTGCTAAGTGACATGTTTACAAACACTGGCAGGATCTATGTCTCAGGGTTATTCAGTGAGCATATTTGGAGGCAGTATTTTTTTTAAATGAAATAGATTTTTAACATTAGCCTTCTTTCAAAGACATACCCCGCTGGTGGTGGTTTAGAGCTCACTGCCCTACCCTTACCTTCAGGCTTGTTGAAGTTCACAGCAAGATCCTTACGAACTTGTTTTCCTTGCCTTTCCTTGCCTCTGGACTTTGTCCAGAGTTTCAAGTTGTTCTCATGGTCCCGTTAAATTTTCTTATTGATTTGCCAGTCTGTTGGTTTACAGACTCCTCTTTCAGCAGCTACAAGAACATAGTGTGTGCGTGTGTGCGTGTGTGTGTGTGTGTGCGTGTGTGTGCGTGTGTGCGTGTGTGTGTGTGTGTGCGTGTGTGTGTGTGTATTTCCCTTAAAATATGTTTCATACTATTTCTGGTCAGAGGCTGATTTTGCTCTTTAAACTCTTCTGTATTTTGATGTCAGATTTTCCTTAAAAAATACTTTTATGTAGAAAAAACAATACCATATCTTATATGTTTAATTAGGTTTGCACTAAAAAATAAAAGCTTGAATACAGTTACCTCTTCTAGAAGAGTGATGTATGTGCAAACTAATATTACTTGGCTAAAATGTTCCCCTTTTTAATTTTAGTTTGCACATACATCACTCTTCTAGAAGAGGTAACTGTATTCAAGCTTTTATTTTTTAGTGCAAACCTAATACATTTAAACTTTTGCCCGAACTTGCAAATATTATTTTGTAAAATAAATATATGACAGACATTGTTGAACTGGCAGTATACAATTGGATTCTTTGTAGACCTTTACAGTAAATGGGCATATTTCCTTATCAAGGAAACGTGTGAGCTCCTAGAAATTCTATTAACTGTTTCCTGACTGTTTTCTATAGCCCTATTTTCCTTCTGTTCCTCTCGTAGTGAAGGCATAGAAGACATATATGCAAGTGATCTTCCCCAGTCTTCTTTCCATTCCAGTCTTCTTTCTTTAAATTCTTCAAACAGCATAGTTGTAGATAATTTCCACACCACTAATAACTTTGAATTATCTGTAAAAAGAAAAGATCCTAGTCATCCGCAGAGGAAGACATTAATATTCATGCAAGCTAAAAGGAAATTAACTTATGTTGTCATATGCTGAAAGTTTTAGGGAGGAAATAATATAGCAGTGAGTGGTTTTAATCCCAGATTAAAGCTGATGTATAAGGACTTTAAGAAAGGACGTGAAAAAAGTTCTTGCTGAGCAAGAAAATCATGATTAAATATATTTAATGACTTTATACACATCATGCTAGAGGGGCAGACTATAGGAAAGCTATAATATCATTTTTTCTCAACTCATATTTTTTCATCTGGACTTTAAAGACAGAATGTTCATCCCCATAGAAAGGTATAGTGGCAAAATTATAACATCATCTGACAATATTTCTCATGCTTAATAGAGTAAGTATGACTCCAAATGGATGAATGCGTATATTTAATTATATTTAACTGGTAAAAAGGTTCTGTCTTTTCTTCTATTTCTTTATGAATGTCCTTGTATAACTCTAGAAGTGGAATGAATAAAGAGATGTTATGGTTAATTTACACAGTCTGTCTATGTTAAATAATTATCACTGATGACTTTTATTCAGATAATTTAAGACAGCTAATAGGCTATTTTCCACTTCTTCATCCATAATATTCTAGCAAATCTAGTATTATTTATCTGTGGTGTGAAGAAAGACAAACTTCAAATCAGATTAACAGCATTTTGATAGAGAAGGAATGAATTTTTTTCAGACATGGCAAGACATACAATAAATTATGCATTGGCCATAGTACACCAATGGGAGACAAAACTAGCAGATTTAATTCACTGTTCAGTAATTGTTTATATTCCAAATAGATACTTAGTGATATAATAATTATATAATAATCATAGTAAATGATTAAGATATGATTTGACATGGTGCAAACTGAGGCTTTCAATATATACCATCCAAAAACAAGCCACTATTTATAGCTGTAGTGTCAAAATTAAAAATTTACTGTAATATATTCTTTGCCATAATCTTTCTTTGTCACTCTTCTATTCATCTTGCAAACAATTTCACCAAAACCTTGATAATAATCTTGATAGTAATGCTGCTTCAGACCTGAAGTCTACTTTGATGGCTGTCCATATTTTTTTAGAATGAATTACAAAGAGGAAAACATCTTAGAAATATTTCCTCATCGCATATTGGTTGATTTTGGACTGTAATCCAGAAATCTCCAGCAATTTATGTTAATGTTTCACTTATGTACTAATTTATTTTTCTCTTACCAGAGCAGACTTGGGAAAAACTGTTCAGCATTGAAAGTGTACCTTGCACAGTCACCAGGGTGAATGTGCAAAATACAATGCCAATGTAAATTACAGGGAAGAGAAAAAAAAATTTTTTTAAAAAAGAAAAAGATAAGATGGATATTGGAACTAATGATATAGTGGAAACAAAACTGTTATGAGATAATAGGATATGGCCTGGAAGCTAATAGAAATTATTTACAATTAGAAGCAAAGAAAAATGTTCATAATGGGTAGAGCAGCAAGAATCTTTATAGGGAAATATGTCTAGGAATATTAATTTAGAACAAGAAACAAGTACCTTTTTTTTTTTTTCCCCTTCCTTCTGATAAGTAATAAAGAGCACAGATCTTGTAGCATTCCACAGTAGCTAAAATTTTGTTTGAGGTTTTCTTTTTTTTTTTTTTTTAATAAGATGTTATTCCAAAGGAATGAACAAGAGAAGAGAGTTTTTTTCTGAAGAAAATGACTTTTCATATCTCCTTCCACTTCATGTTCAAAACTGGTGGGAAGCAGACAGCCACAGAATTATGCAGGACCTTGGAATTGAGATGCGAAGCCTGAACTTGCTACCAGGGAGAATCAAAACAGTAAGAGATGATGCGAGCTTGACAGGTGAAGAGTTTAAGTTAAGCCACAGTATTGGGGATAGACTGAATTAAAAAGGGAATTAGAGAGGCTATTAAGCAGGATGAGGGAAAAGAAGGAAAAGCTTTTTAGCATTTTTGATGTAGAGAAGCAGGTGGACTTTGGGGAATCTGGTGTCTAGTTCCATATCTGACTTGGAATAGAAAAATCTGTTTTGGTTCAAAGAGTATTGTGGAGATTTTTTGTGCCTAGCTTCTTTAAAGTTAATGAAGATATGATAAAGTATTCTGGAAGTTAAGGAAAGAAATACACTTTTTGCAGCTATGAAATGGCCCAGATAAGAAGTTCCCAAGGCTTGAAAACAAGCCAAAAGTAAACATAACTGCTTATCCAAAGGAGAGAGAGAATATTAAAACTGCTGCATATAAAAGGTACAGTGGCTCACATGCAAAGATAAAACCTCTCTATATTACCTGAACAGCCAGAATATGAACTCAGTCCCATTTTGCCGCTACAATGCTGAGACTTTTTTTATTTGGCATACAGAGCAGTACCCATTTACCATATGTCTTCATGGAATGTCATGTCTTACATGCTGAGTTTAGAGTACTTTCCACCCTGCTGTGTCATTTTCATGTCAGCTTTAATTACTGTGCTTTTAAATGCTTACTACAGCAAAATGATTAATCAATCAGTTTCTATGTACAAGCATATTGCTCATAGTACGTTCTCTGACTGATAAATAATGTGCATTTCCTCCAAAAATAAAACATGTGAGGTTTAGGTTTTAAATGTCTCTGCATACAGATTTAAATCATTATATAATAATCACTAAATATAACTATATTTTTAGAAATATGACTATATACATGGCAAAAAGATAATTTCTTACGGAAATATCTTGTTCTTAGAACCAACAGTAAATACATCAAGAATGAACAACTCTAAAAGCAAACTGTTAAAAAAAAAAAAAAAAAAAAAAAAAAACAAAAAAAACCCCAGTGATAAACAGTGCTGTAATTGAGGACCCATGCAATAAGCAGCACTTACACTTTAACTGAGCCTATAAAAATAACCCTTCATGGATGCAATTGTTTGAGAAATCCCTGTGTCTAACAATGGTAACCACTGGGAGTTTTCTTTGGTTGTGTTTTTTTCTGTTTTTGCTATGGATCAGGCATCAGAGCGTTTGAAATCTATAACATGTCTCTTAGCAACACCAGCTTTCTGAAGTTCTGCTGTGTTTACCTGTAATTCAAACACAATCTATCAATGTTTTTGGCGAAATTTATTCACTAAAAAGAACAGCAGTCGTACCTTCCTGCTTGCAAGTCCCCACTGTGCTTCTTGTCATATATTCCTGCAGTGTTATATACCCAGAAGGAAACTCCTTGTTCCATATGATTGTGTAGCAGGAATTTCTTTTGTCCTTTGGATTCCTGCATCAGGGACAATGAATAACCAAGTGCTATGTGGAGGGATAAACCTGGCAACACTACCAACAGCAGTAGGAGTTTGAACCAGAGTGTTTCTAACCTGAACAGTTCTTCCTTTTCCTTGCCATAAGTGACCTCCTGAAGAGCTTGCAGAAAATAAAGGACTTTGCATTATTATTGAAATGGGCAAGATTCTAAGAAATCATGGAGATCTGCTTCTAGATAGATTTTCAGGTTCACATTTTTGCTACCATGACCACCACCTATTTTTCAAGTGTTTCCTCCCCACAAAATTCCCAGTGTGCATGGAGTTTATAAGTATTTCTTTGTGTTCTCCAGTTGTCCCTGTTTTGTGTTCCATTGCAAGTAAGAAGGTTAATTTGAAGGTAATTCAATACAACAGTGTATCTCAGAGCTTTAGCGACAGGCGTGAAATTGTTTTATCTTTTTTGTTCTTGGTGCACTGTGCTGATTGGGCTTGTGCATAGACCATCTGCCACTGAGGTAACTCTTGGGATACTTGTCAAATTGATTGTGCTCAGAAACAACTGAGACAGAGGGAAAATAGAATTTCTAATTACATTTTACCCAGGATCCTGTTTAACTCTAGGAAGTGGTAATTCAGAAATAAATAGCATTGGTGGACATCTTAGAAATTTTAATTAACAAATTACTCCATTAACACGCACAATGTTTTCCAGGTGAGTGAGATCATTTGCCCCTGGGGCTTTTTCTTTTTTTTTTTTTTTTCCATATGCCTTCTATTCCTCTACCTAAATATGTAGCAAATTGGAGTATTAATTTTGATTACATAAAGCACATGGGTATACAATTATGTAAAAAGAAAGATGACATTTGTTCCCTGTTTTCTCTGAGGTCCCTACAGGCTTGTCCTTGCCTGAAAAACATGGCATATGACTATTAGACTATATGCTTTTTTCTCTCTCCTAGTGACATTTCTGAAGGGTGTATTTGAAACAGAAGTCATTAGTAGAAATAATGGGATAATGCTTTTTTAAGAAATACTACTAGATCCTAAATACAAAATACTACTAAACTAATCCAAAGTCTTATATATTTTCATATGTCTACCTTGTGACCAGAATTATGCTTTTGGGAATTAATTAACATTAACATATTTAAATAGTATAGAGTTTTATTAAAGCCTAATAAGTATTTACTAAATATTATTAAAATTTGAACTTTTTTTACATAATCTTGAATGTTCGTTAATCACTTATGTGTCATCATAGAAGAAAAAAAAGTGGAAGAAACTACGAGTAAAAATCATGTAATACACATTTTACATTGTTACTTTTTATTGCAGCACCATTTCCCTAGTATTTTGCCCTGCAATGGTTTTGATGAGTGCTATCTTCCTTATTATTACATGATAACATGAGCATATGCTGCCGTGTCACTGTAGCAAACAGTGACTTGTAGTTCCCTTGAAAATTCACATGCTTTTTATTGCTGGTTGAGAAAATAACACACATCACCACTGCAGTTCTACTTGCTTTACTGATTGCTAAAGGATTTCCCCTCTTTCACCTCTGCATTTTCTATGTTGCCAGGTGTGAAATGAACAGAATCATAAAGTCAAGCTGGTTTGGAGAATACAAACAGCAGCATATTCTGTGCTGATAAAATAAGAAGGATATTGAAAGTGGAGAAATGTTAGTAGTTCCTGACAAATCAGTATGATGATATATACTACAATGTAAAAGACACATTTATGAATTATTGTAATTAAATGTACTTCCAATTCAGACTCAGTGAAGTGTTTCATCATGTCCTCAAATTTAAGGATGTGCAAAAGTCTTTCTAAGGGAAGTAGGACTGCAATGCTTTCCCCTGAATGAACAACCAATGTCATTCAATATTAGCAGAGCAGAAAATACAGCTGAAAGAAAACCAGTCAAGAAGAGCAATAAGAGCAACTTGTGATAGATTCCTCCTTTAGAGAGGTAAGCTTCATTAATGGTTTAGGTGAAAAAATACCTAATGTGCAATGTGCTCTGTCACTGGATGTTCTTGCCACCTAATCTATGAATCATGTAACACTTCTTTCAGACAAGATGCAAACACTTTAAATATAGGACATTTTAGAGCAATATAAGAGACTAGCAAGGTTTCTTGAAATCTTAAGTGTTAACAGAATAATCTACATCCTTTGTAAAATAAATAAATAAATAAGATAAAAAATAAATCTTGTAACCTTGGCTAAATAAAAATTAGATTGAAGAGTTTAACATAAGAAAGGTCCCAGAAAGTCAAAGCTTGCTGAAAGATTTAGATATATAATCACAATTAACTAATGGGACAATGTAGCCAGCATCTAAATTTATATTTGCTCAAGGAGCTTCAAGAGAGGTGCTTAGCCAGATAGATCCATGACTTGGCTTAGCATATCCATCCTCATATGCTGCACTGGGGAACAGAGCAGGACAGAAATTACAATTGCACTTTATATATTCTGTATATTCATTATACTCAATTTTGTATAATCTATTGCACTTTCGTGTACACAAAACAGGAGATATTTTGATCTTACAGCCCATTAAATAAGTGATAAGGCAGTCAACTACTTTTTCTGTTTTAATAATCTCCAGAAAAGAAAATTGCCTGTCAGTAGCACCTAGAACAACCTCTAAGTCTTGCCAAGCCAGAGCTGTTTACTCTTTATGGAAGAGTCTGTTTCTCATTGTGCGCGTGCAGCTCCTAGTGCAAGAGAAACTTGTTCTTGATGAACAAACAATACAATGAACTAATGTTTAATTATAATCTGCTATGATTTATGGCCTCTAAAAAAGAACCTTAGAAACTCGTGAGTGAGTTTGGACAAAGAGGAAGTCACAGAAAAAAATATTTATCAATAAACCTGTATTTTTTTAAGTAATGTTTTTAAATGTCTGCAGTCTTTTGTCTTATAAGGAAAGTTATTTATTTTTGCTGATTAGGTCTGGAATAGCCAATTATTTAGTATGTTGACGCATACTCAAGGATGAGCAGAGCATAAGTAGATATACAAACAAGTGCAAGACAAGCTACAGAATTGCTGGTGAGCCTTCCCTTAATTTTCTATGCATTTTTGAATTTGAATAGGCTTTAACGTAATGGAACATGTCTAATTCTTCCCCTGTAAACCTGACAGAAAAAAAACATACACTGCCTCCAGGCAGTTGATGATCCTTTAGGTAGATGTAAAACTCTATTCTGGATATAAGATCTTTTAATTCTTTTCTTCCCTTCCTCCCTTCCCTTTTCCTCTAATATCATCATCAGTTGTGAATTAGCCTTAACAGACTCTTCTGAAGCTGTGGCCTTGCTTACCATTGAATTTGATACCCCATGTCGTCCAAATGGTTTTATGTTTGCGTGTAGCCAGTCTTTTGGGAGCCATAAATATAGATTCCTATCTTCCTTACCATCTCCATTTAGGCAGTCTATTCCTGGCACAGGAGTATCAGCAGACGCAATCAAGTGTGAAGCGGCATTTGGCACCCATGCACCAGCCCTGTCACAGAGCAGGGACTTTGTACGGAAGAGATGCCGCTTGCAAACTGCCCATCTCTACTCACTCCGCCTGGCACGCGAGTGAAGCTGGCAGCAGCCTTGGGAGCCGGCGCGATGCCAGCTCACAGATGGCTCTGAGCGCGGCGCCGAGGAAGCCTTGTCCAAGCGGCGCGTGCCTGCGGGAAGGTGTCCAAGCCAGCAGTGCCAAATGCTTCCCTGTCCTGAGCGCCTGCCTCTTGTTTAAGAGGATCTGCTGTTGGATTTGAGATGCGAGCAGTAGCTGTATAAGGCGACGTGCTTAAATCCAGGGCAAAATGATTCTACCTGCGTACCACAGTTGTGCAGGTGGGTCAGAGAATTGCAAGCAACAGGTTCACAGAGATCTTATTTCTGCAGATATAACTTGCATATGTTCTTTATTATGTTTTGGGACATAAGTACTTGAGATTTGTGTCTCAGATGTTAAGATATGAAAGTCCCCGAGTTAAATGCCAGAGATGGGTTGCTGTAGCCTTTACAAAACTTGCACAACTGTGTGTTGTTCACTGTATGGCTTGATGTGTGGCCCTGATGGGGAAGCGGACAATCTGCAGTGTCAACATTCAAAATTAATCCACAACTACCCGTCTATTTCTATACCAGTCAAAGCAATTTTGCATTTTTAAAGTAGAACAGATATAAACATTTTCTGAAGCTACAAATACCTGTTCACCTAGAAGTGTTCCTGAATGTCCCTTTTTATTACCTGATAAAATCCCTGAATTCCCATGCTGAGTCCTACTTTATCTGTTTTAAAATAATGCCTAAATACTCTGTAAAAGCCATTAGTACTTCAGCATCTGCACTGACGTAAATATGGAAGCAACGAGATGCTCATTCTATAAGAAGACTGCTGTGTAAGAACTGACAAATCCTTCTGACTATCTGAGGTAAATTTTAGTTTATAAAGAGAGTTTAACTTATTGCATATTCTGCATATAGCCACAAATTTGGTTGCTTAAGCTAGTAAAAGCATAAACTTAACCTGATAATGAGGCAGGAGTGACATTAATTTTAAAATAAAAAAAAACAGACGAAGTAGGGCCTAACGTGTAGTATTCCTCAATTCATCTGTTGTGGCACAGGGTGGTTACTATGCTCACAGAAACAGCAATTTATTGGCACTGACAGCAGTGTAGTAGTGTTGATTCCTTTTTTGGTGTTCTTCCATTTCAAGAAATGATTTTTTTTCATTGTACTCTTCAAACATCATAAGAAGTAAACAAGTAGGATAAAGTAAAATAAAGTAAAATCTTTTTTTATATTACTTACACAAATGTTCCTAAGAACTAGAAATAATCATACATGAGGCCTGATTGATTTTGACTTTTGATCTGCTTTTTGTCATCAATTCACACCAGTTCATATTGCTATGCTCCAATGTTGAAATAAAAAGGGAAATGTGGGATTACTTAGGTTAAACAATACTAAGTACTTCATTTTAAATAATATTTTAATTTAATTGCATTGCACTACAATGCAACATTATCTCTCATACCTAGAGAGCATCGGCAGGACCCTTTCAAACTGACTAGATAATTCATACCCATCTATAAAAATATCTTGATGTTTTTAACTTTCACAGTGAAAGGTAGCCTTTTTTGGGGGGGCTGTAGGGGAAGCGGGATTCAGAGTGGCATATAAGGCATTCAGAGTAGCCTTATTTTAAGATTTCTCTCCTTAGCTGTTGCGTTACCAGATTTGAATGCCATCAATATTAATAGGATAGGAAAGTAAATGTCACAAGCTAAAGGGACCACAAGAATGTGCATTTGTCACATGTAGAAGCCATACTCTAATACAGCACAATGTGGAATTTTTAAGTTTTGCTATAATATTCTGGATAAGCCTCTAAAGTGATATCTAACATATATCAGTGCAAAAAAATCAGGGTACTGCAAAATCAGATTCCTTCTGCTCTCTATTGCTTTCCTAGATGCTATGGGCTCAGATAGTCACAGTAATACACTGTCAACTAGAGCAGGTAAAACTAGCCCCCGAGTGTTATTTATTGGTCTGCGGATGTAGATTACATACACACTTTATTACCTGCTAATTTACCACCTGCTGGCTGAAGGATAGTGAAAGTCTACTATTTGTTTTATAGGAATCCATTATGCTATTAACCTTTCACTCCTATGGGCTATAAGGAAGAATTTCTTCAGTTAAATCATTCCTATAATAATGCTGTACAAATGAAAATAATGATTTATCGCATTTCACAGAAAGTCTAATAAACATAGATTATTTTCTAAGGCTCTATCCATTGGAAATGATTGCATAAACATCCAGTTGTACTTTCCAAAGACCGTTTTATTCTTGTCTGAAATACGCTAAGTAAAAGGTGACATTCAGAGTGCCTCCTGATTTTTAAGCTAGTGATTAAGAACTGTCTAAAACAGTTTCACACATGGTTTGTAAATCCTCAGTCAGAGCTTTTCCACCACTGTTGCTTTGGAATATTTCTCCATGACTTTGCGGATGTTTAGCAAATTCATTTGCAGAAACACACTCTTGAAAATTAAATACTCTCTTTGTTCTTGTAAACATTTATTTCCTACAAATGAAAGGTCTTCCAGTCAGCATCATAAAGTGACACAATTTTGCACTAGCGAGAGGTCAGCCTAGGACAAGACCAAGATGTATTAAATAATGATTTCATTTTCACTCACCTTCTTTCTTCTCTTGGCTTGTTTTCTTTTGGCTTTTTATCCGAGTGTTTTTCCTATGCTATTAAGTTGTTTCTTACTAATGCGATATGATGCATTTTTCTTCTGTCCTTCAGCTCAGAACTAGTTCACAAACTGAAATAAAACAAACAAACCATTCTCCCTTTGATGTTTTTTCCATCCATCTTTAAGAAATGCATTGATTTGCTGCAGCTGTGATCAGCTAGTTTAACGTTAACACATGGACAATTTACTTTAATGGCAAATTAAAAGAAGAAAAAAGTTAAATAATTAGATTCCAAGTAGATCACTTAAAAGAAGACTCCATTCCATGCTGCTTTGTACTTAAAAGCTCTAAAAGCAAGCATGTAAATGCTCTGTTCAGAATGGGGACCTCTGATTCCGTAATAGTAGTCTTGTTTAATACAGTGTTCAATAAATGCAGTATGTCTAGGAGAATTACTGAAAATAAGACATTTACTGGAGACCCTACAAGGAGATTATACACCTCATTTTCAAAATCTGCAATTATCATCGTTTATATCCAGGAGGGAAAAAAAAAGATAAAGAATAGCAGTGTGGTGTGTGGAATTTATCTGAATCTGGGACCTAAGTCACTCACTGTCATGCTCTTATGTTCCTTTAATCTTTTCTTTTAGTAGCCACTGGACTCCATAATAAGAAAAAATAGAAACTTCAACAGTTCCTCCAGCCATAAAAGGATCAGCAACCATCACTGACAGGGACCTGTGAGAAAACCATTGGCTGGAAGGTAGGCATCACCTCTTAAAAGACTGTTCTATTTCTCTTAGTTATAACCTGCCAGATGAAAGTGCCAGTGGTTTTAACTGGAACTGTGAGCCTGGCATATGTGTATTAATACTCCATATGTGGAGAAAGCAAATATTTTTCAAACTTTTGGCAACAGCTTGTGAGCTTGGCATCACAGAGCTCAGGCTTACCACTGCTTATGTTGTTCCACAAGTGATGGACCAAGCAGAGGTGTCCAAATGAATAGGAGGACTCCTTGGAGGTCTTGCTTGAAACAAGAGGCAACTGGAAAAGTATTTAAATAAGATTGTGTATTGTATGCTGCAGCAGGGCTTGAGTAAGGGGAATTAGCAAGGTGTGAGGCAGAGGTTTGCAGTGGTAACTGGGTTAGCAGTTTGCAGCAGGATTGAAGATGGATGTCTTAGCTGCGTAGGGAGTAAGGCTTCATTAGCTGTGCTCCTCATGGAAAAGCACGTTATTAATTGTTTTCAGTCTCCTGGGGAACAACTATCCACGTTTGAAACTTCTGCTTCTCATTATCTGGCTGCCAAGACACACTCCACGTGGAAGGGTGTCTGTTGGTGCCAACAGATCAGGTTTGGGAATGAACCCTTCTGAGGCGAGGAAACCTGAGTCAGCAGAGGCAGCTTTTAAGGAAACCTAGACACTCTCGGTGGAATAGAGGAACAAGTGCTGCTGGAGACTAGAAATGTGCAGTCTGTGTTCTGTAATGCTTGGTGCTCTCAGGGGCCCAGACAGGAGCCTGAAGGAAAAAGGAGGAATAATTTGAGGATTTTTATAGAGGGAGGAGATGAAAACTATGTGGCTGCTGCAAGCAGGAATGAAGGGATGGCTTGGCATGATGGGTGGTTAATTCTTGCAAACTTGGATAATGTGAAGCAACCTCTACCTAAGGAAATGCTTTAATAGCTTGCATCTTTCTCTTCCTGTAGCTCTTAATGCAGTAGATGCATATTTGTGCATATTTTTGTGCTTAAAGCCTTTGGCCCCTATCATCTGGGTTAGTGTTTTGATGCTATGAAATGACTTTTAAACAACAGCAACAACAAACTAAATCAAGTGTTTGTTTCATCTCTTCATCTCTTATACCTCTTCCTGTGCATCTCTTGGAGGGAGAGAAAATAAATTCTGCATTATTTTTGGATGAGAAGTCCGGCCCAGATATCATTTTGTCCCAGACCTCAAGTATTTATTCTTCATTTTCCCTTTCCTGTTTCTTTCCCTGTAATAAGCTGATACAGCGCTGGCTATTTTCTCATGTGCAAGGGTAGACTATTTGCACTTGTGCGGCCAAGAGAAAGCAAGGGGAATAAAAGGAGAGTTAAAAAAGCCTTTGGAGAGCTGGTGCAACCTTTTACTCACTGCCTACTTCAAGCAGGAAGGCACCAACAGGCTCTGATTTCACCCTGCCAGCCCTGAGGTTATTGAAACCCAGCCGGCTGCACAGCAGCAATCACCTTGTTTGCCTCTTCACAGCTTCAAAAGAGACGTCTTTGAGCAAAAGCAATAACACAGGTGAAATTTGGCCTGAACTACTTCTCTCTCTTACAAAATTCATGTCACTTGAAGATATTTTTGAAAGAGCGGATAGTAAAGCACAAGATACGTGTACAGAGCAATGTGTGAGGTGGTGTGCCTGGAAAGATTTTGCAAGCCGAGTGAGAAAAACATATTGCCAGTGAGTGTATCGACAGTCATTTGATATTCTTAATTGATTTTTAACATAAGACAATGGATAACAGTGTTTAAATTTCAGCTGGTAGATGGTGATTGTGAAATGTGAGCAGTCCCAATTAGAAAGTGGAGAAATAGCACTGAAGCAAAAGAAAATCTGGAAGACCAGTTACTGTAATTCTTATTTTGCAGAAAACTCAGAAACACATTAAAACAGACAAGTGCATTAACAAACTTAAAATAAGCTTTTTATTACTTAATATTTTTTCACTGGAATTTAAAGCTTTGGCACTCTAAATAAAGCTGAAAGTGGAAATCTGAGCAGCACTGCATTAATTTTTCAAGCCTTAATGTGCCAGACAGGGAATAAGTTATTACATCTGTTGCCCTCTGGGAGGAAGAATGAAAAGCACAAAAATGATTCTCCACTGTTAGGATGGAATAACTGAATAATAGCTGATATAAGCAGCGGTGTTGCAAAAGAAAAGCTTACAGCAGCTTTTGTGTCATCATTAGGAGTGAACATTTCTCTGTATAACTAGTGTAGCAAGATTAGGAAACATGGCAAGGCTTATTTGTTCTTCTCAAGGGGCCCTTTGCAATTATGGGAGAATTTCAGATGAGAGCCTCATGCACAGCCTGCACAGAGAGGCTGAAGCTACAGCCCATGCATTGGGCTTTAAGACGCAGAGCAAAATCTAAGTGTCACTTGCAATGTGGACACAAGGATAAATGCATCCATAAATCCATCTTTCCTTTGTTTGAAGAATAGAATGCCATGTATAGATTTTCATATTCATTTACTCAGTCTTAAGTTAGCTTTGCAACATACTGTGCTTATGAATTGGCTTGGACTTGGTGTTGAAAGGAAGCTCATTGCACCTGATGGGTTTCTCTTAGAGTTTTTCCCCACCTTTCTGCTATTTCATATTACTTTGGTGTGACCTCATTGGACTCTCTATGTCTTGCCAAAGGTTCCTCTCAGATCTAGGATGCATGATGCCATGGCAATTTAATGCATCACAGGATATAACATGTAAACAAGGGCTATAATAAGCCTACAGTGCTTATAAAGAGAAGTGAAAACTGAAGCTAAAGGAAACATTGCATCACTGATTTATTACAAGCACAATATCACTGTTTTACTGTATTGAAACTCTAAGGGTAAGACTTTGCCTTCTCTTCCTCTCAGTCTTTCTTTAAGAATAAGCCAAACTACTGAGTACTCTTATATATACTGAGCAACTCCAGACCAGCTATTAGTAGGTAGATTTAGCTGAGATGACCCTTTTGTAATACTGTTTACCACTTTATTAGTTAAAACTTGTTAGGAAATTCCTCCACAATATTATGGGTAGCCTGGATATACTGCAAGCCTTAGCTTATTTCACATTGACAATTCATCACTAAATCTTGACTGGTCATGGGCTCAGACTCTATAAATCAGCATCTCCCCCTCAAAAAGCAGTGAAGCAATGCCACTCTGAGCTGTTTGGGAATAGTAAAGCTTTCTGGTCTTAAGTACTTTACACAACCCTGGCAGTATATGGCAGTGGTACAGAAAATGTGTAATCGTTTGCAAACCTGCTATAAGTTTTGTGTCTATATTTGTCTGCGTTTTCTGCATATGTCAGAAAATTTTCCTTACACATGTCTCTATACTAGCTTGTTATTAACCCTATGTATTAAACAGGAAAAAAATTCAATCATTCATTCTTTAGATCTTGGAGATAAACTGTATCCAGTTCACCTGCTATTGGTCTCTGAAAACCAGTACATAAGAGGTCAGGAAAGGAAAGAGCAGTAATGTTACTCTGAGTAAATCAGTTATAAATAAGGGGAAGATTTTCTATGGTGAAGGGTAATCTATCTCAGGGGTAGATGAGTGCTGACATATCCCCTTTGCAGAAGAAGCACAGAGCTGACAGAACCGTTTGGATTTTATGTCTGGAAATGCTGTCAACACCCACACTTCATGGAAAAAAAAATGTGGTCTCTTGGCTGCCTCCGTTTGCAGCCATATGTTTGGATGGCATAATCCTGCACATAGGTTGGTTGTAGTATTTCACTAGGACTTCCAAGGTGCCAAGCAGCACAAGCTTGAAAAGAGCAGATCGTATAGTTCACCAAGTGCTGTATCTTGCATTAGGAGCCCCGCATTTTGCACGGCTGCGATAGCAGGGCAAACATCACGGTTTGTTGACATTTGTTGATACTGACATGTCAGAGCAAAGGAATGGGGATGAATAAAACTGCCTTTGGGGGAATCTTGTACCTGCCAAGATGCATTGCAGTGGCCACCTTAAGCTCTACAGCACGGGATAGTTCAAGTGTCTTTAGACAGCCATCTCCCAAGCCTTCCCAATGAGCAGAAGAAAATCACTGTATTTTCACCACTGAGTTGCCTGGAATGTATGGCATGAAATTCTTCTTCCAATTCTACGACAGTGAATTTGAGTCAAAAGGCTCATTAATTCTGAATGTCTATTCTGAATATAGACTCATTTAAATTACCTCTCATTTTAAAAAATATTAACTGTGCCATAAAAATGTGAAGATCTATATAGCCAGAAGGCACTGCAGCTGTAAGGAACTTTATTTATACAGTATGGATTTTACTTATATCTTTGCTCTATATATAACAACAAAGTGATTTATCTTTTTTTAAAAATTGGTGATTATCAATTCATTAGATATTTTATATACTAAAGTTCACAGAATATTTAGTATATTCAGAATATTCAAGTTTGGAAGGAACCTCTAGAGATCATCTGGTCCAACCTTCCCGTTCCAGCAGGCACCTAGAGCAGTTGGCACAGGGCGGGTTTTGAAGACCTACAGAGAAGAAGACTCCACAACCCTCCTGGGCAGCCTGTTCCACTGCTCTGTCACTCTCCTTCTTATAGTGGGGAGCCCAGAACTGCACACAGTGCTCTAGGTGCGGCCTCACCAGAGCTGAGTCGAGGGGCAGAATCACC
>JAUBOD010000244.1:1087180-1098974 GCA_032353885.1 Nothura maculosa | reverse complement strand
ACAAGAAAACTTTAATGGCTGGGTCAATTAATTCATAAAGTATCATGTAGTATTACCACATTCAGTATAAAGCAGTGGTAGGTAAGAAGTGTCCGTGACCTGAAATGTTGGTGTGGAAAAGGCTGTCTTTAACCAAAATTCAATTAATGACATTTTTGTATGTTCTACGTATTAAAATGGGGAGGAGGTATATGAGTTTTATTCTTCATACACTGGTCTTGAAAAAAAGCAAATTACTTGCTTATAGCTTTGAATTCTGTCCAGATTTTTTTTTGACCATCTCTTTGTACTGTACATTAAGTTGAAAACAAAACACAACTTTGCTGGTTAGCTTACTTTGTTGTTTTACCATAATGATATCTACTCTGAACTGAAATAGAAGAGTGCAATATATACTAAAGGGCAGAACTGAGGTTTTTGATTGACAAGCTTTATTTATGGCTCTGTTGAGCCAAATAAAACAACTTGATAGGTACAAACTCCTTAACAGATTTTGATTAAGAGCAATTATGTCTCTATGCTTGGTGGTGGTATAAAAACAAACATTTATTACTGCTCAAATGCCAGTTGTTCCTAGAAATCAGCTGAGAAACCATCTGGTCAAAAAGAGCCACTTGTAGATTACAGTCGTGAGCCTGAGTAAGTGCTGAGAGCCAGGGGCAATTCAAACCCACAGAGGATAGGACTGAAATTTGGATTCAGACAGGAACTTCCCAGACAACGTTGCTCTTCTTAAGGAAACTCGATGACCTGACAGATAAGGTCACTGCAGTCTTAGTGCCAGTCTTAACCAGTCTGGACAAGACAGAGTGAAACAGTATGGAAGAACTGCTTGGAAAGGGAAAACTTAAGAGAAAAACTAGGGCCTAATGGAAGTTTGGGCACTAAGAAGCTTGCTTGAGGTTATGGTTGGTATGTAGGGACTCTGCTCCTCCACGATTCCCTAAGCAGCACAATCTGCCCTCCTCACAGCTGCAAAGAGGAGTAACAGGGTGGAGTGGAGTGCGGCCAAACGCTGTTGTACTCCCTGTGCCATACTGTTAATAAGCCACACAGTAGCTGTCCAATGGGAGATAAAGGATAACAGGTCTGGTGATGAGCCAGCAAGGGCGGCAAATCACTCCTTTCAAGTTAACTTTCCTTGATCCTTGCTCATTATAATGTCAAAACATACATCCACCCCAAAAGTTACCTGCCTGTGAGGTGTGACCCCTCCTCACCGAGCATGAGCTCTAGATTTTCAGTTGATTATGTCTTTAAATAAAAGTGAGAAACTTTTTCAACAATCAATAACAAGTATGACTATAGTCACTTAAGTTCTTCCTGAATGTAAAGAAAAGATATAAAAGATAAACTAAGGGGAAAAGAAGAGGATGGAAGATTCCATCATAAATTTTGGATCAGTGAACGGGCTGTTCCCCATTTCCTCCCCTTGGGAAGCCACCTGGGGAGACTCAAGACTGAGAGCCCTCTCCCATCTTCTGGAGTGAGTGATAATTGCACATTCGTACATCAGAGCTAGCTAAAAAAACTCACCTTGTAGAAGAGAATTTCCTGTACGGACATCTGAAAGCTGCTTTGTAAATGTTGCATTTGAATAAATCATGCTGTTCGTGAACTTGACTACTTGTTTGGAAGGCAGCTGGACCTACAGTCAACTGACTTTGTGAATCCGATGCTGCCAGAGTTGGATGTATAACTAACATATTATTTGATATCTCCTTCTCTGGCCTCCTCCCTCCAAGCTTTTGAACTGCAATGAACAGAACTGCTTTTTTTTTTTTTTTTCTTTCTATGACCTAAGTATAAATGCTTTTGAGGTCACTTTAAGTTGTACATATGCTTTCCACCTTGATCGTTCTGGATCTTACTTGGAACCGAACTGCACAGGTCTGACAAATGACCTAAAAACTTCAATGTATTTTGAGAGCTAGAGGCCACATTTTGTCCTAGGCTTCATGAGGCAAATACAGATTTCACAAGGCATGTTTTTTTGAAGCTTTACAGGATTAACATTTTTCTGACGTGACATTTTGTATTTTAGCTATTTTATCTACACTCTGATATGAAGAGAAAAGATAATTATTGCTGATGCTCATTACTTTTAGTTGCCAGTGGCAGTTGATGAAGTTCACCTGTACAGTTAACCTGTCATAGGAAGGTACTAATTGTTTAAAGCAGTTTAAAAAAGTCTGTCAATCTGCCTTTGTTCATATCCCAAATAAGCAGTTGCTGGAGCAACAGGTACACACAACATCAACCTCCCAGAACTCCCCATTTCTCATGGGAAATTCCAAGTTTTTCTCCAAAAAGGCTCTCTATTTCCACTTCTCTATTTGAAACACTCTCCTCTAAAAATCTGAACTCCCCAGAGGTAGGAAGGATCTCACAGCAGCCTTTCCCCAGCAAAAGTACATGTTTGACTTAGACACTAATTGCCAGAAGCAACAATGAAGCCTAAGAATTACTAGCTGTATAGGCAGCTTGTTTTCTTTCCCAGATATTTTGTTGTCCTTTGCCAGGAATCCTGCCAAAGGATTAGGACATCCTGATTTCTACCAGTTCATATCTAACAGCGTCAGCACTGCCTACCACATGGAGGGATCCAGTAGAATCTGGCATTAGTTTCCCCATCCAACACATGTAAAAGATCTCTAGTTGTGTTGTAGGGCTGCTTATAAGCACAGAGTAAACAAACAAAAGCATTTTGACAGAACTGTAAGAAAAACAAAGACAAAGAAAAAATTAACCAATTGTTGCATGATGTTGCATATTCAGAAAATAAAAATCCTCTGGATGAAACAAATCAGTCCTCCTTCCTTGGCTGATGCTATGACATTTCTAGCTGTGAAAGAATAGCTCTGCAATACAGAAGTGAAGTGGTCATGGTAAGTGTTTTTGGCCAGCATAGGTGATTCATCATTTGAATACATTAGGTACTTACTTAACTTAATATGACAATGTTTAAAGAGGTGACAAAATGACAAAGTACTGGTCTGCAGTGGAAATCTAGTATGCCTGGAAAGGTTCATCCAGGCAATACTGGCTTGAAAGTGAGTTAAAAGAATACTTTTATTTAGGTTTATTTGTTTACTTATTTACTTTTTTTCTCTTTGTCAGTTCACAAGAGGAAGGAAAACTATTCCTGAAGTATGTGAAGACAAGTTCTTACATGATCTACATCTTGTCTCAGAAACTGGAGTTATTTCTAAATGTAACACAACTACTTAGATTGAAAAAAAATATAGAAGCCTGTATCTTGACACCTGCTTTCCTAAATCTCTTTTGTCTCTTTTGTCTTTCCTAAATCTCTTCCTCTCACTAAGATCCATGAAAGCAGGACTGAATTACAGTGGGCATAAAATGTGAGGGCAGACAGAGATATCCTCCGTCTTGCTAAAAGATTCCTTTTAGAAGGATTTCCTGTCCCCATACTGGCTTGAAGGGCAAGACGCTGTTTAGGAAACTGTTTATTTTGGTGAGCAAACCAAATAATAGTAAAGTGGGATTTTTAGTTTTTGTTTGTCTGTTTTTTGCCAGGAAGTTGCTCTAAGGCTTTGATCAGTCCAGAGGCTAACATTCCTCAGGACTAATTTCCTTAAATGTCCGACTCTCAAATCTAAAGATCCTGTTACACTTGGAAACAAAACACATTAAAAAAAATGTGCTATAGGAAAATTTCAGATTTTCTTTTTTGGCTTCCAAGCAACATTTCAAAGATACTATTTTTTTTCAAAAGCCAAGCTAGTGAGACTGGTTTGTGATGCACTTTGGAGGTTTGATTTTTGCTTCTATCTTGCAGCCTACGGTTTTAATCTGTGTAGAGATGTGCTGAACAGAACAGCTGGCCTGTAATTGGGAGAGATTGCTGCAGACACTTATCTCTGTGGGTGTTACTGCTGTTTGCTGCATTATTTCAGCTATAATAGATATCATTTTCATCCATAGTGTCTTTCTAAGACAAAAATAAGTGCATGCCACTTACCTTTTCAGTATTATTGATTCTTTTCGCTGTTGGCTGCTTTAATCTTCTTTCTCCCCACTGATCCTAGAGATGGCTATAACACAGAGCAAAAGTCATATGTTGCTACTGCTTATCCACACTTATCTACTCTTTATCAGAAGTGAGCAGGATCTATATTAGTTAAATTTTCTATTCTACTGACTGTGATTGAAATGACAAAATGTTTTCCCCTTTATTCTAGAAAAAATCCAAAATATTTTACAAAAGGAGTTACTCTGCAGTAACCTCTCAGCTTGTTCAGGTATCATTTTACTGGCTTCACTTTATTTCACACAGTATGTTTTCTTACAATACTAGTTCTTCCTGAGCATATGCTCATTTTGTCCAGATAGTTATTTTCTAACTCCTACAAATCAAGAGGCCAAATTAACAAGCAAGTTTTATTTTGGACAAGGCTTATATTAAGAAACAGAATGAGACTTTGAAAAATTGTTTTTAAATAATAATATCTTTAAATAATATCTTTATTATAAAGATAAATAATATCTTGATTATATTATTTATTTATTATTTATTATTATTATATATAAATATTATTTATTTATTATTATATATAAATATTATTTATTTATTATTATTTATTTATTATTATTTATGCTTTAAATAATATCTTTAGCAAATATTTTCCAAATGAGATCTTACTCCATTAACCAGATTTGATTCATATCCTGCCAAGAACCATGAAGGTGTTTCTTTAGATTTCAATGACCTTTAGCTTCTTCATATACTAAATGTGGCCATGACTGGCTTTCTTTTCATATCTTTTTGCTGTAAAGTGGACAATGCATGATGTACATCTAAACATCTGGGGAAAAAAGACACACATGGCCTTTAGTGGCACAGGAGCAATCCTAATAATGATGGAAAAAAATTTCAGAAAGTCAGATTACTGCTCAGACAGAAAGTATTTGTGTTGCCCTGAGAATTGATCCAAAATCTCAGTCTTGGAAAATAAATCACAGGCAAAAGTACACATTCAAATAATCTTTTACTGCACTTCCTTGTGGAACCTGATTTTCTGGGAGCAGACTTAGATGTATTGACAGAAACAATACCATGCTGGAAAGAGGCCTGCTGATACCTATGACTGAAAAACAAAATTGGTATGAAACATTGGATACAGAAGTATATTTTCACTCAATCCTCATCCATCCAGAGATAGTGGTAAATGATAAAAAAAAAACAAGAAAGGACAATTGTAACAATAGGTATATCAGTGATTACAGATGATACAGAGAGCCTAAATCTCCCTATTTCATCTCTTTGGAAAACTGGTTCTTTCTTTAGATACTTAATCAAAGACGTTAAGCATATACACCTCATTTTGAAAGTCTCAGTGTTAGTACTTTACAATATATAGCTTCTAATAAATTAAGGAATTATTAGTCAACTCCATAAAGACTTCAAAATACAAAGAAAGAGGATGATTAACTGTCAAGAGTTGCTACCAGCTTTGAGGTCTTTGGATTGAAAACTGTAGAGTTTGGATAAGCACATATTAAGACCATTTGTCTGCATCATAGCACTAAGCATTTTGATATGGCCTCTGTGAAAAAAGGACCTATCTCCTGAGGAAATTATGTATAGTAGTCATAAGAGTATACATTTTTTTTCAAGAATTTTTTGAGTTCATAATTTTACTTGCTTTTATTATTTCTAAATTATATAAATTTTCTCAAGATGAAAGTGGCAAAATAGTGGAAATCAGTAATTTGTCCTTTAGCCCGGTCGCCTTATGTAATCAAGTCAATGTCCTCTATAAATTGAAAGGAAGTAAAATCCAAAGGTAAAAGCCTTGTGTGGTACTTTCTAAGATTGACTGGCGAACCAAAAATAAATAAATATATATACATATATTATATATGTAAATATATATATATACACACACACATATATATGTATCCTAAAAAATAGTGGAGAGCTAACACAGATTTCTTCCCCTGAATAGCGAATAAGATACAGCCTTAAACCTGGCAGATCTACTCCAGGCTTATTCAACTATTTTTGACTTTCACAGTTTGTACTAATATGGGCTGGAACAGCTATAATAGCTGTAGAGTGGAGGAGGAGGAAAAAAAATCTTGTGTTGTAGTGTTCACTTTTAAATTATTTTGAATCAGAAGTATGCTGAATTTAGCACATGGCAGAATTCCTGCTAAATAAAGGGGAAACTTGGAAAACAATGTGGTTAAGATGAAGTACAACATAAAATTTGAAGCACAGGTTTATAAACTTCATAGTACTGATCCTTGAGTTTATCTGAACACATCTACTCAAAAATATTTTTCTTATCTTTTTTTTCCCAATTTTCTTTTGCTACCTTTATTTAAGCCATTTATTTTTACTGCCCTAGCTGCTTTTGTTTTTCATCCATGACAAAAAGGAGCCATCCTTTCTTTGCAAAATTAATACAATCTTTTGCACGTTGTATTTCCTATGGAAATACAGGCACAATTCTGCAGCTGTTGATATGAACATATGCTTATCATTTTTTCTCGAAGTAACTCATGACATGGACAAGTGATAACCTGTAAGCCCCAAGAAAGCACCCACTCATATACAGATTTGTCATAATTTCTTTCCTTCATTAGCTGTTATCTATTAGTATCCGTTCTTTTTCTTACCTTCTCAGAACACTCATTTCTCTGTCAGTTGATTACTCCAATTTTATATTGTCATTTGCTCATAAAAAAAATATTGGGAGAAAACCAATAAATGTATTTTTAGCTTTGTGCTGCAAAAATAGCCAGCCAGAATTTTCCTATAGGGTTTATGCTTATGCAATATCTTTTTGACTCCTCACTCTTTCATTTGTGCTCCCTTTCTTCTGATGTTCTCAATTGCTTTCTCTGTTGTTTTTCACAAAAGCAATCATTACCATGACAGTAAGCTGAACTATAGCTTTAGCCAATATCCTAGAAAATTGCATTTCTGTTGCAGCTCATTGGGATTTTATGTTTTATTGTTCTTCAGGCTGGTTTTATTTTTATTTTGAGAGTGCTTTGGATCTTATTAGTGGAGATACCTTCGCCTTTTTCATACTATGTCTTAATCTGGGAGTGTTGGGGTCCTCTGTAAGAATTAGGAAGAAAAAAACACCGACTTCTTAGAAGTAGACATTCTTTCATTCCATTAACAAAAAATATTAAATATTGCATGTGATTGGTTAGTTTACTGGGGCAAAACTTTGCATGTCATTACTTAGAAGCAGAGTAGAGCTAGCACAATGCTATGGGGGAAGTAATTCATAATTATTTTGATGTGGTCATCAATGCTGAATAAGGTTCTTTGCCTTAAAAGGGAACTTTCAGGGATAGTTTAAGAAGACCATTGATGGCAGTCTAGACATGAGAAACATTATTTAAATTAGGTTCAGCTTATATTCTTATCCATTTTTGCAGTAGTTTCCAGAGGCACCACTTAAGTTTCAGACTTCCTCTATAAAAGCACAAGCAATAAAAATGTTGCTGTCACCAGCTTGTATGCCTGAATGTTCATCCTTTTTTTTTCTCCTAACCCGATCAGTTTCTTTAATAAAAGATATTAACTCTAGTCTCAAGCTTGTTTCAGATAGCAAAGAAAAATATCCCCTGCTGCGAAGAATATAGAAGTTATATTTAATAATTAAAACAAATCACTATAAGAAAAGACATAAGGTATCTGTAAGGAAATTCTGGGGAATAACAAGATATAAAAGCTACAATTTCCTAGCCATTGTAAATGCTTATTATTTTTCCTAGTAGAATCAATATTAAGAGAAAGATTGTCGGATGCAAAAGCACTGTGTATGAAACTTGAGATATTTTTTCTTTCAAATCCTGAGTATTGAGTAACTGGTAGAGAGTCTCTTCTAAGGCACTAATCACTGAAGGAAGTGTATCTTGGTTAGTGCTGACAAGGTTCCTGGTGATCACTGAGACTGCTAGCAAAATGATGAGATTCTTCTTACTGGATCTGTTCTTCATGTTTTGTGCACATATTAAAATCATTAAACAGAGCAAGAAATCTTTCAAGATCATGGTTCCTGGGTTGGTGCACTTTTCAATAAGTGGGAGAAAAAGATGAACTGGGAAGAGCTGCTGTGCTGCCAAAGTAGCTTAATTTTACTACAGTGTTTTAGCATACTTGCAAGCTCACACATTAGTTTCTTCCATACTTTGTTTGAGTACTGCTGTTTAAGAAAATGAGTCATGTAAGAGATTGATGTAATCCTCTGGAAAGCGGGGGGAAAAAAGGGAGGTTATAAAAGGTTAGATATGTGACCAGGCCAAGATTTAGATTAGGTTTACAGAGGGAGAAGATTAGTGCAGTAGGGAAAAATAATACCCTTGAGGGCTTGAAGATTTTCTGCCATGAATATTTATAAGCTCAATCAAAAATATTTGGTATACAAAAAGATTTGTCAACAGGCATATCTCTTCAGTCTGGGCTTTTTTTTTAAATGGGAAAGAAAAAGTGCAAGCTCTTACAAAAAGAGATGCAAGGCCAACCAAATGTTTCGTTTTTGCTTCACATTTTTTAACCTCATTTTTAAAGAGGATTTTGTAAATTTGACTGCTTTCTGTCGCAGAATCACTGGATTTCAAATATTTGTAGTCGCAGATGAAATGGCAGCCTGGCAGATGAAATGCAAGGAATGAGGTGGGTCTCAAGAACCTTTGTTGGATTTGAGTTTAGTCAAAACAAAACACATTCATGGAATGTTTTAATGTCAACAGATCAGCATTTTGAAGTTTTATTAGGGAATGCTAGGGAGACTGTTATGAATTCCTTTTCTTTTTTTGCAGTTATGACTTAAACTTTTCTGAATAGCTGAATGCCTCTCATCTGATATCTTCCTTTCTTCCTTTTCTCCTAGTCCGCCCTATTTGCCTTCCACCTTCTTTAGCTTCAGTTACTCCAAAGAGTGGTGCAAATGAGAGAATCTTCAAATGCTTTTACAGGAATTTTACAGGAAGTTGTAATTTCTACATGCTGACAGGGCTATTTTTCCTCTAGAGAATACAAGTGAGATGAGAGATTAATTACACTGGATGTGAAAAGGCATTTCTTTAGTTAAAGAAACTTTAGTTTAGTTGAAGAGGATTCCATCCGACATATATCAAAGGTGGCCATATGTAGCAGTTCCAAAAAGCACCTATCTTTTAGCAATATGTGTCAAACACCAAGCTATAGTCACCATTGTCCTCTCTAACTAGTGGTATCTTTTGTGTATGCATAAAGTATTGCATTATGACCATTAAGAAGTCTAATTATTATCCTGAATAAAGAATAATTGTACATAAAGTAAACTCAGATTCTACAGATCTAGCACTCTTACACTATTGTCCCACCCAGGTGCAACCTGCTTAGTATTTTATATTAATGCTACACCCAGTTGCTAGTTCTATCAGGATTGTTTGCTATGCTCGTATTTATGCCAAGCAGCTCCCTTCAGCCTGGATCTTGCCTACTCAACTGATCGTGTGTATGAAACTAGTTTTCACAGAGCCATGCCGCTCCATCAGTGTGCTGCTTCTGTGCTTGAGAAGTTTGTATAATGAATAAATTAGGTCAGGAAATTGCACATGTCATGTTCAATCTATGATGAGGCCCACAAACTCTCTTAAAAATATGAAAGTGGTTTAAAGCCTTATTTTTGTTAATTATACTCCTTACAGATTTTGCTTACTTGCCTTATATATTCACCAAATGTTACCAGCAGAGTCCAACAACAGGGTCTGAAATAAATTCCTTTACTGTGTTGGTACAAGCTCATTCTGGCTGCACTTATCCTACCTGCAAAATACATAAAGCAGCCACAAATCCAAATTTATAAAGAGTGACACAATTTACTTAAGAAAATATTATTTAAATATAAAAAGGAGTGAAGCAAATAGACAAAGCTAGGAAAAAATAAAACCAGTCAAAACAGCAGACATCCTTGGTAATTCTTTTGGAAAATATGCATTTGAGAAGGAAGATAAACCATGCATCATGCCATTAAACATATTTTTAAACATGTTTCTCAAAATTTGTCTCTCTACTTTCCCCTTTCTTTAGTTAATTACTGTGGCTGTCTTGCAAAACCTGCATGTCTGGCAGAGCTGCAGTTCCTTCCTGGAATCACATTTCTGATGCATACAGTGCTACATTTTATTATTATTATTTTTTCCAGACTCCACCTGATAATTTTGAAGTGATTTAAATCTTCCAGATTTTCTGCACATTTTCCATGACTACTGATGCTCATGCATGCTGCAAAGTCTAATGATTATTTTTGCTTCCTCTATCTTCTTTCTTTTCCCTCTCAACTTTTGTGAGAGCAGAGCTTTTTCACCCCTCAGTAAAACGCTAGCTGTCAATAGCAATTTTGGGAAGATCAAGCTATTATACAAAGGTCAGGGAATACTGTAAAAATCATAATTGCCTAAAGGTCTCATTAACCTTTACAAAATAGTGGTTGCTGTATTATACAACATTATACAACATACAATTAAATGACCACTAACATCTAGAGCAACTAAAAGCAACAACCTCAAGGTACAGCAAACCACATAGAAGCCACACAATATCAATCTCCAATCACAAGTCGCATTCCAGCAAACAGACGTGAAACAAGATGTTCTGAAAATGGAAAACTAAACATCTGTGTAGACTCTGTAATCCAGGAGGAGAAGATCATCAGCCCAACTTGTGTTTCTGTGTCAGCGAGGCTGCTTGGAGCAGCCACCAAGACCTGTGTCATCACCTTTCTACAGAAATTCCAGAAATTATTACACCCCCACAAATAATGAGCACTTAAGGTAATGAAACATTGTACGTTTTCTCTGGAGAGATACCAGATGATGGAATTCTGTGTTTTCCTGAAAAAAAAATCTCTTTAAACAGGCACTAAGCTGATGATCCTCTTTCTAATAAACAGGAACAGAAATAAAAGATTAAATCCCTTTTAATCTACCTCTCCAAGTAATCTCTTCAGCTTCAAAGAAATGAAGCTAACCATATTCTGTTAAAATAAAAAGAAAAGATGATCCACCTTCTGCATAGTTATATCTAATTTTCTTTGGTTTTCATTCATAATAGCACACATCAGAAATTTTATTAATAAAGTTAATATCTAAAACATCAAGTACATGTCCTGGAGTAGACACAAGAATAATGTACTGAATTGGAAAAAACATATGCTTCATGATCTAGAGTTGAAAGAGAGTAATAAATTATAAATAAAAGATAAATTTTTAGTATATGTACATACATGCCACAAAGCATAACTAAATAATATAATGTCTCCATAATCTTAATGTTGTCCCTTGTACATACATATGTTTTGGAGGATGTGTTCATTGAGTTTTTCTTTGCACCAGTCAAATTTTCATCTGATGATGGAGCTATTAATTTTCTCATATCTAATTCATCATATCATAGGTAGATCTATCACAGATCTTATTCATGTCATAGATAAAATTTGAATGAAACCTATCCTTTGCCTCTAGGATTTCTCAGCTGGAAAGACGGTATGAAAGGTCCTGGAAGTTTCTGCAGTATGTCGATGACAATTTTTTGACACAGGTTGTGGAGGAGCCGACAAGGAGAGATAGGCTGCTGGACCTCATCCTAACAAACAGAGAGGGCCTCGTTGGAGATGTGAAGGTGGGGGGCAGCCTTGGCTGCAGTGATCATGAGCTAGTGGAGTTCAGGATCCAAAGAGGATGAGGCAGGGCAGTAAGTAGCCTTGCCACCCTGGACTTCAGGAGGGCCAACTTTAGCCTCTTCAGAGACCTGCTTGGA
>JAUBOD010000244.1:1075916-1087080 GCA_032353885.1 Nothura maculosa | reverse complement strand
TGAGGGTGACAGAGCACTGGAACAGGCTGCCCAGAGAGGTTGTGGAGTGTCCTTCTTTGGAGATCTTTAAAACCCACTTGTGCCATGTGCTCCAGGTGTCTCTGCGTGAGCAGGGGGGTTGGACTAGATGACGGTTCCTTCCAACCTTGAGCATTCTATGATTTTTTTCCTCTCTCTCAGTTTAGTATTAAGCACTAGTAGTCATAGTACTGTTTGATACTACCACTACAGCAGAAAAATACCATACAAGTATATACCATACAAAATAATTTTTAAATCATTTTCTATTGTTTAGGAGATTTTATAATCATAATAATCATATGGTTTGCTGAAATGAGATTTTTTTGAATATCTGTTTCATAGTATCATGTGTTTGTATAAACATGAGCATGTTTTCCTGTTTTTAAATGGGATGAGTTTCTCTCTTTTTACCTTCTATGGGCTGACATTCTTGTAACTATTTAATTTGGATATCCTATTCATTTCTATGGTGCAATTTTCCAAAGAAAATGTTGTTTCATTAAAAAAAATAAAATATTTCATGGAGATTTTTTATTTTAAGCAAATCTTAAACTTAGACAAAAACTTATATAAGCGATAGAAAAACAGCTTTCTATCTTTTTTGGCTGTTTGCAAATTTGGTTAAAAGATTTAGAAGTGAATTACTATCTGCTTCTACTGCTTCTATCTGCTACTGTCTGCTTCTGCTACTATCTGGTTCATGCTTTAAAAGGATGAAAGGAAGGTAAATTGGTTGCATAGCAACATCACCTACAAATAACTAGGCATTTTAAAGAAGAAAAATATGAAATTCCAGCTAAATAGTATCCTGATGTCTACTGACAAACTTTTTCCTTAAGTATCTTGACAGGAAAGAAATAAGTCTAAAATGTGAGTTTTTGATAATTCTGTGGATCAAAACAGATTTAGTTTTTTTCTTGTTACAAGTTTTTCTACAATAAGCTAACAGCCAACTTACTTATATTCTACCAATGTATTCAGAATGGAGTCTGTTACCATAAGAAGTACACACTCTAATTTATTTCTGTCATCGTAGCTATCAACTATAATAGAACATAGAAATAGAAAACAATTTAATATGAATTAGAAAGAAGCACATATCAGGTCAGCTGACAATCATTAGCTGTAAAATGAATTGCCAAAATCATAATCCCAACAGTATGTGGGGAATAGTGCTGTGTTAAAATTTACAAAGTAAATGATACCAGAATGTCTAATACAGTGACCGTGTCACTATTCTATATTAAGCAGTTGATGGTTTTTCACAAAGACCTCAGCCTGCCTAGACCAATGGCAATATACTAGAAAATAAAGTGGATAATATGGTCTGTTTTCCATAGTCTAGAGAACTATAATCTAAATAAAATAGAAATGTAAGGAGTATATAAAGAATAAATATTTAAATGAAATTTACAAGTTATGCAAAAAAAAACCTAAATCATTATTTATCTTTTTATTTTTTCCTGATGGGATGATTTTGATTTGATTCTCTAATTTTGCAGAGTAACTAGGCAAAAGAAAATGAATTCTGTGTAATCTCACAGATTCTTACTTAAATTTCAGGTATTTAAAAAAATTGATTTTTGCTGCCTTTGTTAAATAAGAAAAACACATAGGAAAGGAAACAGAATGCAATTTCAAGTACAGTTCCTTTTTTGAATCTTCTTGGGACACGGGGCTGTCACAAATAATTGTTCTTTGCCTTCAGTTTCAGTTATGAAATTTGTTGTTCTGATCACAGTTTGAGACCTGGCAATTCCCCTGTCATTACTGGTCTTTCTTATCTTTGACAGAGCTGGTTGTTATCTCATGTCATTGTGTTAGGCAATTAAATACACTTGCTAGCAGTTTTGCCATAATACACAAACATTGTGATAGGAAGGTAAGGAGACATTTAAGGAAAACTTCACCAGGCTGGCATTTGTTAACAATCCACAATTATACAGTATCACTACTTTCCACTCATATTATAAATATCATTTCCTAAAGGAGTTGTGAATATGCAGCTCCTCAAAGCTAATGCCAAGTAGGTGGATTTGATGGCTGTGGTCCTTGAGGGCTCTTGGTCCATGGTAGCTCTTAGAAGCAAGGGAGAGGGTGGAGCAGAATTTGTAACTTTAAGCCATCAGTGAAAAATCTAAAATTCCCAAACTTTAATGGGTATTTTATTCAGTAAATTAATATCAACCTCTTTTTTTTGTGGAGGTTTGAGTTTTAGCACCTCAGCAAAAGTGTTCTGGGATTCCATTTCCATGAATCTTTCCTATCATCCTGAAGTCTGGGACAACTGAAAACGACAGCCCTGCTCACAGGGGCAAATGTGCTGGTGTTGTAAAAAAGAAAACCCACTATTTTGAGACTTAATATCATGAGAACTGATAGCAGAAATGAATGTGTCAGGTATAGCTATTAATTTATTATATAAATTTTAAAAAAGTCAGGACAGAGGAGCATAACTGAAGCTGTCACAGGAGTGTACCATTAAATACTGACAGATAACACATGCCATTTCATCCTCTGCTTCAATCAAAGTGGCTGATGTGCTGACATCTCAATACAGAAAAGGCAGGGGTTACCATTTCAATACTACACAGTTTAGACAAATTCTCTGGGGTTAAAGTTGAAGGAAAGGATGGTTGTTTAGCTCTCACCTCAAAAGAGTAAAACATAATTAAGAAACATAATTAAGACTAGAAGAAAGACTAATTTCCTCACTTATAATTTGAGGCTAGTGCTGAACCTTTACTGAATGTTTGTAGAAGTATTAAAGCATTCAGATGGAGCTCTAATTCATTCTCAAATCATGGTGGCATTAGCCAAATTAAGCGAGAAACCATCTTCAGCTCAGCAGCTCAATAGACAGAGGCATAAAAGGCTTTTTTTTTTGGTAAATGAAATATTATTACATATATTGAAAAGAATTGCTGCAAGTAATATGCACATCTCCATCACCATAGCATCTGTTTCTGACTGATTGCCTTTATATTCTGCCATTGCCACATAATAAAAGCATCCTTTAGACATATGTACTGCATACCTACCATTTAGTAAAGCCTAAAGGCACATTTTGATTACAGCTTTAAGTGTCCATTAAATAAAAGTTTTTGCTTATCAGGAATTTACTCATCTCTCACTTGTTTCTTCAGTTTCTATAAGGAGAAGAGGAAATTACTCACGTCATGAAAAAAGTAATATTTAAGAAAGGTAAGAAAATGTTTAAACATCTCTTTTAAACTCCCTTGCCAAACTAGTATGAGCTGATGGATAGTATGTGCTAGAAAAATGACTAACATATTATTTAAGATTCACACAGATCAGTAGTCTCTGAAGTCCTTTGGATCAAGTCAGAATTAATATTTGATGAATAAAAAGTACCATTTAGGCCTTTCTGTGATTAACAGTGAAACCTATTCAGACCTATTCAGCTTTTCTCTGTATTTCCCAATTTATTCCCCTTCTTCTGATTACTTTGGTGATTACTACATAACGTAAGCATTTCACATTTTCAGAATAAAAGTTTTTAATTTACTCTTTAGCTGTCTTCTCATGAGCAGCTATCTCTGATTTTCTACTTTCCCAGAGCCAATTGTTATATGACACACACTACGAGTTAATGGGGGCTTTTGCTTTCTAAGGAAGTTGGTGTCTATTACAAGGTAGTTCCAACTTTTTAAAACTGTCCCAAGCATTTTCAAAAAAAAAATCAATTCTATATATTCTCTAACTCTGCTTTTTATCTACCCATTCCTAAATGCTCTTAAAATTCCTGGGGCATTGTGATATCTCCCATAGTCATTTCAGACCTTGAACAAATGCAATGCAGTAATGTTGATTGATTACTTGTGTAAATATGGGGATGAATTTTTAAACTCTAGCACATTTATATTCTATACTCAGTTTGGATAAGCTACATATTTTCTTCTCTTCTTTCATCAGCCAGAAATATAATCACTTTTTAATTCTTTTTTGTTGAATCCAAATGAAGAGTGTTACACTGAAAACCAGAACTGTGGCTAACGGTATGCTTTTAACCTCAATCATTCCTCCTATTTTAGAAAATATGGCAAATTAAAGGAAAGAACAAGGTAACTAAGAACTCACACAAGAACACGTAATATGAGAATGTTCTTAGAGCTCTTTAAAGATACTCCTTTTATTTGCTAAATATCCTATGACAAAAATTATAGAGAAATCTGTCATATTAAAATACTTTATGTAAAGCCTATTGTTTCTACATTAAAAAATAATAAAAATTAGGAAACAAATGTTTGTAGCCTACTTAAAATATTGATGTAATCACTATCGATATTTTTAGTTCAGGAGCACTAACTAAGGATTAATTATACCACTAATTTCTTGAGCTATATTAGCAAATAATTTAGTTGAACTTTCATCGACATCTTGGCAGTATATATGCTCATTAATGTGATTTGTCTATTAGGCTCATACTTTTGTATTTAATTTAATACTTTAATGTTAATCAAAATTACCTAATAGTAACCCATAGTTTAGTTATTATTTGAGGGCCTGTATTTCACTTACTTACTGATGTTGTGCCTCAAGATTACATAATTCCTAAATAAATGGTTTTAAAAAAACCCTTAAACCTAAATTTCTAATAGATATGATAATATATTTCTAGAAAAGGCAGATGAAAAAAGTAGCAAAAATGTATGGAGAACTAATCAAGACAGTAGATATGATTTTGTTAACAAAGATCACATATTTATCTACATTCCCTAGTGTGAGGTTAAATAAATAGACTTAACAGGAAGCTATTTAGCTGTTCATATAATTAAGCATTCCTAAATTACCCCAAGCTGCACAAAATATATGATTCATGTTCTGGTTAAATGGTTTTGAAAGCTATTTTATAAATTTGTATCTATGCCTCAGAAAATTACAATATGGAAAATTGAGACCATAGAATATTAGCAAGGTATGGAAGATGCTAATGAATAAACAACATGTTAATATTTTAGGTAACTGTAGTAAAAGATAAATAAATGCCTTATATTAATTGCAGTAATCTTTCATTATAGTAATTCAGAGATGGAATTTTAAAAATGTTGGTATTCTTGCTTCATTTTGATTCACTACAAAATTTCATGTGCCTGTCTCAGTGGCGTAGTCTAGTCTAGTCTATATTGTCCAAGTTTTTTGAGAAAGAAGGCATATGTTGTCTTTTGCTTTCCTGAGCAAGAAGATTTTCACTGCTGAAGTGACTCATTTGGTAATTTTAAATTGCTAATTCAGGTAGGCAGAAAAGTAGCACTGAAGGTGACCTATAGGAAGAGATAAGGACAGTCTTCTCCAAGGAATTAGCTGCATAGTCTATATGCTTAATATGGGAAACTTTTCATAAGTTGAATATGCACTTAACAGCCTATATAGTTTCATTCCACTTCTAGTATATCGTATTGAGAAAAATAAATAAAACATCCTATAATGAACCCCTAATTTTCCATAATGCTAGATTGTCTTTCCATGAGACTTAAGAGAAAGCACTACATAAAGGACTAGATAATCTGAGAAGTTAAAATATTTAATTTTTTAAGTTAACATCTGGTTTAAATATGTAAAGGCAACATCTTCTTTTTCTGAGACATAATGACTACTTTTCAAGCATTTGTTACGATTATAACTTGACTACAACTGAGTATTACCTTCTCTAATTAGCTTGCAGTCCTAGTATTTTACTGGGGTATATGAATATTTATGAAGAGTTATTGTATGGATCAGTAACTTTATATTGGTATACATTGAGAACATGTTATTTTACACATGAAATAAGTTGTCATACTTGTGGATAATTTTACAACAGGAACCAAAAAAAGTATGAAAGAAACATAAAGGCAAGAATACCTTATTTGATTCTTTGTGTTTTATATTTTCCCAGAAAAAAATGAAATGATCTTCAATAATCTTATGTCTCTTGGCATTTTGCATGTTTTTCATTCCATTTGTAAATCTGCCAGCAAATAATCACAAGTTTTTTAAAGTACTGGAAAAAGAAATGATGTCTTAAAAAAGGAATTGATGTCTTAATTACTTTGCACACAAGCCAACTTTTTTTTTAATTGATCATAGCAGATTAATCCCAAAATAGTGTTGAGAATTAAAGAAGGAAAGGAGAAGCAAGGAAAAGGGACTTTGAAAGGAAAATTTTAACCCCAAATAAAAGATGAGACTCTTGACCCAATAAATCAGTTTCATGAAACATAACTAGGAAACGCAGGCACCGTGGTGTTGCTACACATGGCCTGTCTCTCCCGCTCTCTCTTGTCCCATCCTGCTCAGCTTCCTTTCCCAGCGCTGTTGGCAAAGCAGTACTTATCACTGCTGCTTAGCCTAGTTATGTCAAAATGATCTAGATTACCTCTAAAAATATTTAATAGGAGAATTTTTTAACCTACAGCACTTTGGCAAGTGCTGGGGAGATGCTATCTCTACAGTTACCCTTTGTGGAAAGAAATTTTGGTTAGATACATGCAAATTTCTGTGCAAGGTTTCTGTGCATAAGAGTAAAACTTATGTGTCTGCAGGAAAAACAAAACAAATCAAAGACAAATCAAATCTCAAGACATTTTCCAGGATGGACACTACACTTCTCACAGGATGAACTAGTAGTCTGAGGGAAACAATAAAATAGTAAAAAAGGAGTAGGGTGATTAAAAGCATATAATAAAAGCAGGAAAAAAAATACATAAATACACTATATAGTAGGTTTAATATCCTTCTCTTAAATCATGAAAAAAACTACAAAAACTTCTAGTAAGTGCAATTAGACAAGCTGATAAGCTTTACTAATAAGCCTTTGACTCAGCTGAATTTTCCAGCAACTCAACCATAAACCCATAAATTAAAAAATATATAGTATTAAATCCAATCCAATTAAATAATTGGATCTTTGGTGTTTGTGATTATTATGTAGTTATCACCACTACAAAAGCCATACTGTAAAATCTTTAAAAAAAGTAAGCATTGAATGTCACATACTTTATGAATAACAAAACAACTTGATTTTATACTGAGACAATCCAATGGTGACCTAAACCATGCTTTGTATAGTAAATGTCAAATTAAAAAATATCCTGAACTCAGCAAACTATTTATTCAGACATTTCAAAAGGTGGCTTCTTCATTTATTTATTAATTTTATTGAAACTTACCATAAGAGAATCATAAGTTACACTCAGAAGGATTTATTGAGTAGATATAAGCTAACTGAGCCACAATATCACTGGTTATGATGACAAAAATGGGATTTCCCATTGGATGTAGTATTTACTCGCCTAATTTTTGCTTGTTACTTAAGCAGGAATTCCTATTTCACTTCCGATTCAATAACTGACAAAAGAAAGCCCAAGTCCTGCTGCATTTCCCAAAACCAAAGTCTTGGCAGTGCGGGGCACTTAGCTATTACGTCATCTCATGTAAAACGGGACAACCACCAATTATTTCATTTTCTATGGTGCAGGGCTGCAATCCTGCCCCAGCAAACTCCGCAGCAGAATTTACGCACATGGTATCTGAAGCAAGATGGTGCCTTTACTGTATCCACTCCAAAAGAGTCCATCTGGAAAAATGAAATTGCCTGTGATTAAATTATGATGGATAGTTCTGGCCTGAACGGGTTGTTTCTGCCATGCCTGTGTACTTGAGGAGTAACATCACACCACATATATTTTAACTGACAGACAGCTTCAGGGCTTCAGGGCTGAAACAATCTCTAGAAAAAAAAAAAGAAATAGCTGCATCACTTTCAAGTGTAATTGAAGAGCTATTAGTATCTTGTCCTTCTCAGTATCAATACATCTATTTTAGTTTCACATAAATCAACTTATCTAGAATCTATGAGGATATTGATGTCATAAACTTCATATTTTATTAAAAAAAAAAAAAAAGAAAATTTTACTTGGAAGGAACCTCCAGAGGTCACACAGTCCTTTCACCCTCTCAAAGGCAAATATGCCAACATATTTCAGTCCTGGATGAAACTGGAAATATACTGAAAATTTCTTCTTTTGTTAAAATCACATATGGGAAGAACAGGTCAAATTTTCCATTACTGTTATTTCAGTACTATTATATATTTAAAAATCTGAAGGTAATTCTGTGTCATAATTTATAGGCTGCAACTGGATAACTTAACCTACTTCACATGTTCTTAAATACTCTGTTTCAGAGGGGAAGAAGCGGGCGAAGCCTATATTGCAAATGTTTCAGAGGCCCTGTTTAGTGGTTCAGCGATACAGCTGTAATAACTACACTTTTCCTCTCTTTCCTGATGCACTCCTGTATCAATTTGTTATATTACTAGCTTCAGCCTTTTGCACACTTTCTCTCCTGTCAGAGTTCATTCATGTCAGATCTACCAGTTACACAATACATCATTGTGCTGACAAAACAGAGGAGATCCTGGAAAGTCAAATTACATATTTTTTTTAGGGTTTTTTGGTTTTGTAGCTCTTTTTATCAATTCGGCAATAAACTGTGATATCACAGTTTAAATCTCAGAAAGTTTGCATTGCAGATGACATTTTATTGCATAGAGTGTAAGATGTCAGCAAAAATATTTGTTTGTGTTGGTAGAGTCAACATTGCTGTCAGTGGCGGCTGCTTCTACAAGGGTCCTGATATTTGCCTAAAGCAATTTGGCTCAGCTTTATGGATGCAGGAGGAGAACTGTTCAGCTGAGTTGAACATACTGAGAAATTTGAAGCTTACTCAGTTTTCTCGTATCCCATTAACTGTTAGGGTTGGGACCAGGATAAATCCACCTAGCAAAGCAGACAGAGATGATTTACCTGTCTATAAAACAGGTATATCTAAGTAATATATTTTATAGATAAAGTATCACTAACTGGTAGGGGAAAATCATATGAATTGGATTCACAGTAAAACCTAGAAAAGTAAACTGTGTATGCATCTTCTAATAGTTGTTGCTACATTGCAGTCAGGAAGCTATCCAAGCCATTGCTAGTAGAACCACATTAAAAGACAGATTAGTGAGGGACACATCAGTATTTTGAAATAATTATTTTGTAATGGATTTATGTGATTCTGATAACCTGTCTAAACTTATTATGGAAAGATATAATTGAGGTCACTGCTCAGTTTTACAGATGTCTTGAGTAATACTTAAAGCAGTCAAATGCTGTCTGGAAAGCAGACAATGTGTGAATCTACCTACGTTATTATTCAGCAAGTTTGAATGAACATAAACCATCTGCATTTATCAAAAGAACATTTCACACAATGTCACAACAAGCTGAAGCACTTAGGAACGGATTGAACATAATTTTTATTGTGAATAGCAATTAAACACCAGCAAGCAATCAAATGTTGCCCTTCTCACTACCACCATCCTCAGTCTGAATCCAACATGAGAGCTATCAGGAAACTGGGAGGACATGCAGGGGCTCTGATTTTATACTTAGGTTCCTCTTAGTCTTTCTCAAACATCTGCTAATAGTTTCTGCCACAGAGAAACTAGACTAGGATGTTTGTCCTGCTCCAGTACAACCAATGGCATGTTCCTATGAGCAGTGCTGTATCCTGGTGTGACCAGTTACTCCTAGCAAAGGATTTTACATCCAGAAGGATCACAGCCCACGAGGAAGCATGATACTTAGGGAGAGCAAGGAAGCTGTAGTTTGCAAAGATTCCTTATAAAATTCAGAGCCAGTTATGATGACTAGATGACAGATCATATGGATGTTTTTGCTGATTTGCCACTATTATTGATTTTTTATTTTTGTTTGCATCATGCCAACTGGGAAAAACATCTGCTGAATGGTGCAAAATATGAAACACTACTCCTACAACAGCAGGAAGGAGAAGTTGAGACTGTAGCTTAAAATACAGCAAGAACACCATCTTAATGTCATTTTCTAATGTCACAGGTAGGTTTTTAGAGGTTTATCTCAGTGACAGTAGATTAATAAAAGCACAAATGAACTCTAAGAACATTAAACATATATGTAAGAAGAGATGCAAACAACTAGATGAGTATTTGCTTGCCAGAAAGACCGTGACAGCATTTTCTACCAAAGAAAAATGAAAAAGCTTCTTAATCTGCTTCCCCTCGAGTTTGAAGCTGTTCGTTTATGTTAGCTTCAAGTGTGACATTGTAAATATTCACCAGAGTGAATTGATCTCAGCTGCAGTATGCAATCAAGAAAATAAATAAAATGTGAATTTAACCATTGCACGGAGCGCATAAAATCAAACCCTGAACATGAAATGATCAAATTTGGGACATAACATTCACTGACAGTATTTGATTTGTTCATCCATCCACTACAGATGGATAATCTTGTTTTAAAGAGATATCTATTTATATTTCTAAAACTCACCTTAGCATTTATTAATATTAGTGGCATAAAACTCACAAGGGATCCAACATTTGAGCCTAAAACTAAAATACACAGGAAATAGCCTAAATCAGTATGTAATTACTTTTGTGGGGTGTTGGGTATTTAGAAAGTTTAAGAAATTAGTGGGAGTACTTTTGTTATGTTTTGGCAAATTTAAGCTACATGGGAGTTCTAGGGGAAGATTAGGATGAAATCTAGGCAGATTTTTTTTATGACCACTTTAGGACAGACCCTTTTTTCCTCAGATTTGGCCTTTAACTAATCCAATATCATCCAATTGTAATTAATTTTCAAGAAAAATTAACAAAATATAATAAGTATTCACAACAGCCTCTAAGAATAGAGACACAAAAAACTTTGAAATACATACATATACACATATGTATGTGAGTGTGCATAAGCTTTTATATGAGTATGTCTGTCTCCAGCTTTCAAGCATTGGCTCTAATTAAGCTTCTCTGTTAGGCTAGCGAACCCTATGGTATGTTATTTTTCTCTCCTTGAAGGTATTAACATAAGTAAACAAAGTTACAGATCAATCATCAATTTCTAATATACTATGATAATTGAGCTCTCTTCAGTCCCTCAGGTTTCCTCAGCTGAGGTTTTCCTTGCTCCATTGAGACAGCAGTGTGCCCTGGTGGCCAAGAAGGCCAATGGGATCCTGGGTTGCATTAAGAAGAATGTCTCCAGCAGGTCAAGGGAGGTGATCGTCCCCCTCTACTCAGCCCTGGTGAGGCCACACCTGGAGTACTGTGTCC
>JAUBOD010000244.1:1018367-1064105 GCA_032353885.1 Nothura maculosa | reverse complement strand
ATTCTTTTTTCCTTGTACTGACTGCTAAAGCAAATACGTCTTTAATAGAAGAGCAACACAGAATTAATGGATTTAATTTCCAAAATGACAGAGGTTATTTCATATATGATACTATTAGACTTAGAAATGGAAACTGGTGTAGAAGCATTTCATAAAATCTGTAATAGGAATGCCTATAAATGATGGGGGAAAAAATCCAGTAAGTCTCCAGTAAGAGCAGTCTACTGCAAGTAATCAAGACCTGTGATATTTGCCAGTAATGGAGTACCAGTCCCAGTTGGTAGTTTTGTCCAGTCTAATTTTTCAGATTCAAAATATGAATCTGTATGAATCCAATCTGTATGTGCTGAAAATGAGACAGGTATCTTTGTAAAGCTAGAGAGAGGCAAGTCCATGACAGTTCATCATCAAACTGTGTTCTGCATGCACACTAACTGGTTGTTCAAACACATTTGCTGAAATTAAGTATGAAGCTAGAGTTCAGTGAATGATCAGACTTTCTGCACCATTTAAGCATATCTATCATTTTCAGAATGATTTTGATTATAGCAGTTTATAAGCAAACATAGCCTTGATCAGACTAGAAGGGCAGGAGAAATGTGGCCCCCATCCTGCAACAAAGCAAATGCCAGCCCTGCTAATGCAGTCAAAAGCCTTTTCAGTGCCTATTTCCATACTTGATTGAATCTATCTTGTTGTTATCATTTCTTGAAATTTAAAAAGCTTAATTATAAATCACCAGGTAACTGTGCAGTTGTGGTATTTGTATTCCCTGTGACGAGTCACAGTGTAATTTCTTACAAATTTGTGAAAATAAAATTGTCTGAAAATATTCACAACAACTCTATTCTTTGCTGTAACTGAAGGGCTCAGAATTCAGCCCTAAATTCTGAACTGAGTAACTGAAGACTTACTGACAGATAACACATACTGTGTCCAGTATATTTTTCATTCTAAGTACATAAATCAGGTCTATTCTCAAAGGAACAAGCTCCTAGAGGTGTTTTCATAGGCCAGGCAGATGCCTCTGATTTCTCTTTATAGCAAGCTCATTTGAAGGTTTTTTTAGGATGCCAGCTGCATCACTGCTGCATTTTGTCTGGCAAAGAGAGCTGTCACTTTCCAAGTGAGATATATCCATGATGAACAGATTGGTTGGACTCTCATGAAGACACATATCCAAAGCATTTCAAATAAGTTGGTGATTCTCACTGCCCTTTGAAATCTTCCTATTTCACTAAGCACAAGTCCCCTGATAGACACATGTACGACACAAGCAATTACAGTCAAACTGCTGGAAATGTCTACCAAACCTAATGACAACACCAAAAGACACTACAAAAAAGCATCTAAAGCTAGATGTTACTGAATAAATAAATCAGTAGATTTGGTAGAAATACCTGGCTTGTGCAAAAAGAGGTGCTGGTGCATTGCTTAATACAAACACATGCTTAGTACAAACATACACTGGTAAGGGTCTCCAGGCACTAACAAAAACCCACTATTAAGTGCAACTTAATTCTTTAAATCTTTAGTTCTTTCATTTCATCTGTATAGAACTTGGCATACAGTTTTTAGGTGGACCTAAAAGTTATAATAACTCTCTGAGTTATTAATTGTGCTATATCTAATGAAAAAGAAAGGTATGAAAAATGTAAATTCTAGTCAACAGTGAAACTCAGATACCCTGCGTGAGACTAATTGCATTGAAATTTGAAAAAAAATGTGCTGCCTACCTGGTTTATCCTGGAGGTGGATTATCTCCTCTTATCCAGAAGTTTTCAAGGATGCAACATACTCTCCAAACTGGTTTCCTGCTTCACTCCTGAATACTTTCTTTCTCACTCAAGACTTCTTCCATACATCCAGAAGAAAGTCCAGATATTTCTGTGAATTAAAAATATTCCACTTTCAGGGTGCAAAGTTTCTAGGATAAGAATCTTACACTAAGATACTTTAGCTATTTCATATTTAGTGGATTTTACAAGTGAGACTTCTATGAAAACACGTTAGGGCCAAGGAAAAGCCATTGCCAAGTGTAACAATAATGTTTCTCCCTACAGCTAACTACACTTCTGAACACTCCATATTTATGCAGTAAATAGGCACTGTTATGTCATTTTGCAAACACATAGCTCAAATTATATTCAACAATTTAGAGAGGCATTGATTTACTGGCTTCATTAGGAAGATTAAAATGCAAATTCTTTTTACCTAGGGGCAATATTTTTAGTGATAACATGCTGGAATTACATTTCCTCAAATATTAGCTGGATTTCAAAAGTTTGTATTGCAAAGACCTACCACTAAGGAAAACTTATTTCTTGAATAGTACATTAAGAAGAGCAACTAAATTGAAAGGTGCCATAAGACATCACAATATGATAATATTTACCTTGTGTTTATTAAAAAAAATCTAATAAATAATGCTGAACTTTCTGGTCAGAAATTTAAACTGTAAGCCATTTGTCCTTTGCTTTTAAGCAATAACTAATATCTTTAAAAGGCTGCTGTCCTCAGGAACCATTACACAATAATACACAGACTGCGAGACAGACTCAAAAAAAAATTTAAGTTTTTATCCCAGTATTATCGTAGGATATTATATATCCCCACTCTGCCCACTGCAGTAAGCTTTACTGGTCTGGATGCAGTTTGGAAAATTGAGAAAAACTGACTAAAACATAAAGAAATGTAATTACAAGTGTCAACTGTCTTTCTCTCTAGAATTTGAAGTAGGCAACATATTCGAAATATATTACAAATAGATTTTGCAGTGTATCATAAAGGAAACAATGTGTAAACCTGGAGTGAAACAGAAAGTCCTATTTTTAATGTCATAAACAGGTGTTCTTGTAATATCACCACCCTCCATTACATGAGACAATGAAACAATATCAAAAATAATGTAACGTTTTTAAAATAGTATTTTATCCTGGAAAAAGGCACATACATGACAGTCTTATAGACTGCTGTCATTTGAATTCAAACACTCAAATAATACTTAATGAAATACAACATGCTAAATTTAGTAGAGAAAAATAAATATATGATCAGTATGGAAATACAAATGGAGAATTTTTGATGCTACTCTTATTTCTCTTAGCATTTCTGATAAGACCTTCCTAATTGTACTCACAATATTAACAAACTACTTAGAATGAAATATTTTAACATTTCTTTGCTATAGATGGAGCTAATGTGTCTGAAGCATTAAATCACAGAACATTTATTATAAGTCCACAGGCCAAACAATTTGAGATGTCTAAGCTTCCAAAAGTGAAATTATTCTTTTCAAAACACCCATAAATCCCACACAAATTAATCATAGTCCATTGTCTGTAGTATAGCAAGCACTGTAGAAACAGCATTGAATGAGTAAAGGGAAATTATTTTAACTCTAGAATCCCTGAACTTTCAGAATAGCAGCTGTCTAGAACAAACAAAACACTGAAAAATGTCAATGTTCAGGGAAAAATCAACAGGGGAAAATGTAGAAAGGAGTTTTTTAGCTTAATTAAAAAAAATGAAAATCAAAGACAAGTGCAATGCAGATGGCATAACATACTTGAGACTTTTATATTGAGACATATATTGAGATATATTGAGACATTTTCTGTTGCATTACATGGCACGACTTCCTGTAATTTCCTTTATACCTTTCTTGAGGCTGTATAAAGTCTATCCACAATTTTGTACATAATGTTTGTAGGAGTGATCAGATCAAACAGGATTTTCTATGCAAAAAAAAAAAAAAGAGGAGGGAGGAGTTAACTCAAATTCCTACCAGGAAAGGTTTATAATGCAATTAAGAACGGTCCAGAATAGCTTATGTTATCACACTAAGTCTTACATATGTATGTACCTTGAAGAAGTGCTTTATCCAGTTCCTTGCATTCCTACATCCATTATGTATAACATAGAGTACTACTTTGCAGATTATTTGCTGTTGTTGTTATGATTATTATTACAATTGACTTGAAACACAAGCGTGATAGAAAAATGATATTAAAAATGTTCATCTTTTAATGGAGTATCTCTCTAATAGTCTGAGTAGAATTCAATGCCCACAACATTAATATATGTGCAGACACACAGTGAGAAGTAAATATTATTTTAATGTTTAGCTTTCATTCTTCACCTCTAATTCTTCCAATGTTCAAAATATGATTGCATCTTCAAAGGATGTGAGTGTGTGACCAGAAAGGACTTGCAGTAGTTTTTGCAAAATACTTGTAGTCTTTTAGCATGCTCTTATATCCAGTTAATCTCCTCTAAAGGATATTAACACAACTCAAATCATCTGACTTACTAGATCAGAGAATTGATGAATTTAAAAGAAATATAAAAACAATTATAGCTCCCCATCAGTCTTTTAACTTATAATTTTATTGTTATTTTAATGGCATCTGATTTTGTCTTTTGGTCATTTTTTATAGAGGTAAAATCTGCATGTAGCCATAAGCTTTATTAAGTTTATGCAAGATAAAATCATACATAACATACATAAGATAAATATACTTAATCTATTTACCACTCTTAATGATTACTCACCCTAGAGATAGAGCAAGGGACCAAGTTGCTGTGGCTTGCCATGTCACTCCCTAAAGCAGACAGCGACAAACTATAGACTATGCCACCAGTCACCTAATGTGACCCATTATCAACAACTTCAGGGTATCATATACAAACTCAACATTTCCTAAGGAAGGAGGAAAAAAAAAGCAAAAAAACAGAGCAAAGTTAAATGAGATTTGGCCATAGCTCATGCATCACTTTTGGCCTGGGTTTCTGTGCTATATCTTACTTCTTGACATTTTTCCCATGACACTTAACATCACTAACTCAGGCTTTTCTTTCTATTTCCTTCTCATTTCCCTACCTTCTCCCCTCCCCTGCCCCATCACTCTTTATAGGTCCCCACATGCCCAGCAGAACTAATTTCTTCTGTTAAAAGACTATCACATCTGTTATGCTGACTGACAATTTGCATTTTCCTGTCTTCTGCAGTCTTCAGATTGCCTCAATTTATTTCTTTTTTCAATATTTGGTTGAGTTAAAAGCAAGGAATGCATTCTTCTTGCAAAGTCAGCTTTTCCTCAGCTGCTTGCTTGGCAAATGCCTGGTTTGCTCCAGGGTACTATCTGGATAACATCACCTCACGCTGATGATGCAGAACACATTGTAACTTGCAGCATACAGTGTATGAATTTTAGGACTCAGCCCCATGAGAAATAATGGAGGGACTCATTCATATTCTTGACAAAGGAGGAAGGAAGAGACTCTCATCCTTTTTTCTGCCACTATCATATGTGCTGCTATGGCAGTAGCCTGTTTTTCAGGCAAAAAGCCCACCAATACTCTACTTTCAATGCTCCTAAAACATATTACAACTCTCATGAGGACCTTGAGGACCGGCCCTTTCTCCTTCTGCAGCTATACATCTGAGCTCTCCAAGCCTTGCCTCTCAAGTCCCATCAGCTCTTTGCATGGGCCTTCAAGTGCAGTCTTGGCACTGCCAGGAGAGCCTTTATGGAACTGACATAGGAGCTACAAACTTCCTTCAGGAGTAAGTCTCTTCTCCTATACAAATGTCTATCTTGTGACATATGCAGTATTATTTTAAGTTATCTGCTTCCTGACCCTTTCAGAGGAGAAAAAGCAAGTTTGCACAGGGGGCAGAGGCCTGCCAATATCCAAGTAATTCTCAGCAGTAATTCCCAGCAGGAGTATCAAAGACTTTCTAGAAAGTTATTTGGTGTCCTGGGTACACTTGTTTGGACTGCATCACACAGCACCTGTCGCTTCTTTGTGATCTGAGGAGGAAAGAGGGTTCCCAGCCTGTCGCTGAGGTTCTGGATCTAAACAGGCAGCCATTTCAAAGATCATGGAGTTGAGCATCCTCCTCTCTTCTGCATAATAAAACCAAATTGCTATGACTGTGGCATTAAATGCCAAACACAGCTCATATGAAAAATTGGAGCAGCCTGGAGATTTTTCTTGTGTTCTGTCAGCAGAACATGTCTGCTTGCAACAAGAAATACCTATATCCATATGCTTTCTGTCAGCCCACATGACAAATGCAGCATAGTCCTCATGCTTCCAGCAAACAGAGAGAGAAAATGATATATAAAGGCTTTCTCTGTTCTGATTCATGGATAGAAGGCACGCTACAGACAAAGAAAAATGTCAGGTCTGCATTCTGATTAGGGATATTCAACTACAGCAGCTGTGAGATGGTTTAGGGGGAAAAAATACTATTTTCATATTTATGGATTTTGAATCCAAGCTAAATCTATTCACAAGTGTTTGTGGCTCAGCTAGCACTCAGGCACTAACACAGGCAACATGAAGACCCCTCAGTCTGGGCATGAATCTCTGCAGTGTCAGAGTGCCAGTGAGCCCTCTCTGTGCCACAGCTGAACCAGCAGCTGGAGGACATGAAGGCGTCACAGCTGTTTGCTCTCTTAGGCCAATGGTAAACTGCAAACTCCCTCAAGCCAGGGAGGAATGAGAAGGGAGGAAGCTGGCTCTTTCTAATAGTGTTGGAGTGGTGTAGGACAGCCCTAACACCTTGTCTAAAAAGAAAAATATATTCTCTAGTGATTCCTTTATCTTCACTTCAGAAGTGATCCTTTTATCATTGTATAATACTCACTTTTGTAAGGCTGAGTTTTCGACATTGCAACAAGGGATATCAGAAGACCACATCCAATAAACTAAGCCAATTCTTTTATACTTATTCCATCTCCACTTATGTCCCACAGATTAGCGGTTAAATTTCAGCCTTCTACAGCATACATGACAAATGATGAGGAAAAAAAAAATATAAAACCATAAATATATCAGGAAAAATGATATTTTTAGGCCCAATGCACAACTGAGGGTGGAATTCATGATCCTGGGTCCTCTGGATACTTACAGAAGGATGGGCACCTCCTAAAAAATGTCCTGTAGCTCTGTCTTGTGACAACTGCCATAGCAGCAATGACTTACACTTGCAGTTGACTTGAACAACTCTGGATGACTCGATTAGGGAAGATGTTTAAAAAAATTAAAATTCATTAACGCTAACAAAGTGCTAAAGCATTTAAACTTATCAGTTATGTTCATTACTGAGCTACTATTTATCTTCCAAATCTGTTTTTTCGGTAAACTTCAAATGTTTCTTTTTTTAAGATATAAAATCAGGAAAATGTGACAGCAATGATTCTTCCAGAATAGTGACACAGAAGCAGGAGGTGCTACTAGCTGTGTTAGAGACTTTTTTCCCCCCCATAAAGCTCCTATAAAATCTATACACACAGAAACCCATATTTGCAAGTGAAAACAGTTGCTGATGTGTGCAACTGTTTATTCTGAATATGGAAATAGACATCTGCATGGGCAAATGGATATGAATGCCAATTTTCTCCTAAACTTTGGATCAAACCCGTCAGTATAAAAGTCACAAAAGCTTTTTACAGTCTTCCCAGTGATTTCAGGAGTTTGACCACAGATGTTATTCCCAAACCACAGCCACCCCTCCATTGCTCTTAAAATTTTCTTAGACTTATATCACAGTAAAACTGATACTGAGTCAAATCAAACTCAAATACTCTAAAAAGGGATAATCTCAAGAAGTACGCTTGACAGTCACTATGCAATTACACATGAATCACACTGTTAGATATGCTCTCCTGCAGTGGGTATTTACAAGCAAAAATAAAGCATTTTCTTTTTTTTTTCGTTTTTTCTTTTTCTTTTTTTTTTTTGCTTTTCTCCAATAAAAAACAAAACCCATTTAAATGGAAAAACTTCCAAACTTCTAAAATTCTTCTGAATATGTGAAATCTCTACACTACAAAAAAAAAAGCTTTCAAAAATCTTAAACATCTCTAAAAGCTATATTTTTCTGCTGATGATTATAAAAGATAGAAAGATCCAAAGCTAAAAGTTAGATATCTGCAAAGCTTTGAAAAACTCTGTGTTAATGCTGATGAGTTTTGTTTTGTTTAAATCTGAAGAGTCACAATAATTAGCAGATTTCCAGGTTGCCCTTGGGCAGAAGAAAACCACCAAATCTCTGATGTTGCTCAAAGAGCTACTGAACATTCAATTCATCTCAGTCTTCTTCCATACTTGCTTCTTCCACAGATTGTATGGGCCCTTGATCTACTGTTCTATGGGCTTCAGGGCATCTTCTGCTTAAAAAGTTCCTGGGCACCACATGCTTACCCATCTGCGTGAATCAGTTTCAAATCAGTGGTCAGGCCTCAAATAGAGCTGAAAGCAGGCAACGTGCCAAGAAGCAGCGACCTTCAGCATGTCTTTGGATGGCTGGTCAGCACAGGAGAGAATGCATATTTTGCTTTGCTACTTTATGTGTATTTTCCAAATCCTCCCACGGTTCATCTAGAAAAACTGATTTCTCTGCTCCTTTGGCTTAGGTCACAGTACTTTAAAGTGAGTTCCTCTTCTTGGTTTGCAGAGAAATAAAGTTAGAAGCAAGTTTTATTTACTATTACGGTTAACGTGGCAAGAGATTCGTAGTCAAATGCCTAAGAGAGAATATGACCATCTGTAGTTATTTACAAGTATTAAAAAGTAATGAAAGGTAAGTATTATTGAAAATAATGGATTTAGTAAGCTACTGAAATATAAATGGGAATAAATAAAACACAAAGAAAAGGCTAATATCATACAGAAAAGGCTTAGCAATATAATCCGTTAAACTCTCAGAGGTGGCAACTATACCACTCAAACTTTACAATCTCAAATTCGTATGCATGAAATAATAGATAATAGGTAACACATTAGATTAATAATTTTTACAGGCCTTCTACATTTCTGATTTTCACACTGAGCACATCTTATATCTCTTCATGCAAGATCTGTTAAATGAATAAAAATACTTATTTCACTGATCTTTCTTTGCACTGTACAAAATATTTACACTTTGTCTTTGTGCTGGCATGCAAATGCTTTTGGCTATAAATCAAGACCGGCATTTGCAAATGACTACTTTTTTTCCTATATGTTAGATAGCTGCATCTGGTCAAAACAGCAAACCATCTCACAGGTCATTAAAAATAGATTTTACTGCACTTCAAAAATTTCTGTTACTCCCTCATGGTCACTCCATGTGTGTGCATATATGCACATATATATTTATGTGTATATCTGTGCATATATAAATGCACCTCATGAAAGGATTATATGAGGCACCTATACTTTTTTTCCCTTCTATCTTTCCTGTGACAGGAGAAAGGCTAACCAACACAATTTGCCTAAACTCAGTCATTAAGTGAATGTGTTTCTGTGGATGTTTCTCTATTAATTGTCTCATGGGGTTCTGAAGAGAAGTATTAAGGGTGTACTCTGGGATTATAAAGCTTCTCTGAAGTCATTCAGAGGAAAAGGAGGATTTACTCACATAAGATCTTATCTTTGCTGATTATAAAAGGATCTGTGGTGGAAATAATTTGTATGAACATATTTTTAGTGGTCATTGTTATTAAGTAGTGTATACAGTTTTCATTTTTAGACATATAGACACATTTAGACATTTCATGTCTAATGAATATTATCTCTAATATTACCTAGACATATATTTAAGATCAATAAAATCTTGATCACTGCTTTTAATCTTGAAATTCTGCCTTCTTATTTAGTAAATATTATCCTGTTTCTTTCATCTTCTGTGTAATGTCCAAAAAATATTCAATTGTCCCACATCTGTTTTCTTTTGTAAATATATTCAAAAATAAATTCTAAATGATCTATTTGGTATTCTCAAATCATTTGAAAGCTACAAATAATTCCAGACACTCCACTATTTCCATCTTGATATCCTGGTCAAATTGAACATGTCAGTACTACTTGATAGAGAATACGAAGTTAAAGAGCACAAGATCTAAGCATAAAGGTTAAGCACAGACAGCTATTTCAATCAGCAAAAATTTCAAGTAAAATCTTTGTTCCTTCACAGTAAAGAAAGACTTAAAATATTTTATTATTATTGTTTGCTCTTTTTCTTTCTCATTTTTAGCATGCATTATTGAATCTAGTAGAATATATAGTATTCCTGGCCCAAAATGAGTCAGGCAAGGAATGATTTTATCCTGCACATTTGCTCATGATGTTCAATTATCTCTTTGATTCACCTGCTAATTTTGACCTTATACAATGAATTCCCAGATTATGATTTTACTAAAGAATTTAGTGAGATAAGCTTGAAAAACAGTTATTTGACCTTTCTAAATTAAATGTATCCAAATTAAAATATGAGCATTCAATATAATTTTTTAAACTTAATATTTAAAGCTCTTCTGAGTGAAAGATAATTTCTATCTTTCAAAGAACAATGGAGATTAATTTTCTGAAATGATTGTAAAGGTAAATAATTCATTATGATTTCATTATGAAGCCAAATGTCATTATGATTTCAGTTTTATTTCAGGAACAGCTGTACAGACAATAAGAAAAAAACAGATTCTTCCACAAATTAAAGACAAAGCCCAAGTTTGGTGACATATGGTCATCTGCAAATAAACTTATCTTAGTCTTCGCAAAAAAGTAGGTTTTCTCTGCTAAGTAATGTAGTCCGATTTATAGGATCTATATTATGGAAAGAATGTTTTTGAAGTTATAAAGAAAACATCCATGTTTTACATCACTAAATTTCTGCTATATCACATCTAAATCCTACTCTAACTGGGTGAAAGAATAAAACACTGCACTATGGAACTTTAAGGTATATTATTTACAAGCAAGTCTCAAAAAATATAATCTGTTCTTTGCCTCCCAGTTTTGTAAAATTGCTGCCATAATGCAGAGTAACAGTATTAAGTACTGTTTACTCCAAGACACCAGGCAATAATGATCTTGGGAAATTTCAATATCGTGGGTCTGTTTTACTTTCATACCCATGCTGACAGGGTTCCCACAACAGGCAGTGTGACCATGAATTAGCATTAAGTTCAGTGCTGCTCCCATCCCCAGAGTGCTCTGTTCATGGTATATGACAAACACTAACAATTTACAGCTCTTGGCCTCTCCAAGGCCTGAGTGTGTCAGCCTGGAGACCCCCATCGGTACGGTGTGACAGATCAGCTCTCTATACACCACTGAGCTCAGCAAACACATCAGCCGTCATGTCTACAGTACTATAATGCAACTTGGTTGCTGCATCATTAGTACAGCTGTATCAATAGTAGTTATTTTTCTGAAGTCATAGGAGATCTATAATTCCTAAATTTACCTCAAAGCACATGCTTTTACCTTTAATCAATGCTTGTCACATTAATAATGGACTAGTAATGCATGTTAATGGAGTCAAAGAGGTGCTTACATTGGTGAAATATACAAACACATATAGCAGCCTACATTTATTGCTTAGAAAGATCTTCAATCTGATCTTACCCCAATGTCACTGCCTGACCCATATAATGGGTGAATAATATTGCACGGGGTGATTGCCCTTAAACAGAAGGGACTCACTGAGTGCTATAGGACTTTGCTGCTTCTGAAACACAGATTGGATATTAAGAGAGGCAAGTACAGATAACACGCGAAAAACCTGCTTCCATTTTTCCCCAAAACGCTATTAGCTGCTATAGCTAATATTTTTTAATAATTTTATAAAGAGTAATCAAGCTCTTTCATGTGTCATGCAATGATGACTTTCTTGGTAAAAGGCTCTAGAAATCCTATATGAACTGTATTTTATTTTCCCAACACAGTTACATTTATCAAAGAAATGAGGAGAAATAGGTTACAGAACAGTTAGGAGCACTAACCAAAGCTTCATTATTGCTTTTTCAGGCACCTTGCATGCAGGTTCAGTACAGGTCAGTGTCTGTTAAAACTTTACAAGATTGGGAAGTTAATGGTTCAGATCTGCAATTTTAAATTATTCAGTTACCACTTGAGTACTAAGCATGGACCCCACAAACAATGGCTAATACAAATCATGCATGTTTCATAAAGGAAAACCATACTCTCAGAAGTGTATTCATACCTGAAGAGAGAGATTGCGTTTTCAAAATCATTTAAGACCTGCTCTTCCTGTCATCACTCCAACTGACTTGAATAGAAGTTTTATTGAGGAACTACAGACAGATTCCAATCTATAAAATAATAATGATAATAATAATAACAACAACAACATTAAACTTTTATATACAGGATGAGGAGGAAGCAGTCTGTTACCAATGGGTTGTACTCTCCTATCACTTCTGTAATGCTCCCTCAACCCAGACACATTTTGATGCTTCTTTCTGCAAGAAAGGCCGAAAGAAATGGAAAATTGCATGCTATCTAGAAACTCATCATGAACAGGGTGGGAGTCACTGGTATTACAGTGATGATGCACACTCCAATTTCCTGTCAGAAATCTGAGACAAGTCATGGCTATAACGTGGCTACTCATCAGAAAGGAGTCTAGCAGAGAGATACTGAATACAAACCCAGAAAAGGGAAGAAAATGAAGTACTGAAATGTGCATAACTTACTATAGTTTTCGGCATTTTACTAACAGTTAACAAGTTTAAGAGTGTGGGTCCCTCATAGGCTCTAGTCTGTCATTATTTTCTTTAAATCAGTTATAACAGAAACAAAATATGTATTTACTGTCAATAGAGTGTGTGCTCTTACTCTTTCAGTACTCTTAACAGTAAAATTCTTGAGACAGAGAGAATAGCAAATCAAATAAGCAGGGATAAAAGGTAGGCCGCAAACATTCAAGTTAAGTGCTTAGCATGAAAACACAGTGTGTTGAAGCAGCTTCATCTATGAAGAAAGGAAAAATTCATTTTAAAACAATGCATCATGAATATCTCAGATAAATAGAGAGGTACTGTTAACTCTAGACCTCTTTTTTAGCTGAACCTGGCAATGTTAATATTTTGCTGCTATATTGAAACTACAGTTCGCAGGGCTGTTAGTCATTTCCCTACTTTTTTTTCTCTCTATAATTGGTTGCCTATCCTTGACTTGGGAAGATAGGACTATGTAACATTGTTCTGCTAGTAGAATATTTGTTCCTCTAAGGAATTAATAGTACTACTCTCTATAAAAATGTCTTTATTGAACCAACACAGCCACTCTTTTAACACAATTACAGAGCAGTCATCCAGGAATAGAAGATGACTTTTAAGTTGGGAGCACACACATCCCTCCATAAATGCTGCCTTTCTTCCAGCTGTGGAGTCATGACCCCTCGGGAGTCAAGTCATTTAAAAGTGCCCCAACTACTGCAGAACCTGTCAGCTGACAAGTCTTGCTCCTGCACTCTGTCTTCAAAAGAGCTCTTTCATTCCCAAAGATATTAGCAGGGAGTTAAAGTCACAGATTTTCTCTGCCTTCTTTTGCAAGGTGATTCCTTCTTTTCCAGTTACAAGGTTAAAAAAGTAGAGATTGCTCCTATGAAGTCACAGTAAATCAGATGCGAAACTTCCAGACTTTTTGCCAAAGTCATTATTTTTCCCTCTGGATTTCTCTTCAAATAAAGAATATACAATTGTGAGAGAAAATAGCTTGTTTCACACGCACTAAAAAAAGTCTTAATCTTTTTCTCACAGAAATGCAACAAAATACCCATAAAAGATGAAAAGATACTATGATCATTTTGATTAAAAAAATGGGTATGGAAACAGTAGCAAATGATGGAAAGGGTCAGTGATGTAGGCTACAGGAAATGTGAATGCATTTTATAAAACCACAGATAGCAGGCTTCTTGAACTACAGTTAAAAGGCAACCTCAGCTACATTTCAGCTGCTCATAAGGCTCTCTGATTGCTCTAAGCTTAAAATGTTCCACATATCACATTAGCTCTTTCATAGACGAAGGCATTTTTTAGCAAAAGTGTTCCTTCTTTTTCTATCTCCTGCTTTTCTACGGGAAATCATGCAAAGCTCTCCTTTCAACATAGCCATTTCCAACCTTGGCCTGCCACCACAGAAACAAACAAGAATCTGCACAAATTTAAATTCCCCATAACAACAGTACCAGATACATTTGCAAACTAAAGTAAAGGAGAAATGTTCAGACTAATTATCGCTCTTAAATAAAGGTTTCCCTACTTACAGAGCAGAAGACAGCCTACCTTGCCTATCTGCAAGCTTAATATCACCATTTTATTTTATTTTTTATTATTTTTTGGACAGTTACTTGAACTCTTTGAAGAAGGCAAGTTGCTCTGTGGGTTGTTACACAAATCAGTCAGTGGCCAGTCACAAGTCAGCAGTGTCACAGAGACCACAAACACTGTCCCATAATTCCTTAGCTAAGGCATTTCTAATAGAGCTTAGAAAGGGGTATTTTTTTTTTTGGATATTTTAATGCATTCATATATTGTGAGGCTTATCAAGAACTGTATAGGATTCTAATCAGCTTCAAGAAAAAAAGAGATTGAAGATATTATCTTGCAAAAAAAATAGGAGCATGACAATAATGAGGAGCTTGATTTTAGAAAATCAAATAATTTATTTCAGACATATTTATCTAGAATTTGTCTATTCTTGTTTTACAAAATCACAGAATAAAAACAACCCCTAAATAGCCAAAATAGCACCTTAATTTTGGCATTATATGCAAGAGTCTCATCTCTACTTCCAGTTCTTCCAGTGGTTCACCAACTACTAAAAATGCACAGAAAAGGAAAGGAAGAAAAGATTAACTCATATTGCACACTGTAAAAAAAATCCAGTGCACACGTTTTCACTTTAGTGTTGGACCTTTTTTCTTTTTATAAAGTGTGAACAGGATCACTTTCTTTCTGTATTCTACAAGCTTCTCTCCACTAAAAGCAAGTCTCACACTGCTGAGACTGCAATTAAACTCTAACAGTTCTTACCTTCCATTTTACAATTCACATACCTTAAAAAAGAATCATATATCAAGTCTATGGCTAATTATGAGTCACAGTCAATTTTTCCCCTTCTTTCCAACATAGACCTTGTAATATCCATTATTATTTTAAATTATTTACATCAGAGTTACTGAATGAAAAAGCTATGCTTATTGGAAATGCTATTGGTACACAAAATAGCTCTACAATATATTACAGCTTCCTACTTGTATTCAACTTATTACTTCATATTTCAAGTAGAAGTAAATATTCCCCTTGTGGGAAAATACTCTCTATTTGTATAAGACATAATGATATAAGGTAAATTGTGCTGTTGGTTTGAGTTAGACATGCAATGGACTTCAATAATGTACTATTTCCTTTCACATATAATGCAATTTTAAGGAAAACAATTAAAAAGGTGTCTAAAATTTTCTTCTATTCTTTTAAAGCCTTTTTTTCATACTGATTCACTCTAACACTGAATTTTGTCATGCAGATTTTCACTGAGTTTAGGCTCACCAGAAGGAATCTCTTTCTCCAGATGTTTATTTGTGCATTTTTCATTCCAGGTCACAAAGCAGCAAGGAGCAGAAAAAGCAAACATTCCATAATGCCCTAGCACAGCCAGGCAAAACTCGTGCTGGTGGCATATCACTGTGTACACTTCAGTAATTGATGAACTAACAAATATAAAGACAAGAACATAAAGTAGAGAGTCCCCAAGCATATCCAGAGTAAGTTCATTACTACAAAAATGTAATATTACAAAAAAAAAAACCAGCTTTGACAAGATGTTATCAGGAATGATGCAGATAGGGCCAATCCATCTTTGGGCAAGAAAAGCCCATATCAATATGAAATAAATACTGGTGTTGGGTCAGAAGAAGGGACCATCTAACCCTGAGGAAGTTAAAAAATAAAAGAAAAATAAAGAAAAAAAGCACTTACATTTCTCTAATCCTGTACCCAATACCAGTCATTTTCAGCCGAGACTGTATGAAGCTGTCATTCACTCATTCACTAGAAAAGCAATTTTTTTAAAAACCTCATATAACCGAACCCACAAGGTTCCCCAAAACCTAGAAAATCTGATCATTATGTCCATATTTAAGTTGCCTCAGTGCACAGAATTCTTTAAAGGGAAAACAAATGGGTATCCTAATGGTATGAACAGAGTAAGTCGCAAATTATATCTTAAAGAAGAACTTAGTCATATGACAGGAAATCAAGGTGACACATTTGCTTCCAAGTTTCAGTAGAAGAGCTTCCTATTAGAAGTCAATTTAGCCTAAATTCCTTCTTCCAACTTTATCCTTTGCTAACTAGAAACATACAAGAGTAAATACAGCCCCTCTGTCTAACACAATATTCTGAAAGGATTAACTAAAATCTATCTAAGCAAACGTAATATCATTAAACATTTTTTCGAGAAGACTGGAGGATTATTAAGTGCTCTAGGATTTCCTGACTAGAGAAGCAAGCTACTTTGGGACATGTCACAGCCTACATTAGTGGAGTTTTTATACAACTGCGTCATCAACTGGATTATCAGAAAGGGTAAATTCATTTAGAAAAACAGTTCTTCTTAAGATGCTACAACAAAAAAATCCAACAATCCTAAAGAACAATTGGAAATATAATGTAATCCCTAATTATTACCAACTTTTTTTTTTCCAGCTACTCTACAAATATTTCCAAAGATAAGCGGAAGGGAAAAAAATAATTTTAGTGGAAGATAATGATTTGTAATGGAAGATAATGTTCCCGTCTCATTTAAGTCTCATTTATAGTCAAAATATATTAAAAAATTTAAAACTCCAGTGAAAGGTAACAATCATTCAATGACTTCTAAAATATTAATAGTTAGTAGTAAGGATAAATAAATATATAACAAAGTGTGTTCTATGCAAATACTGATACCTCTCCTGCTTGTTGCAATTTGTGAGACAACTCACAATGAGAGATTTGGGAACTAAAAGTTAAGGTATTTCATGGGTTAAGAGGAAATTAATTTCCCTAAAGTGACCGTTGATTTGACAGCCACTCAAATAAAATCCATTGGCTATTTTTTATAGAATAAATCCATTATAAGTGCAACTTGCAAATGCAAGCTGCTAATTGCCAACTGCTAAATGTTTACCAGTTCATTTGTAAAGCATTCTTTTATTATATTACTTCTTTCTTTTATCTTGTGCCTTGAAAGTCTTTGACGGAGGAAAAATACACAGGAAGGAATCTAATTCTTCCTTTATGCCTTCAAAATTCCTTACAGAAGTAAAAGGAAGAGCCTACCATGGTGGTATAAGAAAACAGAACAGTAACAGGTTACTTTAGGGGTGCTTCTGATCAGGGCACTGGCAGATCATTTCTTTATTTTTTTTTTTCTTTTTCTCTCTCTTATTTTGTCTCTTTATGCCTTTTAAAAAAAGAGTCCAGAGCCAGAGCAGCCCAGAGGCAGTTCCAGATACTGGCACCAAAGCAGGTGGAGGGACTATAAATAGCTGAAAGAGAACCAAAAACCTCAAGCATCTCCCAGAAGTGCTGCACAAGGAGCACACTGCTCCAGACTGGACCAGTTTGGTGGCTCCAAGCCTGCTCACTAATAGCATGACTGCTAAATAGACTGAATTTCTAGGGAGTCCTGCAGTCAGAATGCACGATATAAAGCAGGCTGTATGATTTTAGTGCAATATTTTTTTTCAGGCTCCCACTTTGTTCACTTTTCCATCTCTGCCCTCTCACACTCTTGAGATTTAATGCCAAGGTAACACCTACCCAAACCTTTTTTTCTCTGTTGGGTTCCTGCTTGAAGCACAGCTTTTCTGCAGGATTGGTTAGTGTTACACTCTTCAGACTTCTACAGTAAGCACTAGAATGAAAAATAAAATAAGAAAAAAAGAAAAACGAAAAAAGAATCTGTTTACTTTTCCTGTGTTTTGTTATATGTTCATTCTAAGTTTTTTTCTCAGTACATCTAAGGTTTATGACTGCTGGGTAGCTCTTTCCTGATATGAAAAAAAAATTTAGTGACCCATAAAATATAGAATTTAATTCATTTATTTCTGTTACCATTAATTCCTAGTGTGACCATCACTGCTCACCGCAATTTAACACATACTGCACACTTTAATATAGCTAAAGCAATGGGCTTTAGATCCTTTGAACAAATGACCATACTGAATAGTCTGTTCAAGTGACTGACTTTTCCTATTTTTTCTTAACCGCACAGGGAGCCATATGTGAAAAGGCTGCTTGAAGGCTGTCCTTGGACTCACGAGGCTTACAGGATGCAGCATTAAAGTTGATGATGTTTAGAACTTGCTGGCTCCTTTTCAAGCACACTGCCAGGCTATGAGAGCTAAAGTGTAAATGCTTTGGGAGGTTAAGCGATTTTTCACTTTTCAAAACCAGAAGCTATAGGCACATTTACAAAATCAAATGAAAGATTTCTTAGAGCCACAGGGGAAAAACTGTTTTGTTCCTGTGGTCTGATGAAGTCAAATCCGGATCAGAGCAGTTTATTGATTTATCAGTGACATAATTAACTGGAATCAGTGAGCTATACATTGGGGATCAATGCTGGCAGTACAACAGATAAGCCATGCTACTGAGCATTTACTAGGTGTTACTAAGCTTCTAAATTCCCATTTATAACTAATCCCACAAAGCTGTAGCTGCACACAGAGTTATCTGCACATAGGACATATCCCCTGTCCTAGGAAGTGGGAGGTCCAAGCTCACAGACCTTCTTCTAGGAGATTTATAACCAACTCCTGACTAACTGATGCAGCCCGTGCCACTCTCTACATGCTCGTCTGCACACCTGAAGCTCTGCAAGGAGAAGCAGGTGCTGCTAGTTGCACATTAAACGCAGTAGGTTTAAAGCAGGGAGCAAGCAGGAAGAGTAAATGCCTATATCAAGTTTTAGAGTCAGCCTCAATCAACCTTTTTTTTTTTTTTGTCTCCTTTGTATACTCTTTCGTATAAGCTACATTAAAAAGGAGCACATTTGAAGTTGTTTGCCCCAAAGTACACAGGGCATTTCATATTAAATTATATCACTGCAGGGAAAACATGTTCCATCTATATAAGAATTTCCAGTACAGCCTAGATTGAACAATAATAATGTGTTTGTCTGACTTGCTACACCGGACTGCTTTTGCTGCCAGTGTCCTTGAAAACAAGAAATATATTGCTGATGTTACTGCAAGCAGTTCTCCAGTTCTTAGGAAACTTTTTATTACTAGTGCATTAAGCATCCTCACTACCATGTTCTCAAACTCTGGCCTTCCAACGAAAACAGAACACGTACCAAAGTGTTTGTCTGCACCGTATCTTTTCAGGGTCCAAAAATGTGCATTCTTTCAGTTCTGTTAAAAAATAAATGCAAATTGACAAGAAGTTATTATAGAACAGATACAGCTTTGATGGATTTTATTGCCGGGATATCTCTCCTCCTCACAAATATCCTGCTTTAATGCCATATAAGTAATAGCTCTTAAAAGATCACTGCCTGAAGCGGTCCAAGCTCACTCTGTGATATGCATACTATAACAACCTATATACACACACACAGACAGATACATACATGCCACAATACTATACTAGATTTATGCATTTAAGTAGTACAGAAGCAGATAGTAGGAAATTGATTATTTTACCTACTCATAAAGAGAAGCCATCTGCCCTATTCTGGGCATAAGGATGTCAGAATTCGTACCAGAACAACGAGATTCACAAAGAGGAAGGCAGCCGAGAACAAGCTACCTTGACTCACTCATAGCAGCAAACATCCTACACATACTGCTGAAGAAACAAAGCAAGTCTGAGAGATGACAGGGATGCCAGAGAAGGGAGCTGCCCTGGAGCCTTCTGCCAGCACCAGCTGGGTTTACAGCCAAGAGCTACCTCTGCCATACCTTAAAATCACGTGTTTCTTTGAAGTTAAGATGATAGTTAGTACTAAGTATGGCAGTCTTGATGGGTATGCCTTTACTAAGGTATACTACTACTATTCAAATGGGTAGCCTTTACTAAGATTAACCTGTCTGCTATATATTATTCCCATTTGGTGTAAAGAAACTGCATGAAAAAATTGCCTATGGCAATTAGATTTTCTATGTATTTTTATTCCTATAGTGGACTTGGCAGAAGCCCTAGACAGATCACTCCTCAGAACAGATCAGACTAGACAATCAACCCCAGACCTCTGTCTGAGAAGAGCTTGAAGATGCAGAAGGTGTTTGAAGATGTTGTAATCCCCAGGAAGGGAGGTAATGTAAAAGTCATTTAAATTCTGAAACATCATCTGCTCATCTTGAAAATCGCTTATATTGCAAGAAGTATAAAAGTGTTCAAAATTACATAAAGGACTGACTTAACTAATAACAAAGTATCCAGCCTACATTCAATTACAGCCAGATCAGAACTTACCCAAACTATTAGATATTTAGCAACTACAAGAAACCAATTGAGTCGCAGACAAACTCACAGAGTTAACTGCACTGACACTTGATTTGAACCAACTCAGAATCTTTCAATTAACTTTCAAAAGCTTTGGATCAGATCCCCCATGCAGCAGGAAAGCTGCAGGCTGAATTAGCTCTTTTTTTTTTTTTTTTCCTCCCTCCCATGGCCTTTTTCATCATCTCAATGGAATGAGATTTAACATAGCAATAGTTTGACTGTCTTGGGCAATTTTACCATGGTATTTAAGTTTTATCTAAGGATTTGATATCCTGACAGTTATTTTCTTACATTTATTATTATGTTCTGAAAAAAACTTTGAAATAAAATAGAAGCAAAGTGTCTACAAAAACATGTAGCAAATCATCTCAGCCTCTTCAACAAATCTGGCTTTACATCATATAAAGACAGAATACTGCAGTGAGACTTGACTGTTTTTTTGCTCAAATTCTTGACATAATGTAAAAGTCAAACCAAAGGATAGAATAAACCCTTTAAATGATATATATATATATATATATATATAAAAAACCTAAAGAATCTAGTAAGTCAGATACCAAAGGTTTTTGTTTGTTTATTTTTTTCATTTTTCTGTAAAAATGTCATTGCCCACCTAGGACAATAAGGTTTCTTGGCCACTAAGTATGACTTTCCAACACTCTGTAAAGTCTGTGATCTTCTATTGTTTAATTTTCTTTCACAGAAATTGTAAGTATGTCCTTAGCCAATAATACCTGCTAATGGAGTAACCTTATGCAGTACCTAGATATGAGAACACTCATCAGGCCTGACATTTTAAAGTAAATTACAACAGCTGTTCTATATTGAAGGGACATTTTAATCAAATCTCCCTCTGATAAGGAGGAAAGGTAAACATGACTGAGACTGCTAATGTACATTCAAGCCCATTATATTTAAAAAGGGGTTGCCGAAAAGCCTAACTCAATAGTTGCTACATTAAACTTTCAAACTAGCAGATGTCTAGAACAACATTTTTTACTAAAGCAGATTCTTAACAATGCTTCAATTAGATTGTTTATTGCTATGTCTATTTTGCTTCTGAAAGACTTCAGTTTTTATGCATTTGTGTTGGGAAAATTTTCCTAGGAGCAACTGGACAGTCATTTGAAACATGCAGAATATGTTCTTTCAAAGCAGTTAAAGATTCTTGAAAACTCAACCGTTCAAAATCTTGAACTGCCTCTCCTTCTTTTCAGCAACAATTCATAGAGTTCTTCTAGAGGTTAAACCTTATTAAGCACTTCAGCTGATTTGAAGTCCAAGTCACCATTATTAATACTTAATGTGCATGCAAAAACTAAAGTGCAACCAGATGGAAAGTAACTAAAATGAAAAGTGAGTTTCAAATTAGTTCAAAGAAAAAATACCTACCATAACAGGAACAAAATACATAAAGGAAGACCTCAAAATTCTCTAAATATTATACTAAATTAAAACATCTGTGGCTATTAGCCTGCAATTTCACATATTTGGACAGATTACGGTACTTGTGTGAAATGCAATCAGCTTTTAAAGATTTCACTGCAGTTCACAGATGCTAAAGTAATTGTAATTAACATCTGATTTATCATTTCTTATACACAAAGTTTGTATTGAAACGGATGTTTTTAAGAACTCAAGGCCAAACCTTTGGCTATTGAAACTTTTCTATTGTCACCAAATATCTAGCAATGGTTCAAGTAAAATGGTTGAACATCTGGTTAGGCTGAAATATAGTTTATTAAAGGAGTCTCAAAAAAAAAGAAGCACAGCCTCTAGAGAGGTGAAGGAAAAAAACACAGCTGATTGCAGATTTGTTAACCTGAGGCAGTCATTTGACGGCTTATCACTGTTTCATCAGTGTATCTTCATATGCTGAATAAAAGCAGATTCTAGATTACTGCTTTAATCAGCATCATAAAACATCATGTTTCTCCTTGCTTCCGAGCAGCTGGTTTAAGAGGAATAAAAGGTTTATTTGTTGGGCAAGTTGGAAGATACCCAAGGGCCTACTAAGCTGCTACTTTTGTATATTTGGGTTTTTAAAGCAAGCTGGAAGCTTTTACAAACATTCTTACAGTTTACAGATTCTTGGAACACCAAATTTTCTTTTAAAAAAAGAAAAAAAAAAGGGGGGAGAAGATAAATTTGCTACCTCTGACACAAGAATCCTTTCACCTTTGGTCGTCTACCCTACTTAAACATAATAAAGACAGCTACATTCTCCTTTCCAAAATAGTGAGGTAGTTGGTCAGGTACTTCTGATCTAATAAAGAAATACAAGATATTAAGGCAGATATGTGAGTATAGAGTTAGCTCACAAGCTAAAGTTATATCAATTTACATGTCTTAAAACAAAAGTGATATTTCACTGCCTACAAATTGAACCATTAATATGTGGTGTTTCACAATTAGATATCCATTGTAAAACATTTTTGAGAAATACCACAGTCTTCCAATTTTCTGTCCTCTTATTGGGGAGAAGACCCACACAAAAAGAACAAACTTATTAAGCCTGGATGTAAGGAAATCTCTTTGGCCATGAGTGTGAAAAAGAGCCTGCTTACATGGCAGTAATTGCATTACAGGACCAAGAAGAAATTTTATAGCATACAGAAAAGGAGATTTTTAGAAGCCATTCATGTCAACCTATTGTTGCTCCTACTAAAATCAGTGTTAATGCCATGTTGAAAATTCCAAAGTACAGAACAAAATATGCACAAAGAAAGTAGCATTAAGAAAAATAAGTTCTCCCCTCTATTTCTTTATGGTATACTCAGAATGACTTCAAATTAATAAAATTAATAATAATGAGGTAATGAAGTTGAAGCTGCTTCTAATAAAAATATGCCCTATTTTCATTAAGCAGAAAAGATATCTTGAGAGGGGGCATTAAAACTATTACGGGCATTTTTTGGTAATGACAGTTCCTAGAAAATGGTGTCTATCAGTGTCACTTTCTTTCTGTGACATTCAAATTTCACCATGTTGTATATATTTAATATTGCTTCATACTTCTACTCATCAATAACTGCCAAACTGACCTTGACTTACTTAGAAAAAAACTATTGTATGTCACTCAGGTGCAAAGAAGCCACCAAAATTCTATAGGAGGAGCTCTTCAATATAGAACCTTCTTTCAAGTTTGGTTAAGGTCTCTGATACTGAAAACTGTTCTTAGAAATCAGAAATGAATTGTGGAAAAAAAAAGGGAAATGTAGAGGGGATATGAAAAATAATTATTACTGTAAATGTTATTGGTGACAGAATTTTCCTTTCCTTTTGATATAGAAGTGGAGAAAATACTTAAAAATGTAAGAGATGACAAAAAAGTTCTTAAAGTCCTTTGTGTTATCCTTGTGTCTCAAGTTGTAAAGCAGTTCTTAAAGTCTGGATTATAGTTGGGGTAAGAGTCCCCTCTAGTGAACGCTCTGCACAGTCGCAAATTTGCTTTCCCATGCCTCACTTCAAAGACTCAGGGGCTCTTTGGTGGTAAGTGCTGCCCTTATACTGCCATCCTTCCCTAGGAGATGAATTATCATTAGTCTGAGCAGTATCTTCACTTCAATTTGGGAACAAATACAACAGACAAAAGCAAGTCTTCTGGTCATCTCAGCTCAAATTAGATATTCAGTCACAGTTGAGGTAAAATAGGGTAAAGTTACACCCACTTAACTTCAATATTTAAAATGCACAGCTTGCAAAGTAGTCATTTTGGTGCACAGGAAAGGCCATTTTCCTTTATAATAAGGAAATAGTTTTCAAGTGGACTCAGCGCCTGCAGGAGTACATTAGACTTAAGCACGTGCATCCTGCAATACTGCAAAGGTTTTATTATTGAGCTGCAGGTGCTAAAGAGACTGCTACAATTAAATCAAATTAAAGCAGAAGCCCAGAAAGCCCCAAATTATGCCTGGGAACTCTTTAGCCCCACCACGATTAGGTGAACACAGAGCTGTTTTACAGATTAATATTATTATTTCACCCTGCCTATTAAAGGTACTGCTCAGCAGCTCCAACAATATTTCCCATCATTTTGAACACATACTTTATTTGAAAATAAGTAGAGAACACATCCTGCCTAATAATCCCACACTTATCCATCAGAACATTTCAGCACAGATACAATTATTCGCTTCAGGAGGATTTTAAGGTCATGCACACAAGTTTTGCCAGCTCCTTATGGCCAAGTCAGATCATGGCCATTATCCGATAAGCAATGTGCTTGCAGTATTATCTTTGGTTTGTTCCTCTCCCACCAATTTTTCTTACTCTAAAAGTCCACATGCAGAATATTTACAATTTTCCCCAAAAATAAAATAAATAAAAATAAAAACAAAAAAAAACCCACCACTGACATCTCTCTGAACTGATGCTTAGGGCAAGAATTGCCATTGATGACTTAGGAAACAATAAAACAGCAGGTGTGCATACATTGTGGAGGGTGTAGATAACCGGGTATCCTTCAGACTTCTAAAAGTTATGTTGTAGTTACACATCATCACTCAGCTAAAGTTCATTCATAAATTCTACACTGTACCTGCATAAATACTAATTCAGTATGATTGCAGGTACTAAGATTATATTTCTAGGTACAGTAGGGGATGTGTGCATATGTTGAAAACCAATCTCATGAAAGCATTTTTTTTGTGTGTCTTAATGAGGGGAGAAAAGAAAAAGCAGACTGATAACAAATCATTCCCCATAGGGCCTGGACTTTTACTAGGCAGACAGAAAATTTGAGGCATCTGCTGTAGTGAAATTCCATAACAAGACCTTCAGAAAACGTAAACACTTTTGAATGCTGAACTGAAGAGGGTTCATTCAGAGACTTCATAATAAACGATAATTCTTCCTTCAGAGCTGTGAACAGAGAGAAACCAAGAAAGCAATTTGCTCTTTATCTTATGCCTCTATACCTTATCTCATCAAAATCCTGTTGCTTTTATCCTATATACACATAAAACTACACATAAACCCTGCGTCAAAAGATTCCCAGATGCAATAGTCTTATTTTCAGACACACAGTTCCGAAGCAAAAAAACATAGAATCTCTATGATAGATTTGTAGTAGGAGTAAATTAAGTATATGTATCTCTGTGATTCTAGGATACCTATGTTATACCCTGAAAAAAATGTGAAATGCTGTCTTTTCTTCCAGCAGTCACTTACACATACCATAAGTGATAAGATGGCAAAACAAAGGTTTTTCTAAGAATTGTTCAATTTAACCGCTGAGAACCAGAACCACATTAAAAGCTCTTGTCCCATTTATATGAACCAACAGGTTGTATTCACTGGCAACACAACAGAAAAGTTTCTTTGTTTGCGAGTTACGGTGAGTTTGCTAAATATTTTTAAAAACATAGCGAGGTTTTTTTTTTGTGTTGTTGTTTTTGGTTTTAATATTAGACTGCACTCAGGGAAAAAAAGGCCCAGAGCTAACAAGATTTAGTTATTAATTTATTACCAAAGATATTACTGAAATTTCAAGAACTATAGACCTATATCTTCTATTCTGCCTGATATACAAAAATCTGACAAACACATAGCCATTCAGAAACAGATTTATTATATTTTGATTCACTCTACTGTAACTTTTAATATTTCCATCTGCAGGTACCCACATGCTACTAAGTGGATACAGGAAAACTTGCTACTTATTTGGGGACAGCTCTACAAAGCTATTTTCAGCAATATATTCTCTACTTTCGCACACAAGAAACACACTAGAAGAAACTAGTTCTGCTAGAGACCAGAAACAATAACTTTGTACCAAAGTCAGCTAAAATAATTTCAAGTGAAAAGCATCCACATGCAGACTGGGATGAGGAAAGTCTGAGACACTAAGCATGGAACATGATTTAGTTGGTACACTGATAGGTCTTCAGATCAACTTTAGCGTTTATCTTTGAGAGTCTTTACAGGGTTTTACTCCAAACAGAGGCACACAGACAGCATTCTTCACTTGCTCATAGCTGCAACCCAAACTATGGATGCCCCCTCCCTTCAGTGTGTCTTCAAATGTCCTTAATCCAGGAGGACCACCTAGAACAGTGCACTTGGGCCTTATATATATGATCTCCTGTTTAATTCCCAGAAACATTTCCAGATTAAAATAGAAAATTCCTACAGCTACAATCTGGGGAAAAAAAAAAAAAAAAAGGCGCTACCATCAGTCCAGTTTTTGCTCACATCCATATCCTGCATGGCATTAAAAAATGGTGCTCTAGTGATACTGTCATTAGCACACTTTACAACCAAGTATATGTTTTCCAATGCATTAACATGCTATAAGATACAGCATCTTGAACAGAAAATTTCCTTAAATATATTTGCAATTCTATAACCCTGGTTTGCCAACCATGATAAGGAACAGAGTAGGCCCAAGAGATTGAGAGTCTTGCATTGAGAAAGGCAAAGTTTTAAAAGCTACCATTCTATGCAATTAACTTTTAGAGTAGCAACTCTGCATGATTTCTAAGAACCAAGCAATGTCAGCCAAATAAAATGTTTTTCATTCAAAGGCAGAAGTGAGAGTTGGTCATTATAATGATATTATGGCAGAAGAGCCAACTGTTTGTTTCGCTAATTGTTGGATCATAATAATAAATCTGAAAGTACCAAAACCAAATTTTTACACTTGCTTTTTTATAATCCCAGTGTTCTGCAATAATGGCTCACTGTCAGGAAAGAAGCCTAATACTTTATACAGGAAATTGTTCTTCATTATTAAATGTTCTCTGTTGCATCTAAAGTAAATCATTCTTTGTGGAGGGAGAGGAGGCTGAAACGATGCTGGTCAATAAAGCTAAAATAAACCAACATCAAGTCCAAATAAAAGGCAATGTACTCAATTATATTAAATTAGTAAATGTGCCCCCACACATATGGAGAAAAATGAACATATGATTAAACTAATAGGATTATGCAAAAGAAGCTTCTAATAATATGCCTGTAATTAATCTGTTTTAGTCTTGGGGCTTGCTTATAATCATTTTTCATGAGCATAATTTTATTCACGCAAAAAACTAATTCTATTCAAAGGACACTTCTTACAACAACGCTCCAATCTGTGAAGATGACTGCTCCTAATCTAGTTATGGTTAGGCAGATGCTATGAAGTCCAGCCCTGTTCCATGCTTATTTCGGTCATAAATTTTGCTCCCTTTGCTCACACTCACAAAAAATCTTTAGGTCATTTAAAAAAAAAAAAAAAGTTCCTTTCATACATTAAATGCTAAGAGATTAAATAGAACTGAGGATACTTTCTCAGAAAAACTTATGCCTTTAAGTGTTATGATTATGTTAATTGCTTTGATACATTAGGCCAGGAATACTTCCATCTTCTCCTTAACCATTTTATTTTACAGTGGATGAGGAGGGGAAGTATACACAGATTCACGCATCTGTGCCACTGTGTAAAATAACATGTATTATAATTTAGCAAGCCCTAGGTTTAAGAAATTAGATGAGCATTACAACTAAAATATATTAAAATACTCCCAAAATGCAATTTGCAAATTATACGGAAGAATAAGAACTAAAAAGGAAGGAGAAATAAGAAAGGAATTTCTGTAGGAATTTTATCCACATTAGACTTTCTGAAAGCTGTAAATATTTCACGTTATAAAGGGGAAAAAATATATTTTTCAGCTCCCAAAAGTTATTTAGATCTTCACACAAAGAAAAAAAGAAAAAAAAAATCTTATCTCTCTTAGACCATGAGATAAGAAATGAGGACAAATATTACTTTGGAGCTGGAAAAGATTGCAAAGTACTGCAGCTACTGAAGTTTAAAAGTGGGTAGATGTATTGCATCAGAAACCCCCAATTTTTGTTGATGGAAACACCAATGTATCACTTGTAAAAGTCTGTTTCTCACAGAATTTGTACAGCAATCTTCTGAAGAAGATTTAGAGTGTCCTAAAGAAGATCCTCCGCACACCCACTGAATGGGTCCATGATACCATGCAGGTGGTTCTTCCTCCTAATTGCAGTGGAGGCTGATGTACAAAACCTGCTTGCACTCTGTTCATCTCAAACATGCTAAATCAGGCACAGTAATTCAATTTAGACTTTTCTATAGTACATCTACATACAAGCATAATCTAACCTCAAGCCAGCATCCAGATATGGCACTAACATTATCACAGATTATTCCAATTCTCTTTTCTTTACAGATATAGTGTCACCCGTACAGCCTGTTATCTACTTCTGGAGTCTGGCAAAACAAAAATCACACAGAGGTTCTGCAGATTTAAGAATTACAAGAATGCTTGTGACATGTCATAAGCTTCAGTAACTTTGGGGATTAGGTGAATTTAGAAATGCAATATAATCTTAAGTGTTCTGCAAATAACCACAGTTTGAGTTTAAAATATATAAAAACTTGTCACAACTCAGATACACTTAATACCTGCTTAGTGATATTTCATTTAGAAAAATGATTCATTAGCATCAAAATGCTATTGTTTACTTTTGCAGCAGTATGAGATGTAAGGTTGACCTACTGTTTTCAATCTCAAAAAATCTCAGTAGCCTAAAATAAAGTATCAGAAAAAAAATAATAAAATCCAATAATCCATTTTGTGTTCTGGAACCTAACAAAACATTACTACAACTTGAGTTAAGTTTGTTCCTCTTCTCTAAATAAAAGGGAGAGAGCAAATAAAAATTATGATTTTGTCTATTAAGTGTCCTTAAAAGAGAAGTCGTTGGTATTTTAGGAAAAACATTTCAAATGAGCTAGATAATATTCATTCTTGCATAAAAGTAAGTACTGAGCAGGTGCAGTATTTAATTTTCATAATGTTCTTGGTTACGCAGCAAATATAGCATTGCAAATTTCATTACAAGGTAAAGATAAAATAGATTCTAACAAATTTTGTTTTGACATTAACTGCCATTCAAAAGAACATAAAAATACCTCCATTTATTTTAATGACAGCTAGCTAAAAAAAAGGAAAACAAAATAAAAAAACATAAATAAGCCAATATTATTACATAATGGGAAGAAAAAAATAGTGCGAGGCTATGGTCTTCACCATGCTTAAACATCAAACTATTTATGTTAGTATAGTTGGGAAAGAAACAAAAAAAAAGTACATGTGGGTGTGCGTATATTTATGTGCATTTACAGATGATATATCTGTAATTCCATCAAACAAGTAATAACTCTTTACCGTAAAAAAACCTGAAGAAGAGAAAGAGTAGCATAGCCAAGCAAAACTTCCAAGGAAGTAGAAGGAAAGCTCTCCAGAGCATTTTTTGCTCAAGCAGGTACCTCTGAGCACTTGCAGATGCTACAACAGTCATTTTTCACCTTACCCAATTCACCATTCACCAACTGCATATTCACTCCCAGAAAATACTAAAAGTGTTTGCATCTACAACAAAAATCAGTAAACCCCAAGCTGTGCAGAAGCTGCTTTGAATCGTCCCCTTACTTCAAAGGCATGAACACATATCTTTTGTCTACTATGTCTATTCTTTTATGTTCAAACATCTTCACTTTCAAAGTGTTGATTAAATCCCAAGTGATTAAATCTCTTCCAGGCAAATGGAGATTTTGTCATATTTTCTATCAAAAACGTATTTTCACAATTTTATGTAAATAACACAGCATCATTGTATAAAACAGTGTAATTGAAATGTTGTAATTAATTTTAATACCTGTAACCATAACCTGTAATTATCATGTAACTGGAGAATTATAATCAAAGAGCACAGTCCAATTTCATATTTGATACATTTTGCAGTGAGAGCTCCGTGCTTCTGCATCTAAATAGGAGGAAATTCTCCACGCCAGCAGATTAGCTATACAATGTGCACACTTTTAAAAGTCATTGTAATTACAGCTGCTCAGCAAGTAGCCCAAATGAATAAAAATGAGGAATGATGGAAAAAACAATAAAAAAGGTTTTTACAGTCCTCGGAAGAGTATCAAGCTTTTGACATTTTCATGCCTTTTACCTATATTTGTCATACAAGATGCATTAGAGAAAAATCACTCATGAATCTCTCAGATATATTGATCATAATCCTTGATCATTGATTATCATCTCCACAGATTACAAGTCCACAACACCAAGTCAGATTTTATATAAAAATATTAAATAAATTATAAATAATTCATATATTAATCCTCAAATTCTTTAAGTTCATAGTCACACTGAGCTCTTTCAGCTTCACTGAAATTACAAGCTGACAAAAACAGTAGTTTTTCAGAAGAAAACTGAAAAAAAATTCATATTTCTTTACACAAGCCTAGACTATGCATCCCTAGCCTATTCAGTATTGCTACTAATAAAAGGAGCGATTATTTGTATTAAGCCACCTAAACCAGAAAAATGTATCCAGTCCTTATTTCAAAGAGATATTTATATTTATTTACTCTTCCTAGTGCCATGCTTCACCCAAAACTCTGAATCTTGCCCTGACCTAATAGAAATAACTAATCCCACCTCCGGTTGATCTGCATATTAAGAAAAGCTTTGCAGGTACTTAATAAATTTCTGTCTTCCTTAAGAAGTGTAGTTCTTAACATTTACTCTTACAACTGATGGGATAAAAATAAATAAATAAAGTTCCATAAGTTTGCAAGACATTGTATTAGGGAATTAAGATTTAAACAGTAGTTGATCCTCCCCACAACACAAATATGCAGATAGAAATAAAGAAAAAATAAGAAAATTATGTTAAGAATTTCAATAGAAGTTTGATAAGCTAATTTATTTTAAACATAAGACAATATAACATTAAAATTATGCATTATCTGCTGAGATTAAAAAAATGTTTATTCAAAGAATGAAATAGTTCCCAATTTGTGCTTCCAAAAGTGTAATAGCCTTATACCATGCCTTCTTCGGGCTGCTCTACCGCATGTTCCTGCTGCATATGTGTTGAAGGCAGAGGTGGTTTTACCTTCTGTAATATCACTCTTCTTACTCAGCAATTTGTTTTCACAAAAGTCCAAAACTCAAAATTTTGAATATTCTGTTTCCTTCTAGATAGAAATAGTTCATAGGTAGAGGACTGAAAACAAGATACAGAGTTAGATCAAAGAACTGGCTCTCACTTCCTTCCCAAGGAATTTGGGCTTACAGCATCATTGCTACATTTATAGTCACACTGGCTACCTCATTTTTATTTATTTAAAATTCACCTATTAGAACAGTAAAAGAGTAAAGCTGTAGATGTAAACACACAGGTCACTCATACAAAAACAAGAACTCAGTCCTTCTTTGTCCTGGCACTTGGGTGATTAGTGCTACACTGAACTTCTAAATTATCTTCTCATTGTGTGGTGATGTAATTATCTTTAGGCAGACTCATTTAACACTGACATTTAATCTGGTGAATAATTTACAGGTTAACAGTGCTTAAATACATACAAATTATATGCTTATCATTCATGTCAGTTAGACCAGAAAGAACAAGTAGAAACCCAAAATTACAAGTTGCTGTTTCACCAACTCACGCAAGCAGGATTATTGGAGCCGCTCAATACTTTTGCCCCTATTTTTTTTTTTTCATACAAGAATAGATTTATTAAAAAAAAAAAAAGAGAGAGAAAGAGAGAGAGAAAAAATGTCTATGGACATAAAGTGCAGTATCTTGACTGAAATACCTGCCACAGCAGGAGATATTTTAACTGCATATATTATCTAAACAAACATTTACTAATTGAAAATAAAATTAGAAAACTTATTTTCATGAAAGTGGGAGTGCCAGTAGTGGTCTGTTCAGAGTCCCTCTACTGGGTATCTCACGTCCTGATTTTCCATGTTCAGGTAAACTCGCAATGGCAGATCAGCAGGTGACCATTTCTACTGCCACCTGCACAGGATTAGGGAGAAAAACAGCATAGAAGTTGCCTCGTGGAAGTAGAACATTTATTTTCTCTCTCTCACATTGTTATTTGTTCTTCAGGGTCTACTCTAGAAGTTAGCTTCCTAATTTTTCAGTTGTCATAAAGCAGATACTGACTTAGAAGCATGTGGAGGAAGTAGGAAGACAGGGATGTCAAAGACTACATGAATGAGATTTTTAATGAATTTATTTAAGTACTGTCTCAAGTGTGAGATGATTTTGAAAAAAAAAAGAACAAAACGTCTGAAACAGACAAAAGCTGGTATTTTGATATTGATCAAAAATGGAAAAGATTCATGTAGTAGATAATTTAACTGACAAAGGTGAGTTGACTGAAAATAATTTGCACAAGTTCCAGCTGTTACAATTGTATTTAAATTAAAAATAATAAAGCTTACAAAACTTTAATGTTGCAACTGAGTTACAGGCTGATAAAAACAAAAAAAAAGATGAGAATGGATTTGGTCTAGTAACTATTTCAGAACATTTGTATATATACATATATATTATATATACATATATATATATAATATATATAAATATATAAATATAAATATATAACTGCAGAGAATAGAACTCCTCTTTTAGAGAGAGTCAAAATCCTACTGCTTACTTGCCCTAGGAAGATAGAGGAAGCAGCTAATTATGAGAGATATAAACTATTGTTTTTACAAACTCCCTCTGTACAACCATTTATTTCTCCCAATAAATCCATGCCACAACACAGTTGCAAGATTTCCATCACATCCAAAGCAGGGATTAAACAGCTACAAATTTTTAATAACATGCTGTCTGGAATGCTAATTATGAAGTCTCTTTTATGAATATTTAATTTTCTATTGGGTCTTCTGTCCTTGGGCTAAAGCCTATAACTTCTATCAGTATTAATGACAATTATGAATTCAGATCCACAGAGATCAGAGAAGTTACACAGGGATCTTAATATTCTTAGTCTTGTTTAACTATATTGATTTTCACCTTCATTGGCGCTATATGACAAGGTTGCATACAAGTCTTTAGTCCCTTTCAAAACAGATAAGATTTTTTTCTGTTTATATAAACATTTATTATAAAACACGTAAATATAAAGCACGAGAAACGGGCTACATACTTGCATAGGGAGATATTCTGCCCAGCAACTTGCAACTTGTATATCTGAAAGCTTGCAATGACAAAATAAAGGGGAGAGGGCAGAAAAAATTATAGAAAATAGCAACTACAAAAAAATAAGTCTTATTTTAGTATTTGTGAAAGTCTAAGAAAGATTCATGATTTAGCTCTCCTATTCACTATTGTATTGGCACAGACTAGCAAATATATCCAGGATAAAATCCCTGCTCCATTGAAGTTGATGAGAAAATACCATCAATATCAATCAAATAGCATTTCTCTCAGTGGATAGCTTTTCAGATCAGAATCTGTTGCAAGAGATTCTGGTTTGGAGAAATTTGAACAGATGCCAAGCAATCTTAAAGTATGTTAGCAGAGGTTAAAAACATGCACTCTGATCTCAGTTAATAAGAATGCTGTTTCATCAAGCGAGCAGACTTCTAGTTCACTTGGAGGCTTCACCTCTCCTTGCATTTCAAATTTATTTACTTATTTATTTTGCTAGGATGCTACAGTCCCTCAACTATTAGCGTGGACTCTACAGATTCATGTAAAAATTTCAGCAGGTGACACTTCAATTATCACTTCAGTTTGAAGAAGCTTCTTAATTTGTCATAATTTCAACAACTGAAATGTTTTAAACACACAGAGTGATCACAAGCCACCTTATCATCCAGCAAAGTTGTCTGACTTCCTTTGTGCAAGTTCTCCTGGTTCCATCAGTTCCATTGCTCTGTACAACACCACAAACGGTTCTCCCTTCTCTGCCATGTGCCATTTTCCCTGAAATATTGCAGTTACCTCAGTTATCTCAGGATTGATTAGGATAAACTATATCCATCTTCCCAGTATGTTTGTTGAGCAGTTGGGACAACAAAAAAGTTTCATTTTTCTTTTGATGTCAAAAAAAAAAAAAAAAAAAAAAGAAAAGAAAAGACACCAAAGTTCCCTCATGGGTGGTGGTAGGGGGGTGATGGGAATGGAATCTTTTCTCCAGGAAAACAAAATGTTTCATACGTCAAAAGCTTTAGTATGAAATTCCTTTTTTTTTTCCTCTTTATTTGACCAACATGAAATCCATTTGCAGAGCTCTAGTACTGGAGTTTTCTACTCTGAAAGAATTAATAGAAAATATCACAATGCTATATAAAGCACTTCATCTCCACAATCCTCTTCACAGTTCAAAGGTTTTTACTCATCTGCTGCACAAAAAACAGTTCTTTTCTGAGTGAAGTTGGCTTTGAATGTCATATCATGCACATAAAGAGCAGCTTAAAATTGAGACTGAAATTCTATCAAGGTTTTTATGGTTCTCTGTCAAATTGCCATGGATACCTATTTTTATCTTGTATCTTCATACATAAGTACATCAAAGAATTACAATTTATCCACAATTTTCTTTTGTATACATCAGATCCTCAGGGCCATCTTTGTACACTTTACCAAAAGCACTGCAGCTTAGCTGCTTAAGTCAAATTCATCCTGTCTGAAGTTTAAATGGAGCTACAGTTTTTTTATGATACCTAAAAGCCAAGCATTGGCAAGAACTGATTATTCATCAGAAACCTCTCAAATGTCAAGAGTTTTAATATGTCACCACAGTCAGTGTTAAAGTATTAATAAAAAATTATTCCAAGAAAAGTATATACTAGATAATGTTTAAGGGATGCTACATAATTCTATTTCATTCACCTCTCCACAGCAAGCAACTCTTCTGACATCAGGTTAGTCTGTACAATTAGATATATAAAAATGAGACCTTCAAGAAGGTCAAGAAAACAAAATCACATTAATCCCTTGATCTACTATCAGTGCTTTCATTCTTCTACAATAGACTATGTTACATTTCAGAGATCTTCAGAACTGAATTTGCAATGGAAAATTTATCCATACTTAAAAGATAAGTACAAATGTTTAAAGAGCACATATAGCAACAGCAAGAAATTCAAAATTCATCCTTTACTCCATCTTTAAATTACTCTTACTATAGGCTTATAGCTTTTTGACCTCAAAGCTTCTTCTTTATAAGCTCTCAACATTTACATAAAAATTTCATAGGAGATGGATAAATTTCAGGTTAAGAGGAGTAGGAAATGCTAAGCCAAGGGCGTCCTTTGTTATCAGCCTGTTCCCTTCTTCTGGCAAGCTCTTTGGCTCCTGTGAGTCGGAGCTTTGCTCGCTTGAGGTCACAGAGCCTACGGAAAAGAAAGAAAACTTCAATTCTTAACCAAAGGCATCAGCTGAAAAGATTTTTTATCAAAGCAATTGAGGGTGGACAAAGAAGAGGTCTGAAGCAGTGTAAACCATGATTGCCAGTAATGTTAAGTCACAGAAGTTAGTTGTACCTGGGGAAAAGAAAAAGAAACTGAGAAGAAGCTGTTTTTGTTCCACTCAGCCTGGAACATAACTTCTGGAATTCCAGCATGTCCTGGATTTCTAAGAAGATGTTAAATACTCGTTGAAAAGGAATAAATACACTAAATAAAAGCTTTCATTCTCCTAATTCTTCCTGAAGCCAGAAACTGATCTATTCTAGGTTTTGAATACAAGAGGATATACCAATTGCCTTTGTAGTAATATGAATTTGTAACCATGCAGGACTTTTTCCACCACTTCCAAATGCTATTAATTCCTTACTACTACTGCAACGTTTGTATTTAACTCTTATGTTTCAGGGACAAGCACAGTCACTTAAATAGAATGGAGGGGAAGGAAAAAAATTTTTTTAAAAAAAAATCAATCTCAGACTGAACATTTAATTCACAGTGAGAAAATAAATGCAGAAATAACTTGCAGATAAGTTTAAAAAAGTCAAACTAAGTGAACAGTTTTGTGGATGAATGCTGCTTGAATGCTTGAAAGAGAAGATGTAGCTGAATTCTGCCCTGTACACATAAGCATAAGGATGTTTCTGGTGAAGCAACAAATGAGATAATAGCCGATACTCAAGGATAATTTATATAGCTTATCCTGTAAAATTACAGTTATTGTATTAAGACAAGACGTACTACAATCGTTACTGTTAAGGTTGAATAATATACATTCTCAGAGGATTTATTTATGTTATTGCAGTCCTGTTACTTCATGCTTTGCTCAAAGGAACCTTTGCCATACTTCCATTTTCACTTTTTTTTCTTTTCCTTCAATGTCCTCACTATGCCATCCAGAAACAACTTCCACCACAGAGAATGAAAACAAGAGAAGCTCCCATTATATTTAATTTTACAAAAATATATTTCTCTATGCTGACCACTATATTTACAGACCAGAAACTTGATCAAGGCCTACCAGTGTCAAGCATTATCCATTGATTTCAGTAGATTTTGCTTTCTGCAAAATCAATTATGCTTTAGAACAAAGCATGGTGCTGTGAAAGTAGGTTGTGTTGACCTCGACGTAAATTAGTATTACAAAATGAATTATTTCTCCTCGATATAAACCTACACACCTATGTTAGTCTTTATTTTGACTTAAAATAAACTGCATGCATGCAATAGCTTTCACACGAGCTCTTCACAAGAGAGAGCAAGGAATCAAGTCCCTCTCTCTCTCTCTGATGTCCTGATTACTTGCACTGTACAGCATAGTTTCACTCTTTCTGCTGCCTTTTGGACTCTGCAGAAAGTGTTTTTTTTTGTTTTTAATTAATGAGTATATTTCTGTCTTGTTAATATGCACAAAGCATGAGGAATATGCTTGCCGATCCAAAGAGCTGTAGCAATGAAATTTCTAAAATCTTGGCATCGCACCACATTGCCCTAATGTACAAGTACATACATGTGTGTGCGCATAAGAAAAGGCAGAAGTGTTTGAATAGAATAAGGGAAAAGGTAGAACCAACTATATCATACCAACAACATTTCTGCTATATGACCTATTAAATTAATAGGCTGACTATTCATCTGAATACCAGAGTGAAGGAGATCACATACAGTGTATGAAAAAGCCTTCAGTGATACAAAGGGGAAAAAATGATACTTATATTTGGAGTCAAATGGCAGTCTGATTCACCTAACAGCATCAGAAACTTGAAGACAGGAAAAAAAATGAAGTAGGGCCTCTGTGAAAAAGGACGAGTAACTTTCTATTGATTTCTTTCCACTTTCATAGGATTCAGAGTTGTAAGGTTCAGTTTGGTGCTCCCAGATTTTTGCTCAGTAGTTCTAACTTCAACTCAGTAACCTCTGTGACACTTCTGTTTCTGTTTGCTATACTTGAGTTTAAAATGGAATTTGTGCTTGCTTCATGTCCCTGTATCGATTTGATTTCCTCTAGTTACAAGAAGGGTCATTAGGTTTAAGACAGATCATCAGGATTCACACCAATGCATAAGTCAATGTAATGCGAAGTGATATTAGGTGTTTAAAAAAAAAATCAGCTAAGACTTAGTGGATTGTAGAGACAGTCAAAAATATAACTAAATACTCTTCTAAAAGAGAAAATGAAATAAAAACAGTGCAAGGAATGCAATGCTACCTATGTTCACCTTTCCCTGTATAAGAAATCGAAACCTCACATTGATGAGAAGGAGGAAAAAAAAAAAGAAAAAAAGGAAAGAAAGGAAAAAAAAAAAAAGGAAAAAAAAGTTACTGTTAATCATGGTATAAAACCAGTTATGGCTGACTGCATGAAAAGTCTACTTATTTACTGATCAAGATCCAGAGGGAAAAAGTCCCGTCTAGAGGCAATACTGAAGCGTTTGGCCAAGAGGATCTGTCCTTATTCTCATTGTGGACAAAAACCTGCTTCCAGTTAGTGCTGCTAAATGCACCTAAAGACATGATTCAAACAGTGTGACCTTACCACTTACAGCCACTCATCAAATGTCTAAGCATTACAAAAATATCATAAAGTTTCTGTTTGGAGTAGGAATCTTGTCCAGTATTATTCCAACCCGTTATTTTACCTGAAGATTGTGCAAAAGTTTCTATAAAGATAGTAGGTTTCATTCCATTTTCCTGACAAAAGTACAGCTACCTATCTCCAAATTTTTCCTGCCATCATCTGTCCTGTACTTTTAGATGCACAAGTCTTTTTCTATTTTGAACTTCTACAAAAACTATGTATACTACATGTACACTACATACATCAAGGGCAGTCTTCCTCCACACCACATTTAACTTTATTATGTTAAGGAGCTAAGTGATCTTAAATACACACTTTGAGTCATTTTACAAGATCTCCTTAGCATTTCAATATTTGGGATAAAATAGTTCTATGTTCTATGCATATTAGTTATACTAATTACTACCTTGATTGTGAGATCAAGATTAGAATATTCAAGATCAGATTAGATGATTCAAGGGGAATTTTCTAATATCAGATCATCTTTACAGCACTAGAAGCATTGTAAAATTCACTCTCAGAAAACTCAAAGTCATGCTATACCCAGATAAGTAATCATTATATCATATCAATAAGCATTCTATGATTCTATGTTTAATAAAATACTGGGTCATTTTTGGTATGACGCACACAATTCATGGCCACAGAATAGGCAGCCACAGATATGTTTCTTCTGCCTGCTTTAACCAGTCTCATTTACACAGCTCAATTTATTTGAGCTGCATAAATTTATTACTATCATCTAAGAGAGGTTTTTGAAAATAATTTCAATACTTAAATCTTTGAGATTTCCTCCATGCATGCCATGTGCACCCTCTTTTCTCTACCCTCTAAACAAAACCATCCTAACCCCTATTAATAATGAAAGACAAATCTCATGAGGACTATGAGTACTCAGCACATCTTAATGCTGATGCCAAAATTAAAGGCCAGAGGGACTTCTTTTGCCCCTCTCTCAGGTCTTCCAGCAAATTATTGATTCTTGCTGATCTCTTTCCATTAATATATTTCTTTCTTACAGCCTGAGTGATTGTGTTAAAGTGCTTAGTAACTCTCTAATCATGTACATCTCCTGAGGCCAAAAAGAGCTTTGGTTTTAAAAGTAATTTGGTTCAAATGAGGCCTTATGCATTTTAATGTGATGGGCAGGAGCTCAGGGAAAAATAGCAGTAGTAGTTTTTCAGGGATATCTGTGTTATCCAGAAATGAAAACTGTTTTAGATTTGGCAGAATAATAATTTAAATCTGTACCTTTAGAAAAATAACCTAAATCACAATTATTTCCTATGAAGACAAACTAATACCGTAAAAGAGAGCATTCTTTGACACTCCCTACTGTCCATACAACTTGCAAGATATCCCAAATCTTCCCTCACCTCAGCTAACCTGGACACAACTGCCAGGGTATGAAATACAGCACTCTAGTTACTAGTTCAACTTTCTTTGGGTAGATCACAATCCGAATTATGCCCAATTCCCTTAGGGTTATCACAACCACACTCAAATATTGCAGCAGACACCAATTCCATGTGTAGGGGAGAAAATGGGGTACACTGTCACAAGCAGTGACAAACATAAAGAAGTATTCCAAAAAACCTTCTATTAAACAGCAGATTTGATGCTTTGTACCTTCTGAGCTAGAGTGAAACCCTCAGGTTTTCTCCATTCCTCTCTAAATTGCAACTCCCTTCAGTATTTCTTAAGGTTGTTAAGACAAAGTTTTAGAAGAAAAAGGAGAGAAAAAAAAAGAGGTGGACCTCTAATAGTTTTAGTGCAAAACACCTAAGCCACAGCACTTAAACTGCAATTAAACTACTGATTATGCCTCAAAGAGATGGTGAATTCAATCATGGTTTAGATACTTTCACATCCTATAATGCAAAGCTGTGTAGAGGTCTTAACTTGTTTAAATATTAATCACATACAAGTTAGAAGGAAGCTTCTGGCATAACCATTCACAATCCTAGGCAGCCCCTCCCAGGTGCTAAAGGCCAAAGTCAAAGGGCTTGAAGCAAAAACGGTCACTACTGAAATAGCCATTACGACCATGTGAAAGGGGGCATAAGAAATGTTTTACAGCTGAGTCAAGGGTACTTTTTCTCCCCAGTACTGCACTGTCATCCACCCACATAAAGCCAGATAAACCTCATAAGCAAGATCTTCTCTGTTTGTATGTGTGGCTTTCTTCAAACTCTTTGGCAAAGGATGTGAATGTCAAGATTTACCTCTCCAAGACTATCATATAGTCTCATATATCATTCCATTGTGAAATTCTTGGTGTAGTGTCCTCTGTAACACAGTAGCAAACTTAACCCTACTTAAGGCAACAAATATCTGTCAGAGTTCACATTCTATACCAAGAGTGTATCAGTAGATTAAAAAGCAGAATTCAGTTCACTTGTTTTCTTTTTTTTTCCGCTTTCTTTTTCCCCTCTTATTTCCCCGTGATATTTCTGTTCAGTTCATCATTATCAAAATAAATAAGATGCCACTATTCAAATTTCTACTTTGGCTACTTTAACCTTTGCTGTAGATAATTATACCATACATTACTTGTATTGATGATCTTTGCAACAACTGAGAGCCTTAAGCCACTTTAGCTGCTACTAATGAACTACAGCAGTAGTTCGAGCACCTCTTCATTTTCTAACATCTCTACTTCTAGTCCTGGGCACAGCTTACACTCCCAAACTCTGTGCAAGGATCAAGCAGAATCCATATGGATGACACAGTAGACTTCCCAATGTATCTCTCACCTTAGAGATCTCTGTAATATTCAACCCAAATATTAGTTGGAAAAATAAAAGTTGGAGGCACAGTTTGGGAAACATTTGGTAATTCCATTCTACTTGATGTCTGAGAAAACCACCACCAGTAAACATGCAGAAAGAAGCCACTACTAGTTTAAATGGAAGGTTAACACTCCTAATCAAATTGTTAAGCCACAGCTCAAAAAACTGCTTTGGGAAAGAGAAAAGACACAGTTGTCCTTCTGTACATAATATGCTAGTCTGGCAGTAAACACAAGGTATGACTAAAATAAACATGTGAGTCAGCTTTGGCACCTTTTCCATATTTCTGTTGCACACAGCACAATTCAGGTAACAACCATATCCTGGCCTTTTATCAACAAAATTAAATACAGCAGGTGATCCATCTCAAAAAAAAAAACCAACAAAAAAAACAACAAAAAAAATCTCAAAAAAACACTAGATGAAACTGTGCAGAAATTTTAGTGGAAGCAAACTATTTCCTTTTTCAGTATAAACAGGAAATTAAATTAGCTTAATGGTAAGATCAGACCTCAGACTTTCGTATTACTATCATGTCTTCTCTTTCATCTGTTATATCTGCTCAGTAACATGATATGATTTGTTGGTGCAGGTAGAAAAGTGGCAGTCAGAAGTCATCCCAACAGTCACTGAAGATATAGTACTTGGATGGTACTTTGATGAAGCGGGTCTGTCAGAGATACCATATCTCTCCTCCTAAGACAGTCTGCCTAAACATATAGGTCTAACAAATTATTTCTGTTCTTCCAGAAAATATTCTGCAACTTCCAACATCCAAAATCTGACAGGTTGACAAATTATTGCTAAAATCTCAACCTGTCTGTCCTGTAATAAATTAAACTACAGTGTGTTACATACCTGAAATAGAGGTGCTGCCTCCCTAACATTAGTATAGATTTCTCCGCAGGGAACTTTAGCTTTCTTAGACAAGTTTGAAATCAAAACTGAAGGCAAAATGGAGAACTTAAAACTGTTTTAAACACCAATTCCACATTCAGGAACTAGAAGTCAAAGAAAGCCAAAATTGCTTACTTTCAGAAAATTTTTGTCTTCAGGACCTAGGTGCTTCCCATTTAGTAAATTCACTCAGACATTCAAAATCTGAAAGAGACAAGAAATTTTATAATGCTTACTGTGCCAGTACCCAGTAATTTTTTTATGAGACTCTACATATCATAGCTCATAAAATAAAATAAGCTCCTACTCTTTTTTTTCTTTCTTTTTTTTTTTTTTTTTCCTTGTTCATATATCAACATAGTCTTAAGGACTCTTGCTGCTAACTGGAGCAAGTGGGAGTTTTTCCTCATCTTCTTGCAGAAAGAGGAAAAAAGTAATAACTACCATTAGTTCTCTCATTGGCTAAAACCTGTATTAAATTGTATCTGAGAGTAATCTTTCATTAACTTTACTTTTTCTTTATAATGATTAAGTCAATTTAATTCTATGCATACATTAGATATCCAATTACTTAATATATGTTTCATGAGCCCTTATGCTAAGAAGTAGATGTTTTAGATGTTATTGCCATCCAGAGGAAGATGTCTTAAGCACATTTGTATTTATATACACACACACACACACACACGCACAGATGCATGGCACTTCTGTTAATTTATGCACATATCACAGCAAGCAATAGAAAGTAAGTCTCTAACACCTAGTTGTTATTAAAGTGAACACATAAGTAACTAACTGGAGCCTGTTTAATCTGTAAGCAGTATTTTAAGTGCAGAAGCTCATGCAGTCACAATATTTAAATTAAAATCTTGTAGCACTTTCCCCCTCTCACCTAGGCACAAGCATTTTTACCTATTTTAAAAGTATCTCGGCTTACCAGCTTGAACTGATCATCGTAATTCCTGTCTGTTACCACAAACACAAGATCACCGAAAATAAAACGTTCCACTTCATTTGACCTTTTCTTGTAGAAATATATTAAACATGTATAAAAATTGTACATTTTCTTTCATTGATTTCAGAATGTATTCAACCTGAAAGCAACAGAACAAGAGTCAGAGCTGTCAGATGCTCAATTTGCTGCTGTTCTGGGCACTAAAATGCACAGGGCTCAGAGAACATCAAGAACAAAGCTACGGTTACATACTCAGCATATAGAAGACCCAGAAGAGAATTCAAATATTTGCCAGCAGGTTTCACAAGACTGTTTTTTTTTATTTATTTATTAATGCATATGCTACGCTGATTACTTAGAGGCTACATATTGCTCTCTTTCATTTGAATATTAAGTATTAATATATTCTGTAGTTATTTCTACATAAAAGTTTATATATGCATATGCAAGAATACGAGCGTAAAAATATTTATACGCATACCTTCCAAATAATTAAGGCATTATATTTCTACACATTAATCGATAGGCTTAAACAGAACAAATTTTACTGACTTCCAAGCAGACTACTGATGTATCTAAAACAGATTTCACACCACATATTCTGACATTAATATCATCCTCTACACGGTACAAACAGTTTTTTATCCTTTGCAGATTACCGTCTTACAGAAATGGAGATCAGTAATAAAGGCCATGGAAGTATTCTGCATGTAACTTGTTCTTATTTGCATAAGAAATATCAGTTTCAGGACTTCCCTGGAAATCCCAGCTCTGTTCATAACCTTGATAGCTGAGCTAACAGACAACTAATATTCCTGTCACAAACATAGTTCTACTGTGTGTGTGTGTGTACACAGAAATGTATATATACAAGAAAAGGTTTTGTGTGTATATACGTGTGTGTGTGTGTGTGCGTGTATATATACGTGTGCGTGTATATATACGTGTGCGTGTATATATACGTGTGCGTGTGTGTGTGTACGTGCGTGTGTGTGTGTACGTGCGTGTGTGTGTGTATATACGTGCGTGTGTGTGTATATATACGTGCGTGTGTGTGTATATATACGTGCGTGTGTGTGTTTATATATACGTGCGTGTGTGTGTATATATATACGTGCGTGTGTGTATACACGTGCGTGTGTGTGTGTATACACGTGCGTGTGTGTGTGTGTATACTCGTGTGTGTGTGTGTGTGTATATACACGTGTGTGTGTGTGTGTGTATATACATGTGTGTGTGTGTGTGTGTATATACATGTGTGTGTGTGTGTGTGTGTGTGTATATACATGTGTGTGTGTGTGTGTGTATATACATGTGTGTGTGTGTGTGTGTGTGTGTGTGTGTGTGTGTGTGTATACGTATATTTAAAATGGCAATACAAGTAGCTGAAGTTCTTTAATTTTTGTTTTCCCCATAATGGTCCAGCTCTCGGGCATCTGAGTTCATGGCTACAAATCCCCAAGTTTCCCAGGCTTCTGATTGATTCCTAAGTGATGGGATGAAGAGTCCCTGGACTGGTTTGGAGAAGCATCCGTGTTTGGATAACTTCATTCTACATATATGATACAGTATATGAAGATTCCTGTTTCTTCTAAATGTGCAGCTAAGAGGTTTAAGTGTCCAAACATTTGCTTTAATCCACATGAGGCTGAGTTTCAATAATCACATTGCATAAGGAATAATTATGGTCACTAGATATTCTCCTTCCTTCCAAATTCTCCATAATCAATTCATGTTACTTTCGTTGATCATATCACTACTAGATGCTTCAGATAAAACTAGGAGTATGTAAACGCTAATTAAAAATAAATAAATAAACCAACCACAAAGCTTTGGCTCACTTATCTAATTTTTATAATTGGTTCTAGTATTCAAATTTTTATAAAGAAAAGAAATCCATTATCTCATTCAAATCACTATTTACCATTAAGTATACCATTAAATTAATTTGTAAAGACAGGCCTCAGATTAAATTAGAAATCCTGAATTATTCATGATGAGGTCTACTAATTTTACACTATTATTTCTTATATGAAACTTCAATGTGTCAGACTAAAAGTTTTCTTCTGGCAGGGAATAAATGCCTCCCAACATTCCCTAGAGAACAAAATGTAGCTGTCACATTGAAGATAATGCATTTAATCTCTTTTTTACGTTGCAGCAATTTTAATAAGCTTTATTGTACTGTTTCCAAAAAGCAACTCTGAAAAAAAAATTCATTTACTAAGTAAGCAGCACGATGGTCTGTACATTTCTATCCACTTAACAATTAGATTTGTGCTTTCAAAATATTCAAAGGCAGCAGTAAATTCCTTTCATAAAAGCTGGCAAACACAGCAAGCACATCAGTCATTCCTCAAAGGAATGATGACAGCTACTTTCTAATCTGCAGTGATTTAGCTAAGTTTGGATTCAAATTAAGTATGATTTTTAGTCTCTATTGTAATCCTTGCTCCACTCAAGTCCCATCATACTGGTGTGTCTTTTTTTTTTAATGCTCTTATTGACATACATCAATATTTCAAAACCAAAGTAAAATCCTCAAAAAATGCTGACATCTAAAACATACTCTGACTTTTTATTAATTCCTTAAAAATATACAACTGGAAATACAGACATAATCTTTCTGAGCCTCACGTCCCTCTCTTAATGCTACTGTGAACATCACTTCCATTTACTGCAACTTAATCATAAACAGCAAAAGGTCCCAAGAGCAAACTGCAATAGTAGGATTACGGTACAGATCCCATGCAGCCTCTGCGCTCATTTGACCCTCAATTTGTCTAATACAAGCATTCAGATTTATATCACTCAGATACTTTCCTAGTAAAAGTATGAAATTTCTTAAAAAGGAAGAGGCCACCCCAAATTTCCTTCAAAAACACACTGGAGCTTGGGGAATATCCACTCCAGTGTTTCACTTCACTTGTAGTCTTCCTCACTTTACAAAAGCATCATAGTTTTT
>JAUBOD010000244.1:1003094-1018267 GCA_032353885.1 Nothura maculosa | reverse complement strand
GGAGCTTGGGGAATATCCACTCCAGTGTTTCACTTCACTTGTAGTCTTCCTCACTTTACAAAAGCATCATAGTTTTTAGTAGTATTTAATTTGCAGATTATAACAATCTGTAAAATATTTAGTAATTACAACAAAAATATTTTCTTTACTAGAAGCACAATGGTAGCTACCACGGTAACACCTGTAAGAAAAAGCCACTTGTGTTCTGCAGAGCAGGTTGCAAAGCTTCACTGAGGCTCAGATATTTCAAACTACCAAAAATCGAAAGAATAGAACTGCAAAAACCTGCCATTCTCATTTAAGGTGTCTGGAAAGAAGCTTGTATGTAAACTGAAACTGCAGCAGTAATATCTGCTTTCCAACTCTGCACTCTAAGATGTGCAATGCATTTAACATTGGGGATGATGTATCTGGGATAAAATGTTTTGTTTTAAAAGGAGACTGACCAGATGAAATAGGGCTAGATATTGTCATAACTAGATATCTAAAAGTGAAATCTTGACTCAAGAATACAACAAAATTAAAAAAACTGAATTTATGAGAGGAATGATTTGCATGGAATCTGAAAAGCTCAGGGTAGAGGTTTGCTTATCTTGTTCAGAATAAAGAAGAAAAGTAGCAAGCAAAAATGTTCAAGAATAACTTTCAGAAAGGCTTCTCATATTGCAGATAATTTTTCTTCTAAATATTTTATGGGCAGGGCTGTTACTGCACCACTGCAGATACATTCGGCTTCTTTTCAATAGTTTCAAAATAAACATAATTTTCTTTGAACACTCCAGCTTGTAAGACAAAAAGCTGTAAACAGCAGCTAAATACATTCACAACTGGCTTTGTTAATAAAACGCCTTTCAGATAACACACACCACTTGTCTTGGAAATGACTGCTTAGGAGGATGAACATTACAATATTCCCCTGAGGATGAGCAAACACGAATTTTGGTGTGTGTTGGAAGGAAGTAAATTTAGAAATCAGAGACCTTGAAATGCTTCATGGTTTCTTCCCCATCTATAGGTCCCCAATTAAGGACAGATGTTAAACATATGCTTCAGTCTCTTTCAATTTAGAAATTCATTGAAGCATGTGCTCACGGCTCACATTCTGCACTGGGATCACCAAAGAAGTAAGGAACTTAGAAATTAGTAATACTTAACTCTTAAATAACAGTTTAGATTAGTAATCTGAAAGTGTTTAATGTAGGAAATCACTATCATTAGCTTCTTTTTAACAGATGAAAAAACTAGGACATGGATTTGTCTCCAGACATACAGAAGCCCAATAAAAGACCTAGGAATGAAAAACTTATCTCATTTGCTGTTCAAAGAGCCTCTAAGAGTCTGAGTATCCCAAATGCTTTATTTATATGATAAAAAAATGGCACTGTTGATATGTCTCTTGTAGATCTTCACTTTCTCTCAGAATAACATAGCAATAACTAAGAGATCTCAATATGTTTGGACACATTGATCACTTTTCCTGCAGAACTAGAACCTAAATCTGTTGAAAAGATTGTAGTGCCTAGTGACTTGTGAGTCTCCTGAATTCCCCCTGAATTCTTCACACACATACACATACACACCCTCTGATTTATTTGATCTATTACAGATGCATGAAGCAAAGTAGTAATCAGCTATGGCAACTCCCAGGATTTATCTTACAACACAGAAAATTCATCAGTGATTCCTGAAAAATAGCTAGGTCTAACAAGCCTCTTGTTCCCATGTTCGGATAGACATACTTAAGTATTCTTACACTCCTATTTCATTCCCATTGCCAGTGCCTTCAAGACAGCTTCAGCAAATATTTCCTTTATCTTAGGTTAAGGTAATAGCAGGCATATATGCTTTTTACCAGAGCTCTGATATTCCCTTGCTGCTTAATCAGCTACCCAAACTTTCACTGCTGTGTTTGCTTCATCAGTGCAAGATTATTCCAAAAAATCGTGGCACAGGATTCCCAGCACAGTAATCAGAAATCCAGGCAAGCTGATACCAACAAGTCATCATTATCCCCAGCAATGGAAAGACTAATGTGGAATTTCAGACAGCAACAGTGCAAAACAGCTTTAGCAGACAGAGTTGATCACTAGTCAGTTTATATGCCATATGCGTTTTAAAGCAAGGGTGGTAATTTTTCAACTGTTACTTTACTCTAGTCTTGCAAACAGCATGTTAACAAGACAGTATTACTGCTCCTGTTTGGAAGAGTCAGATCCTCAGAGCTCCATTATTTATTTTGTAATTATTTAAACTGTTCCCTCAACAAGAATATCTTTGCTTACTTTTCTTTAGATTTTGCAGTTTATTGCAAGAGGATTGCCTTTTTGCAGCTTCTCTCTGGGCTCCCACAACCTTAATTCACTTGAAAACTGTGTATGAACCTCTGTGCCATCTGGTAACTTTTTGCAATGTAATTATCCTGATAAATGTATGCATGCTATCAGATACTTTCCATTACAGAGGTGACTAATGTTGCTTCTATATTTACAAATCTGTCTGCAAATTTCTGTTAAAGGTCCATTTTAGGAAGCTAACAGACTTGCTCATTTACATTTTACGAAAGCTTGACACTAAGGGTTTCTTTTGCCAAGTATTATTTCTAAATTACTCTTTATTTACAAGTGAGAAAATTGATTTGAGTTAGGTGCACAAATCAAGAAAAAAGAAGTTTCTTTTGCACATGTTGAACATTTTGCCAAACCATAGAATCATAATGGTTGGAAAATGAAATTTTTGAGAAAAAGAATACTGTTGCATAGTGAAAGGAAAAAGTAATATTTGATTTTTTCTTCTTCTTTTGTTCATGGGCTGCAGGAAAACTAGCAATTGTAGGTCTTTACCAAAGCTCTCATAAGACAGCAGACTGAATTTTACATCAAATTATTATATTTAAACCATGGTTACACAAGACTACTCAAAAAATATTATGCAATCCCAGTATGCTCAAGGCCTCTACCCAAACTTTCAGCCTTACACTAACATATTACATGATACTTTCGATGATCCTGAAGATCAGCAACATCCTCATGAAATAAATCATGACAATTTACTCAAACACTACCATGACATTCAGCACTCCAGTGCGCATAACCCCTGATCCTTCCTCCTTCTCCAGCCACACTGTCCTTTCCCATCCTAGGTATTCTCCTTACCTTCACAGTAGTTTCTGGCGAGTAAAATTCAAGCTCTTTCTCCAAAGAATACTTATTTATACAAATTAGAAGTTATCCCGGCAGAAATATGCCAGAATTTCACAAATCAAATGTGTTTTTAACAGAGTTCCAAAGTACACAAAGAGTCACAATCTGAGGTTTGTCCTAGGCATTCACTGAGTCCAGTGTCATTTTCACACATTTCCACACAACCTGGCACAGAATAGTCAATCCTGCATGGCATCTTATGCTCTGGAACATGTTCTGCATTTAATAACATCTAGGAAATTTATGAAGTTATATTAAAAAAGCAAAAGAGCAATAGAAAGAAGAGAGCTACAGTCCATTATCTCCACAGCAAAAATAACAAGTTTGTGGATTTAGCTCATTTAACATTTGCAAAACTGAGCAATGAGGAGCTGAGAAATGGTTTCTGTGTGTACTTTTTATAGCAGTACAGTGAGTCATGATATTACTTAAAGTTAATACTTCCCCTTAACCTCATCTTACCAAAAGAGACAAATGTTCACAGAGCAATATACTTGGCTTTCAAAAGTGCCTCGAAGCAGCCATTCAGGGCACTAATGAATCATATCTAAACTCTTAAAATATTTAGGCTGTTTTAAGCCTTTGAAATATAATCATTTACGTAAATATAAGAGATAATTATTTCCCATCCTACTAAAGATTTTTTTTTTAAGATACATATCTAAAACTGAACTGTGATTTGCTCTGTATATCCCTTTTCTTTTTTTTTTGGGAAAGATGCACAGAATTACTGGTCTTGCAAAGTTTTGCCAATGAAGCAGTTTCTCAACTTTGGCCCTGTTTTATTTAGCACAGTGGCACATAATGTTCTTCTGCTTGGGTACCTCAAGTCAGGGTTCCCACAGGAAAGCTGTCTTGCTGTGTTTTTCTTTTCAGACACTTCTGCAGGTTTCCAACACCCAGGAGAGGAGGATGCCAGAAAACTCTAAAAAGACTAATTTCATTTGAAATTCATTATTTTGACAGGAAATCCTGGTGAATAAACTGAGTATCAGCAGAAACCTATGGAGTTTTAAGACTACAGGTGCCAGTATAAAGATATATTAGTCAGACAGCTAACGATCTTTGAACTTCACTGAAAAGGGAAGTGTTTTAAACAAAGCAGTTAGCTAAATTAGACAAAATTAAGTAAAAAGTAACACTTGATAGTGAGACAAGCACATTTGTCCTTGTTTAATCCAGCCATTAGTAGTCTGCAGCAGCAAACTGGCTTAGCACTAATTAGGGCAGCCATTATCACAGTCAGGTGTACACGGCTTTTAAACTTCTCTGTTATTTCTTCTCTCATTGGCTCCCTGAAAGGATTTTTGCCCTTTTAATCTAAAGGGCAAATTGGTCAAAAACTAAATAAATGAAAATAAGGCCCTATTTTGGGCTGTTAGCCAAAAGTTTAAAAAGACAAAGCCTTTTACTTCCAGCATTCCCAAAGGATGAGCTCCAGCAGCAGGACCATGATGATACGGGCTGCAGCCACAGGCTGGGGACATCAAAAAATCCTGTCACAGTATATTTCTGATGACAATAGAGGGATGCCACTGTTATTTAAAATGTCTACTGGTTGAAGTAATTTGAGAAACTTTCACAGAAAATAATTGTGAAATCTTCAGTGACTCTAAATAAGTTCCTATGCAAGGCTACTACCTATGGTATGTGCATTTTCTACATCCAAAACCTATATTTGAGTGGCCCAAAGTCTACAGACACATGAGTAAGGCTTTGAGATATTCTAAGAATTTTATGAAAACTTATTTTGGTATTTGAGGTTGTGTCAAAGGGTCTGTAGAACTAGAACTAGCTGCTTGGCTTTCCATAGTCCATGAAAGGATAACAGAAAAAATACACAATGAAACTTGATAATTCAGGACATAAAAGCAGATATTAGGAAAAACATTTTGTTTGTTTGGATTAAGTACTATGTGCTATGTAAATCTTGGTATGGATGTTGTCCATACTAACAAATAAACCTATACATATTAAACTGCTGAATACTTTAAATGCAATGTCATAGAATTAAGGATTCTATTACAGAGATGTAAAACGTATCACTCCTTGTAAAAACAAGATAACCTCAAGAAAAGTTCTACTCAACATAAGTTCTCTCTGACATGAAAGTTCAATCAGGATGCAGATCTTTTCTGATTTCTGGATTGGTGTAACCTTCCATGCAGCAAGCTACTTAATTACAGGTTGTTTGTGTTTTTCTCTCTTAGCAGGATACTGTTATTTTTCTATTTCAATGAATAACAAAATCACTAATTACTTTGTTGGTCCTTCCAATAGATTTTTATAATATATATATAAACCTTTATACAATATATATTAATATCATGTTTTTACATATAACTATGGGTCATTATATTTTGCAATTATTCTATGTAGTATTAAGCATCATGATATATATAAAACATCAATTTAAGATATATATTAGAATTTTTATATTTTGTATACATAATTATTTTAAATTTTTCAGAAAAAGATGCAGATTAAATTATTTCCACCTTCTAGTAAGCTTTGCAAGAAATTTTAAATAATTTATACATAAAATAATGCTTTCCCATTAAAGTAAGACAAGTGAGGTTTTTTCCTTTTAATTCGCTAAAGATTTCACAAGAAAAGGCAGTTTAATTTTAATATATCTCAGTTTAATGCAGACAGAAATCCTCCTACAGAGGCTATCATGGAAGTTTAAAAATTCTTTATAGTGGAATTCTTACTTCCCTTCCACACACCGTTATAAAGGCATCTTAAAATTGCATCCAAGCTGGCGCTGAGGAGAGGGAGCCAGGACTAAAGGAAGCAGTTTCTCAAGGCACAGAGGTTGTTACAGCAATGATTAAAGCAGCACAGTGGGTGCCTTGCGGCCGGCTTCCAAGGGCATCAGAATCGTCTCTAGCTGGATGCACATGACACGCAAGGACTCGGAGCACAGGAAGAGCACACTGCTCTAACACAGCCAGAAGATGAAGAATGAAACCACTTCTAGATGATTTGTAGGACAGAAATGGTGCACCTTCCTCATTAGATTAATTGAGAAGTAGGAAAGATAGCAATTGTGCAGATGTCACCAAATGCCGCACAGATACGCACAGCTGCCGGCGTCAGGTATGGTGCTGTTGTGTTTAATGCTATCGCTGTCTGCACGTGACAGCCTCAGCAATGAATTCCTACCTAGGAATAAAGCAGAAATATAGCTCCTCGCTCCAAAGGAATCAGATGGTCTCCAAATCACCAAGAAACAGCTGCCAGAAAACTGGAAGAGTTATATTCCTTGAGGTTTTCAGACCAGCAGGAACAGATAATTTGCTGCAGTTGAGCAAAAGCAGTAAAGAGGGGCCAGAAGGACCTGAACTGAATTTACCCCAGTACTCCAAGGGGAGGTAGAATAGATCACATTTCACAGTGGAAATATATTCATTTGTCATTTCAATGAAATATGATTAGTCATGGGAAATCAAGGTTGATCCATTAAAATAATAATAATAAAAAAATGTTGGAAATACAATGAAAAACAGACTCATTCCTTTTGCAAGACCTGAACAATAGACCAAGTCTGATTTCTAATCGTTTCAATAATGAGTCAGGTAGATGTCTACCAGAACAAATGGAAATTGTGGGCAATACACCTCTCCCAGTAGGTTACTATGCACTACATAGGATGTATTTATGTAAAAGAAACTTTGAATTATGTCAGATGTACAATCAGAAGCTATTTTAAGAATAATTTGTGTAACCTATTTTCAGGTAAGAGAGCTTTTTGTCCATATGCAATAACCTTTTAACAGGTCTCTTAACAGGTAAGCTGCTTCCAACGTGCAGAGCCACTGAACTGAGTAACTATACTCAATGCTAGAGGCCAATGATGCCCATGCTACAGTGACCAATTTATAAATTGACCATGTTCCTCAATATCATAGGAGAATTATTTCTCCTTTTAAAGATGACAAAATACTCTGGCTCTAAACTCCTGCAGCAATATGTGCACTTTGGCACTGTCCTACACAAGAAAGATCCTTGTCATTCAATGAGATCAAACCTCCTGGCATTTGACAGCACACAAGCCCCTTTTCCCCTGATGTAACCCAACTCCTGCTAGCACTTATTTGCTATTTGCACATAAACTTGTTGGGCTTGAATGGCGGTCATTTTTTCATAAAAGAGCTATACGTTGAAAAGTGAGAAAGAGGTCATTTACCTAAACAGATTGTATCCAGCCAATGGCACCATTATCTCAATGAATTTCACACATCTCTTAAATTTAGTAATTATAGAGAAAAGCAACATCATCACAGAGGTTTAGAAGGATAACTTCACCATTACACAAGAAAATTTTTCTAACTTCAAATGCTTTTCCAAGCTTTAAACATCGATCCAGATTAATTAGTTTTTCTACTAGTGGTCAGCTTGTCATCACATATCTCTTGAAGAAAACAGTTTTTCTCAATTCTAAAATCATTCTTCCCATTCTGATGACTTGGAAATTAAAGCAGTTCATCACCGATTCCAAACTTACACTGATTATTTTGTTAACAGTAAAAAAGAAAATAGCAAGAAGAGTCTTAAGTCTGCATTGTCAGGCTAATTACTTCCCTATAACATTGTTTAAGTTACATAAAAATTTGTTGACACTATTCTCTTTTAGTGACTGGAGTTAGGCATATTTGCTATAAAAGTCAATGTTGCTTCCAGTATTAATTGTACATTATTAAAAATTCTGATAAAAGTGACACCCAAATACTAATATAACCAAATAGGCTTACATAAGATGATTTGCAGCAAAGGAAAAATATAACCATAGGCAATGAATACAATTCCTTCTATCAAATTAGTTAAAATACTCTATTTAGTTTGCAGCCTTGATGAATTTGCTTAAATGCTTCCTTTAACTTTTATTGACAGCATAATACTGGTTATACTTTCAGCTCTCCTTCAGTATATTAATAGAGCTCATAATGAATATAAAATATTAACAAAGGTTGGCATTCATTGTGCTTAAAAGCGACTGTATGCACAGAATTCTAATGAAACAGTTAGACACCCTTCCATGCCAGCAGTGGGGAACTTCAAAAACAAAATGGGTTATGGTTTCATTTGCATACTTACCTACAGATCTTTTTCATCACTGTAATAGACTACATATCATAAAGTTATCAGTGACTAATTATTCTTCAATTGCTTTTTAAAATTCATTTCATCTAGTTCCTCAAACTAATGCACTTCCACACTGCTAGCTCCATAATAGAGGCCGAAAATTTTACTCTTCAGAGTTGATTTTGAAACGACAATCATTTGCAAACGAATATATCCTATGGAAAAGCTTCTAATTGCTATGGAATATGTCATATCAAATGAATGATTTGATCTAATGCTACACACAGAAGTACAATAATTCAAAGTTTCAAAAGGAGTATGTAGTTCTGAGTGATTGCTTTAGGGAGGAATATCGTGATTACTGAATCTAGGTAGCAGTGAAAATTCTCACTCTGCCATTTCAAACATTTTATTTCCTTGCAATTTCACTTTACTCTGTATTTTTCTAAACCTCCAAATAAAAAGCAACAGTATCATGTGAAAATGCATTCCTATGTCTATATTGTTATCTTACACATTCAAGTTAAATTTTGTCTCTATGCTCCTGAGCAGTTGTGGGCATAACTCTACATAACCCAATGCTACTCAGTTCTCTTGATGACTCTTAGCAGCAAAATGTAGAGGTTATCATGCAGCATGTGGCAGGCGGATGTGGAGACTACAGAACTGCTACATTTAGGAGTTAGGAAAAATATTGAGTAAGCACCCCACGATTCCTTATAGAGTCATTAGTGAGAGCAGTTTCAAGTTTTGAGCAGATTTAAGTTTTGAGCAGATTCCATAGCTTGTTTAGGCAAAAGAACTCGGAAGATAAAAGACAAGTTTTAGGTAAAAGGCAAGAGAAAAGCCAAGTTCTAGGCCAAAGGTCAGTGTTGCTGCACTCTTGATAGTCCAATCAGGAGTGAATCGACATAAACAGGCACTTATAAGCAAGCTTGCATGATCACAAAAACAAAGATAATTCCAGTAGTCACCACAAATTGCCCCCCAACAATATCAGAGCAGTTTTCCTATGTCCTTCATACTGCGGAAATCTCTCTCAGACTTGTGAAATGGTTAACAGGATTTACTATCATACAGACTGTAAAAATCTTCAGAGTGAGTACACAGTAGGAACCAATATTAAAAGCCTCACAGTGAGAACATAGTGGGATCCAATATTATAGAAAAGAGATTTCAGAGGAGAACCGAGTGAGAACACACAAGATATTGTTCTCTCTTTATCAGGTTATTTTAAAGCGAGTAAATTTAAGTGATTTTCTGAAATGCAGTCCATGAATTCCATATACAGTCCATTTTAATTCATATATTAGATGACTTCAGATGTACCCTTGCCACATCGTTCCCTGAAGCAGCCAAAACAACCGTGGTTCTTTTGCTTTGTCACACCATATTCTAGACAGTAAATCCTACAAAAAAATCTACCATTACCACAGAATATTAATGGATTTACCACTATTTGGGATGAGAAAGGGGGGGAAAATGAATCTCATGCATTTTATTTTTTTAACAGATATCACAAAGAAAGAAAAACACATAAGAATCATAGGGCACATATTCCCAAGTGAGCATAAAGAAATGAACGTACGACTACCAGCTTCCCCAACCCACCTTCTTTTGTCCTGTTTTATGGGTATTTCCTTTAATCTTATTCTATGATATAATATAGAAAGTAAGAAAGACAGTTATTTTCTCTAGTCAGACAATTTCTGCTGATTTCTACATAATTATATCCAAATTAGCATGGTAGAATCTGCACTTTGTGATTCATTTACCAGTTACTTAGAGAAAAGCTAACAGTAGCTTTCTCTAACTTTTCCTTCTGCCACAGTGAAGCTGTCAATAAACCAAACCACAAAATCCCCTAAACGATCCTGACCAGTTTCATTCTTGACATCCTTCTTATCTACAGCGTAGCAAGAGCTACATACTGAGTGACCCAGTTTTGAAGTTGGCCAAAACGTTGTGTGACTTTTTCTGACCTGCGCTTTTCTCAAGAGCAAAGTGACTCCAGTATTGATTTCTCAAACCATGTACAGAGTGTGCATTATTAGAGAACAAGAAGCAGCTCCATTCTGATCTTCAACAATAATCACCAAGTCCCGGGTACTATACTGGTGTACACACTGACGATTAGATCTCAGGATGTTTGAGCAGCCCAATGGATTTCAACGATTACTTGACTATTCACACACTACATGTGCATGAATAATCTTTGTGCACCCAGGATAGAGAATAGACACCTTTATACAAGTTTCTCTGCAAAATAGAAGCAAGCAATTTAAACTCTCTATTAGTGTCATATAAAAATAAAATAAAATAGTGGCATCACATGTAAACACCAAGTGGGTGAAAATGGGGACAGTGCCAAGTTGTGGGGGAGGGAGATGGGATGACCAAATCAGCAAAACACACTATAGGATAGCTAACATTTTTGATGAGCTTATTGAATCTAATCTCTGATTAGATTTCATTGATTTCAAAGAACTTTGGCAGTATCTCTATCAAGCTGTATATCTGCATGCAATCTATTAGCCTGCATAACTGGAGAAAAAAAAAAAAAAAGAAAAAATCTAGGTTAATTTATTAGCTAAGTAAAAGCTGCACAAAGCTAAGCCTGCTACATCCTTTTACTCTTTTCAGAAATTATTCTGAATGGCACTATCATGAAAGAGATTTGTAAAAAACTACTATTTTTTAAGTGTTATTTCAATTATGTCTCTAGTGTTTGCAATTATGGAGTTTTGAGGAGCTGAAGCAATAACATGTTCTCATTAATTTATACAGTAATAACAATTTTGGCATAAGGTTAGCACTGCAGGCCAATAAAACAGATGAGCAGGCAAAACTGTCTCTCACTGAAAAGACAATCGGCCTCTGTAGGCTTTCTCGCAAAGTCCATAACTAATAAGTATTTACACAGAGTGATTGATCAGAGGACCTTCACAAACCTTTTGGGATATGTGAGCATGGGAGGCAACCTTCCAGAAATGTGACAAGAAGAGAATTGTTATACATACACACTCCTAGTTTTGCTACTGTTGATGAGACACAGGTAAAGTGAAGAAAGAAATATAACAAAATACTGATGCTTATAAGTTTCAAAATGAAAAAATATAGGCAAAGATTGGTACATGCACCATTTACTTGGATTTAAGGCCATGCTTATTTAATGCTTGTTTGTACTTACTGACATTTTCAGCTACTCTCTTTAACAAAGAGATGTTGTTCAATCCTTTTTCAGAGAAGGATGATCCTCTTCAAGAGAAAAAAGGAATACTTATTGAGGTGAATTAAACCTAGCCTTTTGCAGTAAAGGCAATGTATAAGGAATACTCCATGTGTACATATCTAGAAACACATGCACATATATGTTATCCTAAACACAAACATTCACTTTTTTTCTGCTACAAAAGCCAAATTAGTTAGATTTTGTTAGATCCAAGAACAGCAGTGCTCTTGGGGATGCTAAGGACACTTATTTGGGTAAAGGTTTCAAAATCCAGTATCTGAAAAACTAATGCCCTTGTCTTTTCTTCAAGGGAAAATAAAGTGTATTAAAGAAAACACATACGCTTTCCAAGGACTTCAGTATGAGACAGCATAACCTTTCCTCTTTACCACTTTGGTCCATAATCCCTTCTGCAACCCAGATGTTCATTGCTGTGGGGAGAATTCCCCACTGCAGGACACTGAGTCCCCTCCCTGCTCCCAACACTGCCTCAGCCTCGCTATAGTGCCCCCACTTCATACACTGTTTAGTCAGATCACCCAAATGCTGCTGTCATTTGGGTCTGGAAAGCAAGAACCAAATTTTTCTTGCTGTTGTTTGCCTCCAGCAAGCAAAGAAATCTAGCTAGATTTATATACAGAAATGCCACAATGGACCATTTAAATCCAGAATAATTACTGCTATTATTTCTCTTGTTCAATTAACACCCACTGAATATGTACACACACTAACAGACAAATCTCTGAATTTATTTTGCATGAAGTACTTCTACTGATACCCATGAAATGTTAATGTGCATACACAGACAGCATGCAACTAGGGGGTGTAAGCAACAAGGCTACTATGGACTAACGTGGTTCATATAGGGCTGCCCCATCCCTCAGAAGATCAGAGGGCTCCTGACTTCTCCCATGGACATGGCAGAAGAAGGTGCTTGCTATTAAAAAGTTGCTGCAAAACAACAGTAATGGCAAACCTTTATAGTGAATATCCACACACTCCAAACACTAAAGAAATATGTTAATGGGATAGACATTGAGTGAAATAGTTCACAGGTTACAAAGCAGGGGGTGTGGAACAAAACCCAGTAAAGAAGTCTGTATAGTGAGCACTGCAGGGTTAGTTTAGCATGTATGTTTCTGTATATGAATTCTGACATCCTCATGTGTTACCTCCTCATGGTGAGGATGAGGATGATTAAGAAGGAAAAAAAAAATTGTTAGTCTTTTCAAAATTTTCTAAAAAAGAAGCCAGTTCAAGTTTGTTGAAAGAACTCCATACCTTATTTTTCAGGTAACAATTAGATCAATGTGACAAGTTTTGGTAAAAACACAACTATAGTAACATTTTAATCTAGAGCAACTTCTTTTTGTCTGTCACATGGCTTAACATGAGGTATATGAAAGTGGGCAACTGGCTAAGGACAAGAGGTTATGGATTGTTATAACAAACATAAGATTCATACCCTCTCCAGAAGAGTCTTGTCACCGACTGCATCCTTGTCATAGCAAAATGAACTCAAATGCCAGCTGCTTTTCTTGGGGTTAATTAATCAAAGGGTAGTTGTTAATAAAGTGACTTCATCATGTCTAAGAATCCAGATGAAAATGCCTCTGGATCTCTGTCCTGTTAGTTCCTATAATTGCTTAAGGAGGTAAAGCCTGTGCAGTGTAGCCACGGGTTGTGCAATGGAGTCAGCAGGAGCCTTCTTTGATGCTGCCTCGTCCATCTGTCACACAGAGCACTTGAGTATTTTCCATTACCGCATGACTCTTCTTTGCCTCTTCAAGTATTTTCCCTGTTTGTTAAAATACTGGCTTGGATATCAACCAACTCCTCGGTAATAGATTGTGAGAGTTAGCATTAAGAAGAGAAAGTGGCTTCTTTTTAATGAAGGCATCTGTATCAGTTCTGTACTGTTAAAATGAGGATACTTGGTCTTAACTTGCAGCTCTGGCCATGAATACTATAGGCCATGGAGAACTCCACTTTCAATAGCAGAGTTGCCTTTTTTTTTTTTTTTTTTTTCTTTTTTCTTCTCTCTCCAGGCTTTTAACTACATTCTATAAAAAGACTGGTTCTGTCAAACTCCCCATTAAAGTGCTTAAAAGTAAACCAGCAAATTTTCATGAAATTTACCAGTTTAGCATTTCAAAACAATCAAGAATGTTACTCAATTTCCCAACAACTTTTGACTTGCCCTCTATAATCTTACATATATACACTGACTATTGTGTTGCTAAGAAATGTATAGAAATTATTTCCTTTCCTTGAAAGAATATTACTTTTACTGAAATGTTCCACCTATTTATATTCTAGTCTCCAAACCTATTTCATCTTTTTATTTCCAGAGTGATTATTAAATGAACTCAATGAGCTGAAACCAACTGTTACCACAAGTTACCAATACTGAAAAAATGAAGTTTTAAAAGAGTAAATATACAGTCTTTTTAAAGAAGAATTTTTTCTTTACTAATCCAGATTCAAGCTGGGTTTTTGTTTGTTTGTTTTTGTTTTTTAATCTAATCTAAAACACAAGAAATTAAGTCACATATGAAGGTAATGTATTAGATGGTAATAAAATTGCATTCATGAGCAATTAATAAGTCAATTCTTATTCATGAAGGTTTCTTTACAATAGACTACATTTAAGAAGCCAGTCTGATCACTCTAGTTATCAGACCAGGATTAAGCAAGGGCAAACAATGACTGATCATAAAATGTACAGCTTCTATTAGATGATCTGCATACTACCTGATCTAAGGGCTTATGTAGGTTAAGCTGTAAAATCTAAGCACAATGAAAAGCCCAGCTACTACTCCCTCAGTCAAGCTGTATTTAAATAGATCATGTAAAAATGATGATCCTTTAGATGAATAAAATTTCAGGTAACTGTTAAGATAAAGGGCAAGAAATTGTTGGAGGTCTTTTGTTGTCGTTTTCTTTTTTTGCCTTTTTTGCTCATCTTTAATACAAGTTGTCTACTTAAATTTATGATCAAATTAAAAGGCAGAGAGCAAACAATGGAATTTCAACTTGTTCCTCCCTTGGTGTTTAGATCTAAAAGAAGCTGCACTGACAGCGGTTGGCACCCCTGTTGAGTTTGTTGGCAGTTACAGTGCTACGCTAACTCCAGAGTTAGTCTTTTTATTTTACATTCTGAGAAGATGACACTTCGCACTAAATTTACGCTTGTTATGAATCATATGCTGCCTGTTAACATAAAAGAACAAAAACCTACTTTCACAAGGAAGAATGTGTATCTCAGTATATTTTCCAAATGTACTTAAGCATTCGGAAATGTCACTTCGTGTCTGGATGTGCAAAAAAGTGATAGGAGAAGTAAGGAAATGAAAGAGCAAATTCTTGGTTACAGGCCAGCTTGTGATGAATTCTTTCAGGCTCTTTTTTTTTTTTTTCCATGATAGGAAAATATAATATAAAAATAATCAAAACAAAACACTTCCACTTCCAGACATGGATAAAGTTCAGCATCTCCTTTTCCATACCTCACAACCCTGAAGAAACACAAATTCATGAAATTGCCTTTCATTGGGTGAAACCTACTAAGTGCAGGTACCACCGGGGGGGGGGGGGGGGGGAAAGGGGGGGGGGGGGTCCGGGTCCGGTCTAACCCAGTCCAGCCCGGTCTA
>JAUBOD010000244.1:976918-1003084 GCA_032353885.1 Nothura maculosa | reverse complement strand
CCCCCAAATACCCCCAAAACAGTCCCCAATACCCTCCAATAGCCCCAAACCCCCCCCCCGCGCCCCAAAAAGGGCTTCCAGTTTCAACATAAGCATCCAAAGCTTCTTCTCAATTCATCCATATATACCAAAGATATAGAACTCCAGCACTACTTTTGCATATAAATCATATTTCTTTGCTCAAAACTTTTCAAAAGAACACTAATTAATCTCTGTCAGAGCTTCAGCCTACTTCTCGCTGTTATGTTGGCTGAGCACCTCCAAAGCAAGAGTATTCAATCTGTGTATTATGCCTGAGGGAGGAGGTGTATTTCAGGAGAGGAAAAACAAAAGGAGATAAATAGCTATTTACATTTTAAAATTACTCACTAGGCTAATTGTCTTACAGGACAAGAAGTTCTTTAGGCTACTCTCCAATAATACTTTTGCAGAAAAATATCCCCCCTCACAGCTTAAACACATGCAACAAAAATAGTACTGCATTAGCTCAGAAATAAATAAATATATAAAATCGACACATTCATAGAATGATACATGCACCTGATGCAATGACAACATCAGGACATAATCTGACACTTCTGTAACAGATTGCTCATTAATATGCTTCATTACTCAGTGCTGCTTCGTGGAAGAAGTTATCTTAGAGGATTTTATTGTGTTGAGAGAAACATAGGTTGCACGAAGACACTAAAGCACCTGCTTCTACAAGCTTTATTCTACAGTACAGTCTATTAATTCTTGAACTGACTGTAAAAGATTGTATAATGCATTTGCATTTTTTGCAATACCTTAATTTTTAATTAATTTTAATACATTAATTTTTTGCAATTAATGCTACATACTGGTAAATGGAAACTATTTCAAGAGTATACTTTTTTTTTTTTTACTTACACTAGAACTAATATAATAATTATTACACTATGTTTGTGCACCTATTATATGGGTAATACACTTGTCTTTCTATAAATATCTACAGTGTCAACTTTAAACTTTCACTAAGAAGTGAGAGTGAAAATGTTTCTTGGTCACACAAGGCACCAAAAGTCTCTTCTTTGGACTAAAACAGACTGTAGATAACAAGCTCTTTATCCTATGAAATTTACCACACAACCCAGCTTTTCAAGCAACTGTAGCAGCTGTTACAAAATAGCCTATATAAACTGTCTAGACAGAATAGCTAGTCTTTTCACCCACCATCATCTCTTTTTCAAAATTTTAATTTTCTGCCATTTTTGTCTGACAATTGATGAGCAAAAAGGACAGAAATACTTGCATAAGTAAGAAGGATATGAAGACATGCAAACACAAAGGTGCAACCAAGAATTTGCTCTTAAGATTCATTAGAAAAGCATGCAGCGTAAAGTATTATTGTACTACACATTAAATAACAAACTGTGAGAAAATAAATTGATATAGAATTATTTTATGAAAAGTCTTTAGAACTAATATTCTATTGGCCATCTTAATGATAAATAAATAGCATACCACAAGGACAGAGTAACTATGAATTCTGAAATCATGAACGAGAAGACAGGGGGCATCACTTGACAAATTTTAGAGACCTGTGTGCAAATGAGTCTTTCAATAAGATCAGTAGCTATTTTTTGGAACAACAGTTTTCTATAATTTAATCCACCCATATGTAACAAGTGGACCAGCTAGAAAAACTGCAGGGGATTTATTTTCCTTTACTTTCCTGTGGAAACTTCCAACTGCTTAATAAAATATAGAGAATAGTTCTAGTAAGATCAAACAAACTCAACTTTGCAGGGGATAATCGCATCAATTCTGAGTATGTGAGCAGGCTGCTTCATCAATGACATGCTAAGAGGTAGATTTCAAACGCTTCCTAGGACAAAGAATGCCAAATTATACACATTTTAAGTCCAAAAAGACTTTTCTCCTTCAGTTAGCCTAAAGACAAGAGACCAACTTTTTCAGCATCTGCTCAGAAATGAGCAGGAAAAGCAGAAGCTGCTAAAGGAAATGCTAAAAAAGAACAAAGACTGGAAAAAAATAAATCCACATAATCCCCAGGAAATTTCCAAGAAAACTATATGAAATATAGTTCACATTTTACATATTTTACATTCACATAAGACATGTTATAGACCTTATGCTGTTGGCTAGGCAGAACTCTGCTAGGATGATGCCTTAAGATGCCAAAAGCTTTCAGGCACCAAGACAACAGTAAGGTGCCCTCTTTTTCTACTTTTAAAATCAGTTGTTACAATTTCCATATAAAATCAACAAGTTAAATTGAGATTTTCTATACTGTTTATTTGGGAGGAACTTATAGAAATAAGCAGCCCTGTTCACAAGGACTTCCTAAGTCCTGAGAAAAGAAACTTCTAGTTAGGAGAATTTTTCTTCAGTTCTTGGCTGTTTTAAAAATCTTCCATGAAGTACAAATTTTCAGGTTATATTTGCAGTTTACAAAGTAAGAATTGGCTTATTCTCTTATGACTTACCTTTATTTGCCTGGAGGAAAGTTTTTTTTGAGACTCAAGAAAATAATATTATACTTCCTGTGAAACCATCATGAACTGTGACAGCTGTTTGACTCCAGGGAAAGTTTATGAAAATAAAGGTCAGAAATAAGTCGTACTCACAGTTCAGTTTTAAAACGATAAGAATCTGACATAAGTTGTACTCACAATTTGCTTTTCATAAAACAAAAACTTCTATAAAACAATTAATTTAAAATTATACCTAGGAAGAACTGGCCAGGTCTGGTCATCTAAATCTAAAATACAGATATGTTGTTTCTGAATCACATCCATTAGACTCAATCTGAAACCTGGAATTATTATTCACTTGGAAAACTTGGTCGTTTTGGAAGAAACAGCATTTTAGCCAAGTCCAGTAAAATAGAGCTAGTACCAATTCATGTCAATTCTCAGAGGTTTTCGTGCATTCCTGCAGAGCATACTCACAGCTGCTCATTCAACATTTTTAAATTAAAACATTTCAGACCTAAAACTAAGTAATGTCAAGTATCAATCAGTAATCACTGTTTTTAAAATAGTTTTTAAACATTTCTTTATTAGAAAAGAAAAAGTGAGTTACAAACATCTTCTAGACTAATCTATTGATAATTACAGAAATTATTTATTTTTTTAAACAGAGCCTGAGCTCTTTACCTCTGCTGAAGGTAACAAGATTTTTTATTTTATTAACTGAAAGAACACTTTCAGAACACCAAAGGAACAGTGGTGAAACACACACAGACATGCATATGCAAATGCACTCAAAGCTATTTTAGAGTAGCTTTGCTTGGCAAATTAGTTTCTTGAAACAAGTCAGTCATATTAATATATTGCAAGGCTACTGAATGCCATAAGCAGAAGACAAGATCAGCTGACAGATTCACTGGAACTACCAGAGATTTTCTCCTTATAGTACCAATAAATCATAAGAAATGACTTCTCTAAAGACTATTTATATTCATTGTTATAATCCAAATATACTAGAGATTTTAGTTATTTTTGATTTAGAAAGCAACCTAAAAATGTACATGTTTGCTACAGCAAGCTCCTGTAGTCCTTCCAGAGCTCTCCCTACTAGTAGTAGTAATCATCTAGAGAGCAGGCCTCACCGAATTGAACGGGAACAGAACTGAATTCACCTGCTACTTTACTACTACATTTTTCTTCCCTCCCCATTCCTCAGGACCATCACATCATTTCTTCTTTAATCACCCTCTTTGCCTAGAAAGGAACTGATTCCATTTCTCGGAAAAGACAGGCTGTTTGAGCTGCATTGAAATCTGCATAAATATTGCATTCCAGGACTATTAGAAATGTGTTCACTTGAGCACTAAATTAGATCCCGTACAACTAGTGTAGCTTGAGCAGTGAGTCCAAGCAGAGTGCTTCTGCTCCTTTCCCATTTACAGCAGCTCTCCCATAGCAGCACACAGGCAGAGATAGGCAGATTGCCACTTTTAAATGGAGCAACAAAATGGCAAGAAAGAAGTCACAAAGCATGAACTTGCCTGTGTGCTGCACTCTCTTGTGACCAGTTCCTAGAACAAGCTGTGGCATTAAAGCTGCAAGAAAACATAAGGCACAAATCAGTAAATTTAAATAAACCATTATTTCCAAGATAACCTTCTCTTGGTCAAGCCTGGTCAAAGGATGGAAATGTTACTTAAGAAGGGAAGACAAAACATGGAGCAAGAGGCTAAGCATAAACTTGTTTCCATAGAAATCTCATCACTTAAAACAGTGATAGAAATCACCATGGCAACTAGCCTGAAGGGTTATGATGCAGATGCAGTCTTAACGTTTATCCCATTTTAAGGATTTCAGGACTGGTCAGAACACTGCACTAGCAGTCATATCCCTCTTGGAAAAAAGGGCCCAGTTACATGATTGTTTAATTATAGAATTGTTTTGGTGTTACATAATATTTATTAGTAAATTTCTCCTGTAAAGAAGAGATTTTCACACAGATTTGATTTTGAAATATTGATTTCAGTTGACAGTATCAACCACCAGGATATTCAATGTCATTATGTTTGAAAGCTCTCTATAAAATAAAATCAAGAAACCCATAGAAGTGATAAGAGCTTAAATGTATTCTATTCACATTCTAAACAATATTCATAATATTGTTTTGTGCATTCAATGACCATACTGTGGGAAAATAATAATTCTCTCCTTCTGAACCAACTGATGTCTCTTCTGTTGTACAGTCTAAATTCTGAGTCTCAGTTGCCAGTAAATTCTAATTGTATAGATGTTTCAGAGGAGTCAGTATTGACTGGAGTCAGTCAGTCGTCATTATGATTTTCGATTTCAAACACTTGGCCTGAGTGGAAACAGGATATCTTTGCACAAAGAATTATTTATGCCTGTGTAGAGTTGGTATGACTAAGTATTTGCCATATGACAATCAAAAGCTGCAAAATAAGTAAATTAATAGTCATCTTAGTTTTGGCCAAAAACGTTGCATATCATTAACTCAATAATAGTTTTTTGTTATGCAGAGATAGTATTCCAATAGCTCTAGAAAACCACCATATTTAGCATGGAACAGGACAGGAAGGAGTACAATAGCCTTTTTCCAAAGCAGATTAATTCAATCTAATTGATTGCCGCTGTATTTCTCTTTATAATTCTAAATCACACATTTGTATTAGTTTAAAGAGCGAGATGGAAATTTATAGTCATATCAACAGTGATTTTTAAATCTTTCATAGGCTATGTGTAGCAGAAGTAAAATTTTCTTAACTGAATGAGAAAACAACTATTATTGATAAAAGCAAAAATATTTCATTTCTAAATTTCACCTTCTCTTAATTACAATAAAAATACAAGGAAAAAAAGCTACGCTGTGTATGTGCTTTATACAGCATCGCAGAAACTAGCCGGCACGTTTAACAGAAATATAAGACGGTGTTAAAACGGTGTTAAAAAACACCGTTTATCAAACTTGCAGGAAGTATTTGTGTAAGTTAATAGGAAGATGACAACTGTTATCACAAAGCATTTTACTCAGCATCTTCAAAAGCTTTCAAAAACCTTGTTTCTTACATTGAGCTGATGTGATGCAAGTAAATTCAGACCACATAGAGCAAACCAGAAATTTACCTCCAAAAGGTAGAAAATTCTTTATCTTGCTAAAGAGTTTAATGAGTTAAGAACATAAAAATAAGAATTAAAAAAAATAAACTCTTCAAAATAAAGGAGATGATTTCAATTGGACAGCTTAAGCCTTTGTGGTAGTAGATGGAGATTTTCTTCATGATTAATGTCTACATGACACTAATTAATTGCCATTGAGCTGTCTGAACTGCTATGACTTATAATCTGTACCCTAATTTCTAACTTCATTTAGAAGGAGTGGTGATTTGAGGCCTTTAACTACAAAGAAAGTAAGTCACAGTCTCAGGCTAGACCCAAGAGAAAAGCATGTTAGTCCTTCCACAAGAAATCTAGCTTGAAAATTATTATACTGATGTGGAAAGGTACAGTGAAGAAATCCACACTCACTGTACACAGGAGAAATTGCCACTTTGGACGCACAGATACTGACATACATAACAAAGCTACTCTTCAAGAGACCTTAGGTAGGATCTTGTGGTGACCAATACAACTTTTATTCCAGCAATGTACCACTCATAAGTAAAACTCCTGGAACTAGAGAAGTATTTCATTTTCATAAGACTAGAGCAAGTTATTAACTGATTATGTTCAAAAGCAGGTATGCTTCAGGACTCTGCCCTGTTTGCCTGCAGAACCATATATGCCACAAGGAGTCTTGTGTAGTACTTTAGGTGGGAAAATAGCTAATGAATTCAAACAAGTCAGCCTTCATCTTGGGAACTGATGCAAAATCTTTATTTTACTGATCGTCAACTGGTGAAATACCCTATTACAGCTCCTGGAAGCCGACGTAAACGTAGCACAACGTGCAGCTGCTAGTCAAGAGTCATCCAGTGCAGAATGACACTTGGAGGGAAGATAGCTGTCAAAGTCATTATCAAAATTAGAGGTTCAGAATGATGACAGAACTGCCACCCAGTCTATGTCATTCAGTAACCTACCCAAACCACATCAACATTTATCACCCTGGTACTTATAAATTAGATCAAGTACCATTGACAGAAAGCAAAGTTTTTACCTGTTTAAAGATGATGTCTTATTATGAAAGGTTTGAGGAAGCAAGTCTACTGCCTACCTTATGTCTGACAGAAACAGACAGCCATAATAATCCATTTATCCAATAAACTGTACCAGATGAAGCACACTACACACAACTACCAGAAGAGCTCTGCAGATATTCAAGTAATATTAATCAAATAAATAACACATGCTAGCAGCAAACAAAAAAAAAACCTCACAGATTTTGTGGTTTTAGACATACAGACCAGATTCAGGGCAGCTAACTAAACTATATACCATATATATGTATGAAATATATATGTATTTCAGTATATATATAAGTATCTGAAATAATATAGCAGGAACATATTCTTGAACATAACACACTTATGATTAAATACTATTTAGGCACATCTTCTCATTTGTTAATAGCCTTTCAGGGAGATTTTCAGAGAGTAAAGGTTAATGTGCACTCAGAATTACCCTGTTGATTTGTCACCTCACATTTATATGGTTAAGGCTGTCACAGGAACCAATACATATTTAACACCATTTGAGTAAAGGCTTAGCAATATCCTATGCCATATCATTTGGCAGAGGTCACTAAAGTTTTGAAGTCAGCCTTTCAAATCCCCTGTATGAGGCTATTAAATCCAAGTGTTTAAAACAAGATCTTATTAAGATTACATAGCTAGCCTAAGGATGCATACTACTATACCTACAAAGCACTGCAAAGTATCTTAGGCAGTTCCACATGAATTTCAAAGATTCACTGCTTGAAAGTCTTAATTAGGCAGCTGTATCCTAATGGACGGTTTAGTCTCCTCTGAACTCAAATTTCCTGAGCAGCTTGCCAGTCAAAAATACTTTATTCTTCATACGTTTTCGGTTTAGGCTATTTTGCTCTCCTAAATCACTCTCAAATTATTTCTGTCAGCAGTGCATCAGTAACAGACTTTCAAGTTGAAATCTCTCGTTTATGTGAAAGACCTGTTGAGAGTCTTGTATTTTTTGACCAGCAAAATAGTTCTCTATTTTGCCATTAAATCCGCATTAGTACCTGCAGCAGTCTGAAGTTTCCTGTCATGTCAATTATTAGCAAGTCCTGCAAGTAAGAAGCACCATCTCATACTGTCTAGAAGACAGGGAGTTTCAATCTGCTATTTTCCATATTTTGTTTCTTCACTTTTGTCAGAGTAGCCATCAAATGACATACATAGCTGCAGTTTCCTTAGGTTGATCCATACAGGGTTCTAACAAAAACAAAAGATACTGTCCCTGTGACCAGAGCAGAGGATCCTGGATCAAATAAAATGAAAAGTAATAAATACATATATCCCAAGTAACTTCTATAATATGTATCATTTTAGATAAAACTGTTTTTGTTTTTCTAATTACCCTACATGACTATGGTATGTATGACAGTAATATTTGAAATGAAATTCCCAGTAGCATAGGGTTCAATAGATAGAGAAGCACACAAAATATTTCCTTAATTATGAAAATTCACTTAACCAGTTTTTACAATAAAATTTACAAGAGACAATTTACTTGCTTATATTTTCAACTCACTGCTACTGTTATTTCTAAATGTGACTTGCTCATTCTAATATGGGTCCTAGCAATGTGTTTTCACATGAAAATGTTATTTACTATTTCTACTAAGTAGCAACTTTTTTCCAATTTTATCCACAAAAAAATGCACAAAATTCATTAAATAAATCAGATGAAACTTTATTTTTTTCTAACCAACAACCCTCTGGTTAAGTACTTGGTCTTAAAACACAGTTTAAAGACACTTTGCATCCTCTCAATAGTTTATACCACAGAGGGTAATACTCTAATTTCCTTACTTTAAAATATTGTAGAGAAAAAAAATATTCTCAGTTACACCTGCTTAAGTTGTCCCACCTCAAGAGAAGTTAGATGTTAACGGGAGTAGACTGAGTCTCAGGGATCTGCTTGTTAGGGATCGTCTTCCTGGGTTCCATTTCTCTAATCAATTTATCATATTAATATATTCTGTCCAACCAAGTGAATATTTACATTTCCTGTGGAAACCCATGAGATTAGAACAGCTTCATTAGGAGAGAATTAAAAATTCATTTCTCCCTTAATGCCTAATACAGCATAATATTAAAGGGTATTTTAAACGTCTTTAGAGATGGGACATTTCAATTTCCTGAAACAAAGAGGAAATTGAATTGGTCATTTACATCTCCTTATGGATATTCTTAGTCTTACATTTCCTTGCTTATCTATATATAAAAAAAAAATTGTTTTGAGAGGAAGTAATTACCTAAACAAAAAAGTTTATAATTTCACACATTATCAACAAAATAAACACAGTTTTAAGTTTAAGTGCATTTGTGTTTTGACCAAATGGTCCTTCTCTTGAAATTTATCCAGTAAGGCATAGAGGAGGAATTTAATACAACTACTTGAAAATAAATAAGCATTTAAAAGAAACAAACTGCTAAAAATGCTACATGGAAACATTATGGCCAGCAGGACTATGAAAAAAAAAGATGTGAGACTTAAGACCAAGAAGAACCTAGTTAAATGTACCCGAAAGCCATTAAACTCCTCTTTGATTACAGAGTAGTGAATATTTAATTAGCAGGAAATGCTGTTGATTATGTAAGAATAAATCCACTTTCCCAATTATTTTCCCCCTTTCTCTCCTTTTTTTTTTTTTTTTTTTTTTTTAAAAGAATTTAAAAAGGCAACTATACTAGTGCTACTGGTGACCTTCTATGTAATCCCAGGCTACTATACACAAGCAGTTGAAGATAGCTTTTTTCATCATCATTTCATCTAGACAGTGTTCCAAAATGGTGCATTCTAAACAGTCTTTAAAAAGAACCCTCTTTATCAAACTGTGATGAAAAAAGTCCTTCTCATATGAACAAAAAAAGCAATGCTGAAAAGAGACAACTTGATGAATCATTAGTCCTTTAGTGCACTTTTCAGTTTATAAACTTCACAAAACCAAACAAAAGGAACACAATATAGTATGAACAAATTCAAGTCAGCCTTTGGTTAAATTACTGATATCCATAGCATACAACCCATATAAGTTATTTAAGCATTCTGCCTCTCTATAGAAGGTTTTAAGGCTTTAAAGCCTCTCTATTATTATTAAGAATTAAATTTTTAAAAAGTTTTAAAAAATGCTCAAATGATAGAAAAAAATCATACAGATTGTAGCAAACCATGATACTTCTCTCATAGGAGAAGTCATATGGGATGATTAATGTCATTAGAGAATGTCGAATTAATAGTCCTCATTAAAAGCATCTGGAGAATTTCAGTACCATGATAATTGTGTCCAGTCTAGAACGTCCAAATAGAAATAAAGGTTAAGATCTCTTCTGCTGTCTTTAAATCTTGCTGAATTAACTTTTAAACACAATTTTCTTGTGTCAAATAGTTATAGAAGATATCTAAACTATGATCTGGATCAAGGATAATGGCAAACACTAGATTAAAATGCATTATCTTACCGTGTTACTAGTCAAAATAAGAAAATCTCAAGCTGTGTATTTTGACAAAGAATGCCAGGAAAAAATGCCTGCAGAATTTACAAGTTAAAAGTGATACTTTTGGTAATTCATGTTTTATATGTACAATGAATCTCTATATCGGATTTCATATCTTGATTTTCACTTAATGAGAATTGTTTTGATATGCTGTAAAAGCTATTGTAAGCATCTAAAGTAGATAAGACCTATATTAATGGAATTGACATTATTAAAAAAGAAAATTAGAGTTTTCCAAGTCCTGTCAGAGGTTCTATCAAGTTTAAAGACAAAACAAAACATCCAATAAGCTATTTTCCTTCAACTCATTTCCTGCATCAAGCTAGACTTCAGCTGATTAAAGAACATCTCTAAATAGCACCAATTAATTTGAATTTCATTAATGTTTCCTTATTTTTCAAGAACACCTACATAGATTATATATTTTACTTGCTGTTCCTAAATACTGCACAAAAATAAGAATTAAACATGGATTTGCTTGAGCAAAGGAATTCACAGAAATTATAAGAAAACATAAAGCTTCTCTGTCAGAGGATAAACCACTTCTGTCATGTGGTGAACCATAACTGTCACATGCAGTAACAGACTATGCACTAGTGTAGAATAATCCCACATCACATGCCAACTCATGATGTCTCTTCAATGGAAGAATTTGGTCAACTTTAGGGGGAAGAGTAGCCAGGAGTCTTCAGATTACAAGGATTTGGTATCTCAATTCAGTATGGATAAAAAAAGTTGTGCAAGTCATAGCTGGTGTATCTTGAGGAGTATGTCCTCATCACTCTGTTTTCACAGAAGGAGTTCTTGGGGATGAGCAATGCATAGGAACGTCAGCACTGAGCAAAACACAGGGAATAAGACTGACCTCATAGGATCTTGCTGGGATGGAGTATGCTATCTAAGAGCTGTCTCAAGGCTAAAACCTTTGACTAGGATGTTTTTTATCCCAACATCTGCCCTTCCCTTGAGAAGTATAGCCCAAGTCTTGAAATGTGGTAGCATGGGCAGCTCTCGTGTGCCAGTGAATCCTGAAACAGGAAGTGGGTCTAAGGAGCAGCAGTTCAAGTCATCAGGGCTGATCCTAAACTCTATTAGACCTTCCCTTAAACCTCCTCTGGGGAAAAGGTGGCCAAGAGTGAGGTCCCAACACAGCTGTGCAGGACAACCTTGTCTTTGGACTATTAGGAACTATCAGGTCAATCTCTCTGGCAACCACACGGGGACAAAAAGTGGGAGGATCACTGTCCTCCCACTTCCTTTAATTCTTTTGTTATTATTATTTAATTCTTCATGAATTCATAAAAATGAGGTTTGTTTCACACAGGGAACTGCTTGGCAAATCTAAGAGATCACAACAAGCTGTGACAGATGGGGGTGGGGAGGAGACCCATTGATGTCTCAGGTGGCAGCTCAACAGCGAGGAGACAAGGCCCATCTCATTTGAGGGTACAGAAGTTGACTCTCCCCCACTGTGGGCTAATGGTCCAAGCTTATAGAAGAGATCCTTATTTCTATTAAGGAAAAAGTAAAAAAAAGGATTATTTTGTATGGGCTTTCTAAAAATAACAATGCAGCAGAAGAATTTTGAGCGCAGAAATAATACTGAAAAGGTTAAAAAGTATGCTCTGTTTCCGATAAAACACTAAAGAATCTCTCTTAGAACATCAGCAACCTAATTCAGTCATTTGTATGCCTATTAACACACTGACATATGACATAAGAAGTTGAAAAATGGAATAGCCCTAAAGGGAGGTGGAAACCCCAGATTTGGTCTCTGATGACACATCTGCCTTCCCTTGTCCCCTCATTTGAGGAACAGGACCATTGGACCATAGGATTAGGAAGACTGAACAGGAAATGTGCTGAAATAGGAAACATATTTCTCAAGGTCATTGATTAAAAATCAGTCATTTCATTTTCACTGATCAAGCAACCTTCAAATGCAATTTATCAAACTCAGAAAGAATAAGATTCGACATATTATTTCCTTTAGACTGAATACTATTGGACATAAAAATCTAAAAGTGTACGAGTCCCTCAAGCACAATTCCCCATTAATTTAGGGGGGAAAAAAAAGCTACCTAATAAACCATGTAAAAACTCAAACATCCTCAATGCAATAGCAAAAACAGTGCTCCTACAGTAGTATCCTATAGATGCCTTTGTTTGTAAAGGCATGACATCACTCCAGCTTACAGTCAGGATTTTCAAATAATTGGTACGTGCAACCTTAAGAAGCGCAAGATACATTTTCAAGCGCTTTACATCTCCATTAATATATTCAGAAAGGCAGTTCAACAGCCTCAAATAAATATGGAAGACATTTACAGTTCTGCAAGTCAACCCTAAGTCTCAATTTATATAACCAAAAAAGGAAGCTATTCATGCGTAGGGAAACAAAGATGGGAAATAAGAAGGGAGAGATGAAGAGTGCAAGCAACTTTACCATCAACACACACATGGGTGTAAGGAAAAGTAGTAGCATTAAGAATCCATGACAAATTTCAGCTTTTCACATGAAACCATCATCTCTCCTGACACAATTCCTATCGGTAGACATTCCAAAACTCCTGGCCTCCAAGGCCCACACCATTGCACTGACTCACCACCAACTGTTTGCCCTCTACAGACCAAGGAGTAGAGAATCCATCAGAGAAACAGCACATATGCATTCATCTAACAAATCTAACTTGCCAGCAACCTCTTCCACCTACTAGCACAGAGAACATCTGCTAGTTGCAGAAGGAATACAAGTAGATCCTTCTAAGTTTTCATGATTTTTGTTAAAGATAAATCTGAACACATGAGCTTCATTCCAGTCACTGAAGGAAGTACCTTTCCTGCTGTTGTTCTTCCCACCACATTTCACCTTTTTTATCCATTGGCACTTGCTGTGCACGGATAGCAACAGAACAATTCCTGCAGCTACCACCCACAAGCACTCAACACCGAGAAAATGCTGAGGAAAGCTCAGGGAAAAGAGGACAGGAGGAAACACTCACTTTAAAACAGCATGTTTTGACTCTAGGCTCTAATGACATGGAGATTATGCCCAGAAAATAGCATTATTTCTGTTTTAGCATTTCATTTAGACTATGGCTAAAAAACAATAAAGAACAGGTGAGAGGTTACAATAATTAACTTGATCATTCACGATTTACGTTTGCAAGACTCACAATTCAAAGTAATTAACCATAAGTGGCTTAGCTCTTCATGAGGACAAGGGTGGGAGCTGAAGTGCTACAGTCTTAATGCCCTCACTGCTGGAAACAACAGATTAACAGATCAGCAGCACATGGTGAATTTAGATGTAAGACTTCTGATAAATCTGAATTCTGTATTAGCTGGAGTTATCAAAGGAACATATTAGTGAACAGTTGTAACTTGTAGCTGAGTTACATGTTTCAGGTAAAATGGGATAAATCAGAATATGTAAGAAAGCCCTCTTGTTTCATTCATTTTATCCCTCCACTGTGTCATCTAACCTATGCCAAGTGCATCACATCTTGTTAGGCTATTTAAAAAACACATTACATTCTAGTTACTGATATTCAATCATTTGCTCTTCAATTTTAAAGTAAATTACTTCCTATCCTGACAATAAATTAAGCAGAAGGTTAAATATATTAAAGTCAGCACCATGTAGAAAGCAAAGCTGCAGCCTGCTTGGCTGGATGTGTTTACATGCATTATTATAGTTTAATCTACTTCCTAATTTCTAAAGCAATGCCTTTTTCCTCCTCTGTCATTTATTTTGAATGCATCATGTACACAGTTGCTGATTACTTTTCTGCTAGGGATTTTAGCCATCTGTGCTAACACAGTTGCTGAGAGTCATATACAATAGGAAAAAGAGATAATAGACATTTAACATGAAACAACAATAAAAGATCTAAATTTGTAAACCCCAACTTTGCCTACAGTTTATGATTAATGAAGACTAGTGCTTACTGAAAGCTGATTATGTGTTTCATTCTGTGTGAAGCCTGAGGGGCTGAAGCTTAAAACACTGAAATCCTTCAATTTAATATCCTTCTCAAATTAACTTTGTGGATTGAATCACTGAGTCAGCACAACCCACACTGCAAAAGCCAGGCTGAATTTCTGTTTGTCTCGATGGAGAATCATTTGAGATGCTCAGTGATGCCAGACAGCACAACAGCCCCAAATACTGCATTTTCTTTTAATGCAAAGATTTACCAAAGTACTCTATAAATAGCTTAGTGCTTAAGGAAAAGGCAGCAGTTGTCTAGGGGACTGTGCTGTCCTCCAGACCCTGCACAGAGACCACCCCAGCTCGTCTGCATTGCTCTTACTACGGTGCTGCTTTGTCTCTGCACTCTGTTTGGTTCTTAGCATATCCCTCCCTGGCCATGCCTGGCTCCCGGATGGGTGAGCAGAAGAGTGACAGAAATGGAAAAACAAACATAAAGTTGAAAGTAGCAAAACCAATTAAAACCTACAGTGTACCTTGTATCCAGAAAAGGAATTCATTGCCTTTCTTTCTCTGTCAAACCTCCTGATGGGAAGCCCAAATAGACAGAACCAAGACTACACATTAAACCATACAGTTCAGAGCAAGAAAACAAAACTACATCCCATTTTAAGAAGCTGCTCAATAAAAATAAAAAAAGGTGTCAAATTACCTCTATTACTACTTTTAAATTTCCTGTGAATGTTTATCTGCAATTTTTTGTTTGTTGTTTTTGCAAAAGGAGATGTTTTCAAAGAAAACTGTTTGCAGTAGTGTAAACCTGGAACAATCTTATTTTCAGCATTTCTATTTTAAATGGCATTTCAAGACAAGAGCACTGAAGAGCCAATATCCTCAATATTCAATGGGATAATCAGAGCTGTGCTGGTAAAGACTACCCCTATCCTTCAGCCCTCAAAGATGGAATAGAAACTTAATTTTATTTAAAAAAAAAATCACAGGCAGATAGAGGAAACATTAGGTCTGTTTTGCACACTGACAGTATTTTTGTAGCTGTGCACTGTGAATATCTCAGAAAGGGAAGAATGTCACAGTGACCTCCAAGAAATTCAATTCCCTTGCTCCTATCAAATTAGCAGTTATACCTGATCCCACTGTTTATTAGTTTTCATTACATTCTTGTGGGTTCCACTTCTCCCAGCTTCCTGCCTCTCACAGCACACTTCAAGCAATACAACTTCCTTAACTTGTGTGCAATCTTTCTCAGCTTGTGAAGGAGAACCTTCAGCTGTTAGAAATTAACATAGTTGCTTCACTATGATCCAAAATGGCGCACAGCCCAGGATGACAGACATTAGATTTTCCTATAGACATTTACTTGAAAATGTGATATTTGATCACTAGTACAGAACCTGGTAGCCCGCTGCTTTTATTTTATGCAGCTTCAGCAGGGCCACAAGAGCTTCAACTTCCCTTTTTCAAGCAAGGCTCCTACTTCCACTTTACCAATTTCTTCCTGCCAGCAGTTGTTGCCTAAGTAATAGTAGGAGGAATAAAAATTACTGCTGGTGCCAAAGCACCATGTCCCATTCATTATCTTAACAAGTAACTTACTGAGTTCAGCTTCCTCTGAAACTAGTTCTGATCTTAGCCTTAAGTAGCCTTAAGCCCTGGCTACTTAAGTTACAGATGACTGTAAAGCATCATCTATGGTTCTGCACACGCAGTGGTAAAGAATACTACTTCCAGCCAGAAGGGCTATTTCTAGCATTTAAGACATTAAATACATTATATATTTAAGTGTGTATATCTTTTTAAAAAAATATATTCTAAGGCATGAAGAGTTCAAGATAAAAAGAGTTTACCAGTACATCTAGTTCATCTTCCTCTACCTTTTTTTTCCCCCTCCCTCAACAGTTGCCCTGAAAAGGCATTTCACTGAATTACTAAGGAGCTGCGATTGATATCTAGAAAATACCAGGTTAAGCAGAAATACTGCCAGCTAGGCTACAACTACAGAAACACTGTTTAAAAATATCCAGCATAATCTTCTCATTGCTATGGATGACATGAAGTCACAGGTCCTACAAGTTATTCTGGGTCAGCAATCAAATCCAAATTGGAGACTGGCCACTACATATATTTTCTGGGCACTGTAGAAGGGCTAATTTTCTGTGCTAAGTAGAAGGGTTGTTTGAGCAGCAGCATAACAGATGAGCTGTAATAATCATAAACCAAGTGGATATGGCTTCTAAATAGACACTGAGAGCATGGGGAAGGGAAGAGGGTGATAAAGTGTGCACGTGAGCACCACAGTGCACTTCCATAAAGAGGCTGATTAAACAGCTTGCTATCACTAAAAAAATAGGTTATCCCACCCAGCTCAGCTTTATGCACAGTCTTGACATTTTCTTTGCTCAACCACACTGTTTACTGACCCTATTAAACTGCCTGCAGTGAGCTAGCAGAAATAAATGGTTTCTCCCCTGTGCAGTGAGTACAAAGGCACAGAAAGGAGGGAGGAAGAAAAGCACCAGTAAGATCAGTAGCAAGTCCAGCCTGAAACCTAAATCATCTCTTGGAACAGGTCCTTTGCAGTGCCTTGGGGGCTGTAGGAAAACACTGGCCATCTCCCATTTATTCAAAGCCCCTGCTCTACACGCGCAGAAAAAAAAACGCTATCTATGGGCTTAAGTTACACTTGAGCTCTCAATCTTAGCAAAGTTTTGGTCTATATGTTAGAGTTGTTGGTTAACATAAGCACTGCACAGTATGCCAATGTTCTTTCAATACCTACAGAATTCGCATCAACATACAATCTATGCTGCAAACATATTACCTTAAGTACATTCTCAGATCACTTCAGATAATTTTTATGGAAAGGTTAATTCCATCCAGTCCTTGATACTGAGGGAGAATTACTTAGTGCCAGTAGGAAAGAGCTATGGGGAAAGACGCTTTTAGCTTCTGGATGCAAGTCTTTAGAGCAGTTTTGCCACTGCATGCTGGTTTCATGCAAGGACACCAAAGTCTGTTTGAATTTACTGCTGTTTGAATAATTCAAGTGTAATTCAATACCTGAGGCCCAGGCAGTTATTAGACTGATGATGTAGGTGAGTGCAAAACCAATCCACACAATTCTGTGCTATTTCAGTGCAGAAGTAAGTTTTACATCGAATCTTGAAGAAGTACACAAATTTGAACCATTAAAAAGCAAACACATTTTATGGAAATTTTGCAATAGCTATGATGAAGACTGGTAACAACTTGTGATCATTCATACAGATTTTTTAGCAAATATAATAAGAAAATATTGCCCTCCTCCAGGTAGGAAAACAAACTTATCTAACTTCAAAGTTTCAGAGTTACATAAAGCTTATTTTTTTCTATCAGGAAACAGCAAATGAAGTATTGTGATTTTTTTTTTTTTTGTAAAATTAACATTCTGTGACAATTTATAATAGAATAATCTTGAAAGTATCCATGCAAACATCTATTTTGAAGAGTTCTTTAATTAAACAAAAAGTAATTCCACAGATCAAGTAATTTTAGTGCTTTGGTTTTAGCACCATAAAAATAACACACAGACTACCAGTTAATTTAAAAATCAGTCTTCAGAGTGAGGCAAAATTATAACTTTTTTTTTAAATAATGCATGGACTGTTACAAAGCAGTGTTGGCAATATATATTCATTAATTAAACAAACACATTAGGGACAAAAAAGAATTTAATTTATATACTGTCCATCAAAACACCTTAATTTTTGTTACTCTGTTCACATTTTCCTGCAATCACTATTCGCTCTAATACTATATTGCTAGATTGACACAATTGCATCAAAAAGATATAAAGTTTATAAGATCAGAGTCATACCTGTCATGTTGCTATTACAATAAAAAATAGTGCACGGTTTTGTTTGATGATTTCCTTCTTCCACAAGCACACTACTTCATAATAACTACATTCATTAAACATTAACATTCTAACAGAATCCAATATTTTATCAAGTCTTTAAAGTAATTGGAGAATGTTTTGTAATTTACTTCTAAAATGTAAAATCATGCAGTTTTTTTTTGTTAAGGCTACCTATATGACTATTCCTTACTATTGTTTAATCCCTCCATAGCTCTGTATAAAATCCTGAAACCTAATTACATAATTTTTGTCTTTTCTGTAAGAATAAACACATATAAATAATGAATGAATAATGAATAACACATGAAATAAAGTTTAACATTTCATATATAGGTGAAAACACACACAGATATATAAATATATATATGAGCTTTCACTGGAAAATATAAATTACCTACAATCTGTTCAAGAACATGAAAAGGTTGTCTGAATGATTGATAATTATTGATCTAATGAGGGTTTAGTCTCCACACTGTCCATCCAACAGTTATTTTGTACAAGTTCCTATACTTGAAAGTGCATTTACTTAGTTTCTGGTAAAAATTATTCCTAGAACTTCTACTAGTTTTTTGAAAGCTTCTCATGTCCAGGTAGTGCAGTATGACCAGGCAGTTTGTTTGAAGCACAAAGAGGGAAGCAGAGGCCTCCAAGAATTTGCCACAAGCCCGAGGTATGTCTCAATCAAATTGGTACCATTCCTGCACACCTTGGCTCAGGTTCCAGGTCCACGTTAGGAAGCTTTCTAGGACAGAGCAACCCAGCTCAGCCATAGCTCCCAAGACATGTTGAAATCTCTTTTGCTCCTTAAAAAGAATCAGAACTTCTCTAACTATATTTTTATTTGTTATATTTTATCTATATCTGTATTTTTGAACTCACAAAATGGAAACAGTTGAGAATCACTAAATTTTACAATTTGCCTTACTTCCCCTTAGACAAGTTCCTTATTTGATTTTTTCCTAAACAAAAGATAGAAGAAAGGAAAGTCTGAATAACAAGTAAAAGTCAAAAGTGGAAATCAGCTAATGGGAGAAAGGGTTGCAGGCAGCAGGAGATCCAACAAGACATCCCACACTAAACTACTGAATAAGAGATTTTCAGACAGTAATAAAAAAGAATAGTAATCATAGCACAGTAATAAGTGTCAAAAATTACAAAGTATGAGAATCAGTAATAACAGCAAGGGCTCCTATTTCTTATTTGTAAGAACAAAAAAAAAAATGTGATTGTATGGCAAGCCTGACGCAATTCTTTCCCTCTCCTGTCATGAGCTAGGAAGTTCCTGATTAAACTCAAATCCTTAGAGTACAAATTAAGAGAGTCATCTGAAGATTCAGAATTGATTCTCAATAATTCTTGCAGCACTGGAAGGACTCCAAAGGCTGCAGCTATATTTAAAACCAGTGAGATGACTCGGGCAATCTCCATTCCATCAGTCAAGTCCAAATCCAAATAAAAGAACAAGAATGCCCAACCTAGACCTATTAATAAAGCTTTTAGTAAGATTATATAGATTAAAAAACACATTTATAGCAGATAGAACTTATCAAAACTGCTTGATAATTCATTTGGCAAGAATTTGGGGTGGGAGGTAGAGAGATGCATAACAGTTTTGAGGTATGCAGATAAGATCTTTGACATTTTAGCGAGCTCTCAGCGACCTGTCTGGGTCACTTAGCCAGGCTCCACTTCTTATGGATTACTGTAACAAGAAGATCCCCTAGGAGCTATTAATGGTGTCTTGATTCCTTGGCGCTATAGGAAACAAAATACAGCTATGACGGACAGCTCTTTTCTATTGCCTTTGTGGAACACTTTAAATAATGAATTCTAATACAGAGGAACACTAACACAACAGCAAGTTTCTGTAGGTTATTTTATCATTAATATGAAAGCCCATAATGAGTGACATAGAAAACTTTGCTGTTTAATAGGGACTAGAGCTCCACTTTCCAACATTTTTAGACTTGTATCCTGTGTTTTAGGTACCACCTGAGAAATCTGTATTTTATATTCACTCCTCCATCAGCTACAGAATCATTTTATAATCTGTAACTGATTATCCTGAAGCCAGATGTGGATGGTTAGTAGGTTGCATAGAAAGAGATACACCTACATTGATTAGAAGTGCCACAAGAGACCCTGAGCTTGATGCTAGTGGCAAGTGTTAGGAGACAGAAGAGTCTTCCAAATTATAACAAGCAAATGGTGTATTGTATTTTAAATAACTTTTCAATATCTGCAGGATTAGGGCCTACAAGATAGATGTCCCAATTTCTCAAAGGATAGAACTAACGTGTTGGTTTCACTTTAAATGCCAAAGCTTTTCAGACTGGTATCCTTATTGATGAGGAAATATAGCCCAGGTAAATCAATGAACAAGTATATTTAAAGGAAAATGCCATTTGGTTTGCAAAAGAAATTATACATTTACATGCTATTAAAGCTGAGGTCAGAGGAAAATATGCAAGAATATAAAAACAGTCAAGTATGCACATTTTGAGCACCCATGGTAATAGAAACTTAGGAATAATCTCTAAGAAATGAAGATAAATGTGTTATACCTGGGGAAATGGTATCTTCATAGATTATGTCAAAGATGAGGACATGCATAATTGATTTAGCTATCTTAAGACAAATGAGGCACATGGGGAGCCAAGAAAGTAATAGTTTTAAGGAACATCTATTAATTTTAGCTAAGTAAAACAGTTTAGAACATGCAGAGTAGCTTCCATAATTCAACTGTATTCATTTTTATACTTTCATTAGTGGATATATTTAAAACCATATAGGTAAAAACGTTCTAGTATAAAAAAAAATACTGGAACAAAACCATACAAAGCCAGAGCAAATTGTCATTCTAAGTTTAAGGACTGGTTCACACTACAATAACTCTGGCAAATGTAAATTTGATTTTGTGCTTAAAGCAAGGAACCTAGGTTGAATTTTATCTGATAGTAAATATTTACATTTCTTTAAGCATTCCTATCTGGACTCACATTTTGCACGGTACAGTTATTCTTTGGGGTTGGTTTCTCCCCAACTCTTTTTTTTAACCCCCTCCTCCTTGAAGGGGTGTGTGTGTGTGTGTGTGTGTGTGTGTGTGTGTGTGTGTGTGTGTGTGTGTGTGTGTGTGTGTGTGTGTGTGTGTGTAACTTGCCATTATGATTATTATTCATGATGATATTTAGAAAAAAAAATCTGAGTTATGTTCCTTAGATAAGAGACATGAATGCTCTGCCTTCACCTGGGGATGCTTTACATAGCAACTGGGCAAAAGTGTCCCCCATTTTCTTAGCAAATACATAGCAAAAGAAGTGGTTGTCTCGCAACTCCATAGTCCAAATTATACAAACTGTCATTATAGATGCTTATGATGTGGAAAATCTCCCTGTTTTGTTCTCCCTCCTGAAAAAATTACCCTATTTAGGGCATTTAGTTTTTATTTAATATATAATTTGCCTATATAGTTTTGTCATTCAGTGATATTATGCTGATCCTTATTCTTCACAGACCAGAACAAAAACATTCAGCAATTGACTGATTCAAATTAGATAATCAATATATCAATATAAAATCAATATAAAAAAGTGAAAAGGATAACGCAAACAATTTCTGCCATTACATACACTTCACATTTCTGAGGTGAGGAGTATGAAGTATTCTCATTAGTAGAGAGCAAAAGATACCATCTAGGAGAGCAAATGCATTCAGCCTAAGTATAACACCAGGAAAAACAGACCTCAGTGTGTTTGCAGTTCAATCTGTACTGCTACAGCGAAATACAATGCTAATGTCCTTGATAGATAGCATGATAGGGAGGTGATCGTCACCTTTCAGTTGAGAAAAGCATCAGATCCATCTTCTAGCTCATATCTGAGGAGATTAGAAATCCAATGAGCCCATTACAGCCATCGAATCTTAACTTTAATCATAACCCTTAGTGGAGTATTGACCTGCATGCACGAGTGGAATTTATCACCAAAATGATATCAGCCTTCTCCCTTGACTCATCACATACTCCCATATCCTAAGGAAATACAATACTTTTAGAGTTAGAAGATCAGGTATTTCCAAATTACAGTTAGATTCCTTGCCAAGAACATGAAGAGGTTATAACAGTATATACAGTAATACCTCTGATTCCCAGTATAAAGTTGCATTAAAAGCAGACAGAGATTAATTCTATTATTTCCTTATAGTTTTTATATTAAACATAGGACAAGAATATTTTGAGGTCAAAGAGAATGAGTATTCCCACACAGCAGCATGAGGAACAGCAGACAATCCACAGAAATAATTCCCTCCAGAAAATCCAGGCACAACTCCTGCAAAAATAAACCATCAACAACAGTTTACTTAGAGCTTGACTGCTTACTTTTGTAACCCAGATCATTATCATGGGGATAAAGTCTGCCACTTTCATTAAAGAACGAGGGAATTTAAGAGATGTCACTTCATTAAGAAATCAGAGATATAAAGAATGCTTGTACATGAACACCAAGTTATGTATCTGAACATATTAGTTGTTGTCTGTCACTGCATTTAGCCTGAAAAGGACGTGCTATTTATCCTGACATTTTCTATGTTCAGAATTGCCAGATAAGGCATGAGCATAGACTGACACTAGGTTTCCTCTGCATGCAGGAGAGCAGAAGTCTACATTTTGTACTGACAAAATCTTCCAAGTTCAGTCAGTCAAGCTAAGCAATTATTCAGGTTTCTCCTCTGGCTGATAGAAAAGCATACTTTTGTGATCAAGTGTGTCTAGACAACACATTTTTGTAGGGCAACTTCTCATGGGTCAAATAGATCAATAGGGCTAGTCAGTTGATCTGTGCAAGTTTTAATGTAGTTTGCAGGATCCTACGAAAAGCAACATCACTCTCAGAAGTGACGTAAAATTCTCACCCATCTTTTTGGAGTGATTTTTGCTCAAAATTTACCTGGGGAACACTGGGAACTCTTCACTCATTGTTTTGTTGTTGTAGTCTCCAAATCATCTCATACCATTGACTCATAAAAACAAAAATAAAGAGGGGAAAAAGTAGATTCTTTTTCCTTCCCTTTGATTGATAAATGTAAAATAAAGTTGACCCCTCCAATCTTCCCATATATTTTGAATAGCTTTATTTGGATAGCAACCTTTCTAAACGAAACTTAAATCTGACAGTTAACCTCTCTGACATAGTCCCATGTTGACAGCTTCAGTTAACCCCCCATTAAAACCAACACAGATAACTAGAGAGTGGCTTTCAAACACTTCTAATACTTTCTAGAGAATATCTAGTAAGATATCACTTGGTTCACAACCTAACTAACCAGTCATTTACACTGGTCTAGATCAAACCAAGAAGTCAAAAACTTCCCTCAGGGCTTACATGATCTCATTGTTCCATTAAACCTTTTGGGTTTTTTTTGGGTTTTTTTTTTTTTTTGGTTTTTTTTTTAAATCCTATTAACTTATTCTCAAGATTAAGTCATTGTTACAAAAATGGACCAAAAGTTTCCAGAAGAATATATTAAATATTTCAATATTCATTTTTTTCAACAAATCTCAAAAATATTTTTTATTTCTTTCCAATCAATCCAAATCTTTCCTATTATGGAATTTAAGATAACATAGGCCCTGCTCCAGTAAATCCTAAGTAAAATGCTCTGAGATCAAAAGAATTATTTGAGTATTTAAAGTCTACTTTATAATTTTTTCCTAGAAATAATTCTGGTAACACATTACCCCCAAATAAATGAAGATTTTTGTTTTCACTTGCTTACTCTTTCACATAAAGAAAGTCTTAATCCTTAAGCACATATTTCTACCAACAATAGCATTTTCATTATGAAAAGTACACCTGAAAATTTTCTAGTATAGCTGTGATCAAATAATGCTGATCTTGCCAGTTTTCCATTACCAAATTAAGGTCTAGAGGAGCTGAGGTAACAGACCAAAAACTGCATTCACTTTTCATTAAAGAAGCAGTCTAGCAGCATGTATTAACATAGTGTCTACTTTAAATCAAGTGACAGAATTATTCTGAGATCAAGGAGTCCCTGGCTGGTGGCCCGAAAAGTACAGATTTTTCAAACCAGACAGGAGTGACAGTATCATTTACTAACATTTTTTTTTCCTCCTCCAGCATAAAAAGCAGCTATCTTTGACATTCACAACATCTTAAAATCAGTATTTATCCATGTTCCTCTATAACTTTAAGATAACTAAAGTGCTAAATGGTTCCTCTAGAAGCAATAGCTTATAAGGACATTGTGCTCCCCCAGAACAGGTAGCACAGAGCCTTCTTCTGAGGGACTTGACTCTCAGTAGAGCAAGCTACAAACCTTGAAGAGACTTGTCATCACCTTCTAGCACACATTTAGCTGTGACTCACAGTAAACATAATAATTTCTAAGACTCAGCTAAGAAACAAAGCACATGAGAAAATCTCAATCTTCTATCAGAATTGAAAAAGCAAGCAAACAAACATATACAGGCTATAGAGGCTTTTTAATACTGTGTTTCATAATAACACAAATATGCTGTTTTTAGCCTTTCCCCAGTTGGGTATAGGGTTTATTTTAAATAAAGGACTAGAGAAAAATTCTCAGTATCGTCCAACAGGGAAAAGTTCTCATGCATCATGCACCTGAAATCTCATGTCTGTCTTGATATTTCATCTGAAACTACATGCTTTATATTCATAAAAACACAAGGGGAATATAGGCAATGCATTTCATGAACTAAAAGGTATATAGACAGCTTTTGTGCAATTTTTGTAGCAAAGTATGGTATTTTGGTTCACTCCTAAAGAACTTGTGTTCTTTGCATTGTAATTTCCTTTAACCTTCAATAAATCATTGAAACTGAAAATATAGTATTGTTCTATGTTCACAGGGAAGGCAGAAAGAAAAAGAAACTGTAATAAAAGATTCAGTAAAGCCCCAAAGTTGTCAGTTTTCTATTACTCTACAATGATTTTTCTTTGTTTATTATACAGTGCATAACAACTTGGGTCCAAAGGCTGTAAGCTATTACTAAAATGAAAATTTAGCAGCTTTAGCAACTGAATGTTCCAATAGATGATAAGAAAGGTTACAAGCAAAAATTTTATTGCTGCCTGATCATTGTAATGGCAATATCGACACAAGAAAATTATTCTACTTCAATTTAAAAAGAAAAAAGAATAACTGAATATCTCATCTTGTATTACTTACTTTAAGCAAGGAGAAGCTATAACCAAGAGAAAATAAACAAATAAACAAAAAAAAAACCATCCTGAAATACATTTTTCCTCAACACTGTATCAACAGTGCTTAAAGTACCGGATGCTTCTGCAAAAAGCATTAAGTGCAGGCACTTGCCAAGTTCATGGAAGAAAACCTTTTGCTAAGATTAAAATGATAGACACTTCTACCTGAGAAAGCCTCTGTCAGGAAGCAGCAAAGGCTCCCAATGGAAGGTAAGAAGGTGAAGGGAGGATGGATGCTATCTCACCAACAAGAGCCAGGGATACAGCCAGGAATCTGGGCCAGGATCAGGTCCCAAGATCTCTGTTGACCGATCAGTCAGCAAGTCTGTAGCTATGAGGCAGGTCCAAGGACGAGCTAACAAGTTAAGTCCACAGGTCAGGATCAGAACTAGGAAGGATCAGGGCCAAGGTAGCTACAAAGCCTTTGCAACTTGACTCAAGTGGAAGACAAGCTGTGCTACTTAAGCACAGCTCCCAAAGGAAATTGGAACAACTTTCAGTGAGACTTCTTTCTTCATAGTTCTTAGAGAGATGGCTAACATTGAACTCAACCAACTAAACTCCTGGACAGAGGAGAGTGTTGTACCCTGGGCCCTTACAATCAATCATTGCACTCTTTTCCTCTCCATTAAAAGCAAAGTTTGCTTTTGGTCATGATCAGAAACAGGATACCTGAAGATTTACTGGTCAGATCTGTCGTATTTTGCTTGAAAATTAACTGTTTTCTACTAGTAAATTGCAAGAGCAGCCGTGCACAGGGTGATGCACAATAACACTGATGCACCTGCTTACACAGCACCTCCCCACCCCAGACATGAGAGGCAGGTGGTGTTAGAGGCACATCTCTCTGGGGTGGAAGAGGTCTGCTGCACTGCAAATCACAATTTCCAAGATCAAGGCTGCCCTCTCAAATACTAAT